>CAXKVI010000001.1:114371152-114401545 GCA_964058755.1 Campiglossa producta
GGTTATTTTGGAAGTTTATAAGAAAAATGTATTAAACCAGCAGTTTTTAACAGTCATATCGCCACCGCGGTAAAAGCAAAACTCTTAACATGAAAAAAAAATAAAACACTCGTACAGCTGTAAATCCCCGAGCATTTCTAATCGGCTTCTAAAGCTTTTGGGTGTGCAGAATCCGAAGCTGAAGTCGGATTTTTCAGGTCATCCTAGGTTTTCTCTCCCGAGCGTTCTTTGTTCAGAGATCGGTAGTAGTTTTTTTTTTTTTTAATTTTTTTTTTTTTTTCTTAATAACCAACTATACCCCTATTTTTTGCACTATCGAACATCTGTTTGTCGCTAAATATAAAAATCAAAATAAAATTATGGTTCCTTAACTGCAGAAAAATTTGTAAATGATTAAATTTTTTTTTTACATTTACCGATCTCTTTACAAACCACCCTAATCTAATCTTGGCTTGCGTCATTTATTGACGCTTAACCGCCTAGGCGATTTTGGCCGTTGCGTATCAAGGCACGCCAGTCATTCCTTTTTAGTGATAACTGACGCCAATTGGAAACCCCAAGGGAGTTCAAGTCATCTTCCACTTTATTAATCATTAATCTTCCGGAGAACTTTTCTCTCAAATACTCCAAGGGCCATCT
Organism: Campiglossa producta; assembly: GCA_964058755.1. Taxonomy (NCBI): domain Eukaryota; kingdom Metazoa; phylum Arthropoda; class Insecta; order Diptera; family Tephritidae; genus Campiglossa; species Campiglossa producta. The sequence goes on from CAXKVI010000001.1 coordinate 114,371,792, forward strand.
CATCTTCTCTGGACACTGTCCATAATTCCGAGCCGAACATCAGGACTGGTATGATGAGAGACTTATAGAGCGTGATCTTTGTTCTCCGAGAGAGGACTTTACTTCTCAATTGCCTACTCAGTCCAAAGTAGCACTTGTTGGCAAGAGTGATTCTCCGTTTGATTTCTAGACTGATATTATTTTCGGTGTTAATGCTGGTTCCCAAATAGACGGAGTCCCTCGCCGTTTCAAATTCGTAGCTATCAACGGTGACTTGGCTGCCAAGGCGCAGGTGCGCCGATTCTTTCTTTAATGACAGCAGATACTTCGTCTTGTCCTCGTTGCCCGCAAGACTCATTTTTTTCGCTTCCTTATCCAATCCAAAAAAGGCAGCGCTTACGGCGCGGTTGTTAAGGCCAATGATATCAATATCATCAGCATACGCCAGCAATTGCACACTCATGTAATAGATTGTACCATTGCGGTTTAGCTCTGCTGCTCGAATTATCTTCTCCAGCATCAGGTTGAAGAAATCGCACGAAAGGGAGTCGGCCTGTCTTAAGCCTCTTTTGGTTTCAAATGGCTCAGAGAGGTCCTTTCCGATTCTGACGGAGCTGTTGGTTTTGCTCAACGTCATTTGGCAAAGCCGTATAAGCTTTGCAGGGAAGTTAAATTCAGACATGGCAGCATACAGGCAACTCCTTTTTGCGCTGTCAAAAGCGGCTTTAAAATCGACAAAGAGATGGTGAGTGTCGATTCTCTTATCATGGGTCTTCTCCAGGATTTGGCGTATCGTGAAAATCTGGTCGATGGTAGACTTACCAGGTCTAAAGCCACACTGATAAGGTCCAATCAGTTTGTCAACGATGGGCTTCAGTCTTTCACACAATACGCTAGAAAGAACCTTATATGCGATATTAAGAAGACTGATTCCGCGGTAGTTGGTGGGGTTAGCGGGATCGCCTTTCTTGTGGATTGGGCAGAGCACACTTAAATTCCAATCTGGAGGCATGCACTCATCTGACCATATTCTGCATAAGAGCTGATTCATGCTTTTTACCAGCTCTTCGCCTCCGTGTTTGAACAGCTCGGCGGGTATTCCGTCTTTCCCAGGCGATTTGTTGTTTTTGAGCCGGGATATTGCTATCCTTACTTCATCATAGTCAGGTGGTGGGACGAATTTTCCATCGTCTGGGATTGGGGTATCGGGTTCGACGTTTCCCTCGCAATTTAGCAGTGAGGAGAAGTGCTCCCTTCATAATTTAAGTACATTCTGTACGTCGGTTACCAGGTCGCCGTTATTGCCCTTACAGGAACTTGCCCCGGTCTTTAAACCTTCCGTCATCCGCCGGATCTTTTCATAGAATTTTCGGGCATCATTCCTGTCAGCCAGCATCTCAAGCTCCTAATATGGTGTACTATTTTTTATATTTATGGATAGAATACTAATATATTTGAACGGCATGTCAATATCTATGGTCGTGATATGAATTTCTATTGTCGGTATATGGGCAAATCCTCAAAACTGTTAACATCGAGCGAGGCGGATAATATCATCCAATAGCAAGGAACACGATATCGTTACACAGGCTCAGTATTTATACCTTTCATGAACATGAAATGGTATTATAACTTTGGTCCGATGTTTGTAAATATGAGAAGAAGAAGAGATAGACCCATCAATAAGTATACCGAAATGATCAGGATGACGAGATGAGTTGATTTAGCCATGTCCGTCTGTCCGTCTGTCCGTCTGTCTGTCTGTCTGTCTGTCTGTCTGTCTGTTTGAACGCAAACTAGTCCCTCAGTTTTTGAGATATTTGGCTGAAATTTGGTATGCGGCCACCATTTTCCAATATAGGAATCATTTGTCGGAACCAGCAAGATCGGACCAATATAACATATAGCTCCCATACAACCGATTATTCCGATAAACGGATTTTGGCCTATAACTCCTGTAATTAAACACGAAGGAACGTGAAATTTTATAAGTATTGCTATTTTTATATGTGAAATATCGATGCTGAAAATCATAGAGATGGGATAAATATTTCACATAGCTCCCATACAATCGATTATTCCGATAAACGGATTTTGGGCTATAACTCCTGGAATTAAACACGTAGGAACGTGAAATTTTGGACGTATTGCTATTTTTATATGTGAAATATCGATGTTGAAAATCATCGAGATTGGATAAATATTTCACATAGCCCCCATACAATCGATTGTTCCGATAAACGGATTTTGGTAGATACCTCCTGTAATTAAACACGTAGGAACGTGAAATTTTGTAAGTATTGCTATTTTTATATGTGAAATATCGATGTTGAAACTCATAGAGATGGGATAAATATTTCACATAGCTCCCATACAATCGATTATTCCGATAAACGGATTTTGGGCTATAACTCCTGGAATTAAACACGTAGGAACGTGAAATTTTGGACGTATTGCTATTTTTATATGTAAAATATCGATGTTTAAAATCATTGAAATGGGATAAATATTTCACATAGCCCCCATACAATCGATTGTTCCGATAAACGGATTTTGGTAGATAACTCCTGTAATTATATCGGTAGGAACGTGAAATTTCGTAAATGTTGCTATTTTAGAATGTGGAATGTCGATGTTAAAAATCAATGAGATTGGACCAATATAACACATCGTCCCCATATAATCGATAGCTCCGATAATTTCGGTATGAGCTAAAGTAAAATTCACACAGGCTGTACTGGGGATCAACCAGTGAAAATCGTGACGCTTATTCATGAAAGGTATTTAGCCTTCGGCACAGCCGAAGACAGCATTCCTTACTTGTTTTTTTTTTAATTTATGGATACAAATCAACATTTCAAATGTCTCAGAAGCATGAAATAATACTTGATAAATCCAGGAAAAATTTCGCAAAATCAAAAAATGAAAATGAAAACGTGTGCGAGTTTTCAAAAATTTATGAACTGTTAATCTTTTCTTAAGGGCGCCTCTCAATATTGCGACCCACTCTTTGTTTTTTCAAGTATTTTTCTACATACTGAAACTTAACCTACAAGGTCGCGTGCGTGCTTCGTTCCATTTAAAAGTTAAAAGGCTAAGAAAATGCGAGAACAAATTTTTGTACTTTTCATTTTTCGGTATAGTTAAGCCATTTACTTGTGCGCCCCCTTCAATTATCAAAAAAATTAACAAATATACTTGATGCTAACTCAAAACGAAACCCTGCACACGTGATCCGATTACTGTGCTGTTCATATTATGCTTACAGCAGCCACCATAAATCAACTGTTTGGTTTGTGAATAGTTTAAATAATTCAATTTTTTTGTTAGCACACAAAAACTGACAGATATTTTCATGCCATGTTAATTGTAAACTTGAGTATTCAATATGTTTAATTAACGTAAAAAAGCGCGTTGAAGATCCATGCATATATCAAAAGTGAAAAGCTTACTTGTACCTTCAATTTTTCAAATGTTTAGTGGTTTTTGGTTTTTTGAGGTTAGGAAAAAATTCAGACGTGCTGGACCAAAACGGACACCGGATTCGTGTTCAGCGCGTCAAAATACATAGGGAAAGGTGGTCTGATCCCCCAACCCCGACACTTTTTTTTTTTGTGGCGCTGGTAATTAAGGTTCAATTTGCGTACAAATAAGTAGGTACTTATTAATTCAAAGGGATTTTGAAATGTGTCGTAAGAAATTCGTTTTGAAATAATTCGATTTTACGTTCGTATAAACTAGGCAAAGTAAAAAAAAAAAAAAAAATTTCATAATGATGACGTCATAATTTCCACGCCCGCACCTTTAGCATATTAACAAGAGTCTAAATATAATCTTATAAACTAAGTAAAAGTGTCAGCAAAAGCTCAAGGGTGTGCTCCTATTATCTTTTTTGTTTCTTTTTTTTTGCATTATCAAAAGTTTTGAGGATTTGCCCATATCCATATCCATATTCACTGCATAGTAATAATGATAGAGACAGCGTATTAATATATATGGACGAAATGTAAATTTTTCTGGGACGCATAATCATAATAGTTCAACAATTTTTACTATGGATTTTCTAACAATATTACAACTTGTTGGAGCGGTTTTTTTAAATTCAAAATTTTTTGAATTTCTTATGATTGAACATTTTTCTAAAAATTGTATAATATGCCGTAGCCGAATGGTAGAATACTGGGCTAACGTGCCAGAGGAGCATGGTTCGAGTCTCACTGAAACCAGATGTCAAATTATATAAAATTTTGTTTTTTTAAACTATTTAGAATTTATCAATAGTTTATATGGATACCATTTCAATAGTGATTTATCAAAAAAGCATTGATGAAATATCCATATTCATTTATGGGACAGAAATATCAATTTTTATTTAATGTGATATTAATAATTATGGATGTTCGATCCATAGATTTCCCTCCGTGATATGATAAATACTTTATGATGCCCAATGCTTTCGAGCAACTCCAAAGCCTTTTATGCCGCATATCTTTTTCAGGTACTAAGCTATTTCCTCTAAAAATACATTTTGAGCTTTTCTATAAAAACATAAATGTTCTAACCGAAAACTAAAAGGGAAGAATTATTTATAGAAGAAAAAAAATTATTTCGTTTTTTTTTTACATTGACTTTTCTACCGGCCCTTCCATTTTAGCCAACCAACTTTTAATTTGGTTAATATATAATTTTTTTGTTTCTACATAGTTCTTCATTTTTATCTTGAGTTAGTTCTTTTATGTTTTTAATGAAAAACTCAAAATGTCTTTTTAGAGGAAATAGCTTAGCATTGAAGTTGCTAGGAAGCATTGGGCATCATATACTTTTTTCATATGACATTGTGCGACGTGGTATAAAAGCGCATGAAAACGAAGTATGCGCATACGTAGTTGTCTTTTTGCAAAGCCTTACCGCGCAAAGTCTCCGGCAGCGTCGACATTAATTTATATAACCGGATTTTGTTACATTCCGCGACATCCTGTGGTTTCTACATTCTTCGACCAGTCTCTCTTTTTTCAGTGAGTATATCCAGTTCAAGCTGTCGACATTCAATCCCAACAAGCATATCTGTAAGTGTTTTTAAAAATACCTTGAAGTAAACTTGCTTTAATAAGCGATATGTAAGCGTTTTCAATATCAATTTATTTGTAAGTTTAATTTAAGCTTTTTATAAAGTTGTATAAATGGTTTTATTTTCAAAGTGAAATGCAGATGTTGATGGAAAATGTTTTAAATATAATTTAATGTAAGCTTGATATAATAAATATTAAATAAGCGTTTTTCATTTTAAGCTTTTTTTTAGTTTTTTAAATATTCATTTTGTAAGGGTTGAAAAAATATTTATAAATTTAAAAAAATTTTAAGTAAAATGTAAATGTTTACGACAGGAACGAAAAAATAATATTTTTCATTTGTCATTAGTAGAAACCAAATTTTTTAATATAAAACCATCGCGGTTGAAAACATACATATACATTAGGGTGATTCAAACAAAAAAAAATTGTTTGTTTTTCGGTCTTACCCCCTAAAACTTTAGGTATTGATGAGAAAATAAGCCTTGCAAAAAATTAGCGCTCTAACTTATCCCTTAGGGGTGGCTATTTTTTTCGCCCTTTCCCATACATTTTGTATCGGGAAAAATGGCATTTTTTTCAAAGTGAATTTTCTTTCAATTTTTGAAACTTTTTTCAAAATATTTTTACATACTCTTAAACATGGTAGAAAAATAGAGGTGATTCACTTATTGACGTATGCAGCGATCTTAGCCATTTAACTTTTACTGAATTTACGACATTTTATTGAAATCGTGCTACCAGAGTAAATAGTAGCAATTGTTCTGAAGTTTGAGAAAACAAATTAATTTATTTTCGAAATAAAAATTTTGATAGAATCATGGAGTCACGCAAATTCAAAAAGCTTTTGGGCAAACAAATATGTAATTTTAGCTTCTACTCAAGTTCTGGTGCAAAAAATCGCAGAGATGTGCAGCTGTAGTCAAAAGCTTCCAGTCGATTACAAATCGTGATCCGTATAACAAATGCCGCAAGAAGAAAGCTTCTACATAAATGATTACTTTGGAGTAGACGATCCAAATTTTATACAATAATTTGGAGGCGAAATTTAAAAAAAAATGCGTCACCAGATCTTCGTGATGATATATATGTTGCGAGCCATTTGAGAGAGACGGTCGTGTTTTGTTTGTGATTCTATAAACTCTAATTAAACATTTTTTAATGTGGTTAAAATATCGCCATATGGTGTATAAATTATTTCTATGGCCGCATAGTTTATAATTTAATATATTTATGAACAATTAACCTGAAACATTAGTAAAAAATTACTCCAATTGGAGCATCAGAGTACTCTAAATGTAATCCTTTTTATTAAAATGTCGCTTTCGTCGTTCTTGTGCCCGTATTTTTGCATTCGATTTTGAACCAACTTCCTGGTGTGCTAGGGTCTTGAAATTTTCACCACAGTTCAGGTCGCGATGACAATGCAATATTATGAAAAACAAGTTCCGATAGGTGGCGCGTGGGTCGCTATATTTGCAAAAATCGCATTTATGGTCCGATTTGGCTGAAATTCGGAACATGTATTACTACTATGAAAAGAAATATTTTCCTAAAAAAAATTCCGCTAGGTGGAGCTGAGATCGGTGTAATAAAAACTGAAAATCTTAATTATGGACCGATTTAGCTGATATTTAGCGTGTGTATTATTTAATCAATTTAGAAATGTTAAAAAAAAAATTGGACCCGCTAGGTGGCGCGTGAGTCGCTCTATTTAAGAAATGCGAAGGTCTGTTTTCGGTGTCGATTAATTTGTTTTTCAACGAACTTTCCCTTGAGGTAGAATCTTGAAACTTTCATCGTCGTTTAGTTTTCTGGTCCAACGCAATATGACAAAAAAATAATTCCGATAGGTAGCGCACGGGTAGAGATATTTGAAAAGTTTTATTTCCAGAGATTTTGCTTTGGATTTTGAACTAACTTCCCATTGCGCTCGGGTTTTGAAATTTTCACCATTGTTCAGGTTTCGCTGACAATACATTATACAAAAAAAATCAAAATAATGCTTTAATTGCAAAAGTCCCATTTAACGGCATATCTTGCTTATTGCTGTCTGAATATTTCGTACACATGCTATAATGCGTCTGTAATAATGCGTTTTCAGCGCCATAAACAGCATCGAAATTTCGAATATTTGAATTTCCCTTATTCGAACATGCAATCTTCAACGTCATCTGCATAAGATAAGCTTTACGTGGTGAAGAATCTATGTAGGCAGAGGGGAAATTATTTTCCAGTTTTTAGTTCATTTTGAAAACATTTTAAATTAAAAATATTTTTTTTATTCCATTTTTTATTCATATAAAAATTGTGCTCCAATTAACATTGCGATGTCCTAGGACTGGACCACCTACTCCAACCTTCGCTTTGTTTCTGCTACTCCATGGAGTACCTACAGCCAGAGTACTTTACAATGTACTCCAATGTTGTTACTTCTTGGAGTATATACTGTCAGAGCGATAGGGTCGTGATTTTCGTCGATAAGGCACGAGCAATGATCGGCTTTCAAAAAGCTGAAGGTGGTCCGCTGAGGTATACAAAGGATTACTATTGGAGTACTCCAATATCAAAAAATTGGATCACATAATCCAACGATTTTTGCAGGGATACAGCATACAGCCCTGCAAAAATCGTTGGATTATGTGTTCCAATTTTTTGATATTCGAGTACTCCAATAGTAATCCGTTGTATAACTCATCGGACCACCTTCAGCTTTTTGAAAGCCGATCATTGCTCGTGCCCTATCGAAGAAAATCAAGTCACTATCGCTCTGACAGCTGTCACAATATTGTGTAAGGCTGTGTATTAAATATTCGAGCCAATTACTTCCCAATTTTCTTATCCCATTTAATAATATTTCACTTCACAGAGCCAACAATGCCTAATAAAATAGAACAAAAGTCTTAAGATATCTCTATAGATTTTCTTCAAGAAGATGTGCTTCTTATTATTGTAGAGACAGTCTTTTTAATTTTATTAAGAAGATTTTCTTTTTAATATTTTAAATGAAAAATAAAATGATATCGCCCTCACCGAGAATTGAACTTACAATTTTCGGAATGATAAACCCAGCTGTTAACCATCAGGCCATCGCTCACTTTTGATTGCTAGCATCTAATTACTGATATGTGTATAGTTGTTAATGTTTCAAAGGAAAATCTTATAAATATAATTGAGAAGATTTCTTTTTAACATTTCTAATTAGGAAAAAAAGAGAGAGAATCGAACTTAAAATTTTTCGATTGCTAAACCCAGCTGCTAACCATCCGGCCATCGTATACTAATAATTTCCAGCGTCTAACTACACCTTTGTACTAAATGTATAGTTTTTTTAATAAGAATTTCTTCTTAAAACCAAAAAGATTTCCTTATAGCTTTTTCTTCGTTTCCACCGTTGCGGCTACCCCTTTGCCCAAAAACTGATCATGAAGACAATCTTATTAATTTTATTAGGCATTTTTGGCTCTGTGTTTCATTGATTATTTCTGACCCTTCTTCAACTAAAAGTAAAATTACCAAAATTTTATTTAAAAATCACAATTTTTAAATTTGTCCAATATGGCAGCCTCACTCATAATGTTTACAAAAAAGATACTTCAGAAAAATTCAATAGCCGTCAAAAATTTTGAAGTGAAATTACCTTCTGAATTTTTATAGCATGCTCTTAAAGTTGAAGCTTTGACGCTTCCAAAATTGTAAAGACTAAGATGCTTTGGGTATATTGTTGCATGTTTAAAAAAATATTTATGAATTATTGCATGTCTATGTTTGCGTGAAATATAATCAATATTAATAATTTGTTAAAAATTATATTACATAATTTGTTTATAAATATTTGCACGAAATTTGCGTATTGTTTAGCTTATTTTACAATTTTTGTAATATGTTCTTATATGGATTAATTAATTTTCAAATGAAGGTTAAAAAATTGTAATAGAATGCTTTCATTTGAATATTTATTGTAAGCTTAAATGAAACGCTTACATTACGCCTTATTTAATACAAAAAACCAACATTTTGTAAGGGGTTTGTTTACGCGGCATAAGCTATGATTATTTCGTTCATTTCATATCTTCTGTATTACATATCAATGTAATTCGTAGATAGTTTATGGAATTTTCGGAATACATAGTTTATAGCCGATTCAACAAATGGTGGTTTTAGCACTGTGATAGCCTCCTATGCATACCTCTCGAAGGGGATCTACGCCCCTAATGACAACGATGCATATAAAATCTTTTGGAAGGGAACAGTCCCTAAATAAATAAAATGGGAGTGCTGAGTGTAATTCAGCTTTTGCTTCTAACTGCCTCGTTAGTGCTAACCCTCACCCTCGGTAAATAACAACAATAAAATTAAATAAATGGAATTTACTGTCCACTTAATAAAAAAAAAAAAATAAAAACAAGATAAACAAGTAAGGAAGTCTAAGTTCGGGTGAAACCGAACATTACATACCCAGCTGTGCACATAAAGTGGGCGTGATCGTTCACCGATTTTTCTTATTTTCTGTGGTAGTACTCTACATAAATATAACATGCCTGGTACCTAGTTTCGTAAATCTATCTCACACCGTTCTGAAGTTGTTAGCAGTCGAATTTAAAAATTGCTTGACTCATAAGTGGGCGGTGCCACGCCCACTTTCCAAAATTTTGAAAAAATTATGTAAAGAATATGAAAGTTGATGTATGTACCAAATTATATTATTATAGCGAAATCAGTTAATTAGATATGGACTTTTCAATATTTCCACCTCCTTTCAATATAACTTTTATGAAAAAGTAGGCGTGGTCGCGAAGCGATTTCGTTTATTTTCTATAGCTGAATTTACCACAACATTAGTATGTCCTCTACGAAATTTCGTTATACTAGCATAAACTGTTCTGAAGTTATTAAGAGTCAAAATTTTAAAATTTCTTCAAATATACGTGGGCGGTACCACGCCCCCTTTTCAAAAATTTTTATAAAATCGGCCTTAGAACATCTAAATCAATACATATTGCAAATTTTATCATTGTAGCTGCTTCTAATATTGAATTAACCCATTTTATACGTTTTTCGAAATTTTCGATATCGAAAAAGGGGCGTGGTTATGGTCCGATTTTACCCATTTTCAATAGCAATCTATTCTGAACCCAAATAAGTACGCATGCCAAATTTGGTGAAGATATCTCATTATTTGCTCAAGTTATCGTGTTAACGGACAGACGGACGGACGGACGGACAGACGAACGGACATGGCTCAATCAAATTTTTTTTCGATCCTGATCATATTGATATATGGAAGTCTATATCTATCTCGATTCCTTTATACCTGTACAACCAACCGTTATCCTAACAAAGTTATAATACCCTGTGTACAAGTACAGCTGGGTATAAAAATTAATAATAAAAAAATACCGGTGGCGGCGGGATTCGAAACTTGTCCGCCGGAGTGTGAGTTGGGTACGTCAACCACTGTGAAACAGCTCATACTCCTAAGCCTATAACTAAATACATATAATAATAATAAACTACTCTCCACCCTCCTCTGTTCCTCAATAGTATATTTTGAGCAGTGGGTTCCGTAATTAGGACGGCGGTTCGAATTCCCGGTGAGATGGACCAAACACAATTGCGTTAGTTTTGTTTGGAAATTTCACTTTATTTTACCTGGTTTGGCTATACAGGGTTTATAGAGATTCAGAGATTCTGTTTCTTATACACTTTGTTTGATACACTAAATCTTCAGAGATTTCTGTCTGTTTCACATTAAATCTATATCCAGATTTCTATTTGTCACACGCGGTTGATACAATAAATCTTCAGAGATTTACCTGTTTGAAATACACTTTTATACATTTAATTGACATCCAGATTACGATCGGTCATACACTTGATACATTAATCTTCAGAGGTTTCTATCTGTATCACTTCCAAGCACTTCAGAGTCATCACCAGCCACTCCAGGTAACATCAATTAATTTGTATTAATTTTAACTTTCCTTCCATTTCCATTCAAATTAAACTTTGCCATTTCACATTTCAATTCCGATATTTATTCACTTTTCAATACATTTAATTGGGCACATTAATTTTCCGATAGTTAATTGTGTCCTGTATATTCAATAAAGTTGCCTTTGTATTGTACATATATATTTAAACTACAGTGTTTATTTATTTATCGACTCGCTACCCTTTCTATTTCTCTTTGCATATTATTACGTGCGAGAAGCGAGCCAATCACCCGGGCTCGCCGTAACAGTTTGCTTACAAAAGTAACCATAAAAAAACTTACTTTAAGTTAAGGGGCATATTCATAGTCGAAATAAAGTAGACACTAAAGATAGCGTCAGCATTTTTGACAGATATGCCGTTATAAATGATGACTATGAATATGCGCCTATTTTTCAAGATGATGTTTATAAAAGGCTTACTTTTACACCTTTAAAAAAGTTATTTTGTAAAAATTGTTTGTAACTTTATTTCAAACCCTTAAAACCAATGTGTCGTTTCAATTAAGGTTGTTATACACGATGTGTATTGTCATAAGTACCTGTCACGTTTTCGATCCATATGTACTCGTTCTCATATATGTGTCAAATTCGCTTAATTTGTTTTGCGTTTACACGCCATGTCAGATAAAAATAGAAACCATTCTATTGCTTATGCTCTTACATATGATTTGTCAGAAGACATTTCTCGTTTGTGTTTACACGGTTTGTATTTGTTGTTGGTGTTGGTATCTAATTGTTGCTGCTGCGTATACTGTTGACCCTCCCCGTCCGTGTTGGTAGTTATAGTTTAAATTCCACTATCGCCGGTGGAAATGGGTCCCTGCTCGGGCGCCTTTTGTGAGGTGGGTTTTGTCGCGGCTGAGGTAAGCTCAGCCATTCGAGAGTCGAGTAGAGGTTCACGAACCCCTACCAAATAATAACACGGTTTAGTTGTTGTATTGATTTATTATTATTATTATTATTTTATTAAGACACAACTAAGACAGAGTCTTTTAACGTGCCATATCTCATCACATTAAATTATTACAATTTTCTTAACATATTTATATCACTACTAATTATTTATTCATCTTTAAGCGGGCAACTTACCTGCCAAGAAATGTCAAACTCCATATAAAAAAACGCTCAAGAAATGGTCAAGAACTGTTTTGACACATCAGATTTTTTTGAGCCAATACTCAGCTCATCACAAAAAATACTACAATTTTCGATGGTTTGCAATGCCGGTTTACCTCAAGAAATAAACTCGTGTATATATTTTTTACATTTTTATAGGAGTAATTTTCAAAAAAATGGAAAATTTGGTAAACATCAAAATTTCTTGACCAGGCACAAGAAATATATGCTAGCTTTTTTCTTGAGACATTTCTTGGCATGTGGGTAGCCCGCTTTACAATCAATCTAAAACATACCGTCAGAAGTAAGTATAAAATATAAAGAGGATACAGATATGCTTGTAGGAAGATATAGTTTAGCTTAGCTTGAAAAGCCCTGTTAGCACTGAAAAATAGATTCAATAGCCAATTTGAATTGCTCCTGATTGGTTACCATTTTTATTTTGTTAGGTAACGAATTCCACAACTGCACGGCTCTAACGAAAAACATTCTTGATGTAGTTGAATATTTAAAGTGTGATACTATGGGATTGCATGTTCGAGCAGAGTGTGCAAAAGTTAACTTCGTGTAGAGATAATTCGGACAACGTGTGTGGATTTGCTTGTATATGAATAGTAATAAACGGCGATCAAAATTTTTTGTTAAACTGCACCCAAGAATTTGAATGGAAAATTCCGATATATGGTCAAATTTCCTTTCTAGGTATACGTATCTAGCTGCATTATTAATTAGTAATTGTAGTTTATTCGTATTACCCTTATCCAGGCAACCATAGACCAGCAGGCGAATTCTAGGAATCTCCATCCATCTCCATCTCGTAAACGCTAAAATGCTTAAGCAAATGAACTCTCAGATTCTTATTTAGTTTCCGTCGCTTGGGGGCGCTTGAGTAGCACTGCCAGCTGTCAAAATTTGTTTACATCTTGGGTACAGAAAAAAAAGAATATTAAGAAAAGATTCAAAATAATAGTGAAAAATACAAATAATTGAAATTTTAGAAATATTTTATAAAATTTGTGGAGACATGAGTCAACTTAGACGATATACTAATCGCGCAGCAAATAATTCTCGAAGAATTTTAAGGGAGAGTCTCCGAAAGAAGCGCAAATCCTTGCGAGATTCTGTGGATCCTTTCAGCATTTCGGAGGAGCGATTTATAGAGCTCTTTAGGCTAACAAAAGAGGTCTGTAAGAACGTTTTTGAAGAAATCCGTCCTCATATGCCGCAGAGGCAATCGAACGGGCTTTCTAAAATGTTCAGATTCCTCACAGCATTGCGATTTTTTGCTCAAGGTAAGTGAAAAAGTTTTCAATTTTGCATCACAAAATATTAACAATAATGCTCGCTTTCAGGAAGCTACCAGCGATCAGTGGGGCAGGATTTCTTACTTAACGTATCACAAAGCAGCGTTAGCAGATGTGTGAGAGAAATTTCCAACATTATGGACAAATATCTACTGGCTAAGTACGTGAAGTTTCCAGTTTCAGCTAAAGATATGCTTGCCGTAAAGGAGAAGTGAGTCTTGTATATATATGTAATTCATGCGATTATAAAAATACTTTTTATCTGCCGCAGATTCTACAGAGAATTCCGATTCCCAGGTGTGATAGGGGCAATTGACGGATCGCACATCAAATTAAAGTGTCCGGACAAAGACATCGAGCATGTATATGTGTGTAGAAAGGGTGGGCATTCAATAAATGTGCAAGTGGTACGTGTAATTTAGTTCTTAATTTGAAATATTTTTATAGAAATTCCTTTTAAGGTGTGTGACTATAACTTAAAAATATTGGACTGCAATGCACGATTTGGTGGAACTGCGCACGATGCATCAGTGTGGAGAGTCAGTGCACTGAAAGTTTTGCTTGACAACAAATATTCAAGCGGTGAACGAAACTTTTGGCTTTTAGGTAAAAAAGTAATACTATTACTTATTTCTGTCCTAACTTAAATTTTTGTTTTCACAGGCGACAGTGGTTATCCGCAGATTCCGTTCTTGATGACACCAATTCAAGGAAGCAATCTTACCCAATCGCAGGAAAGCTACAATAGGCAGCATCGAAAAGCCAGAAACTGTGTAGAACGCTGCTTCGGTGTACTTAAAAGCAGATTTCGGTGTCTTTCAGCAGAGAGAGTCTTAATGTATGCCCCCATTGTGGCAAGAAAAATTATTAATTCATGTATAATTTTACACAACATCATTTTAACACATAATATCGGGGATGGACTGGAGAACGTCGAGATCGATATTGAGCCAATGAATGCAAATGAAGCTCATTACGAAACCAGTGAGGTTGGGATCTTTCCCGGAGGTGTAACTGCAAGACAAAATGTAGTTGCTAATTTCTTCCAGACTTAACCCTATGTGTATTTCGCTCCACCTCCTCACATGCGTTTTCAATACTCACTAAATAAACAAATTTACAAGTTAATAAATATTTTGTTCAGATTTATTTTTTTCAATTTGGTATGATTGCACATAAATATGTGAGTTCAACTAAATCTAACTGCGCTCTTCTATTCAAGCGTTGACTTGAAACTTAAATATATTATTAAAAAATAAGGAAAAACTATCAGCCAAATTCTATCATAAATCTATGATCACAAATTAATATCATTGCTGCTCTACAGCTTAAGTTTAGTCGCTCTTGTATGCATGTATGAATACACATATTAAAATTATAATTCCTACCTTACGGATGATAAGACCCACAGGTATTTTGTGCATTTGAACAAAATTTTGGCTCATCCAAATTTTTTTAACTATTTTTTTATTAAAAAACATGCCAGGCCCTATTCAAAAACTAGAAAATTATTTTCACAACTTTTCTATAAAAAATATATGTCAAGCCCTAATCGAAATAATATAAATTATAAAATATTGTAAAACATAATTCATATTTCAAGCAAATTCAATAGTTCTTCGAAGCGCTGTTCTACAGCTTTAAATATTCTTATTTCATAAAGTATTACATATGTACGCTGTTCTACAGCTTGAAATATTTACATTCCTAAACTATTACATATATATATATATTAGGGTGATTCAAATAGAAAAAAATTGGTTATTTTTTCGGTCTTACCCCCTGAAACTTTAGGTATTGACGAGAAAATAAGCCTTGCAAAAAATTAACGCTCTAACTTAACCCTTAGGGGTGGCTATTTTTTTTTTCGCCCTTTCCCATACATTTTGTACGGGGGAAAATGGTGTTTTTTTCAAAGTGAATTTTCTTTAAATTTTTTAAACTTGTTTGAAAATATTTTTACATACACTTAAAGTTGAAGCTTCCAAAATGGTAAGCCATGTGCGAATATCTTAACTATTAAAATAATTACAGCCTCTTAAAGTTTACTATATTTTATACTTGTTACTGTGTATGTGTGTGCTATAGTACAAAACTCAGCCATTTTCAAATGGCTGTAATTATCTTAATAGTTCAGATACTCGCACATGGCTTACCATTTCGGAAGCTTCAGAGCTTCAACTTTAAGAGTATGTAAAAATATTTTCAAAAAAGTTTCAAAAATTGAAAGAAAATTCACTTTGAAAAAAATTCCATTTTTTTCCCATACAAAAGGTATGGGAAAGGACGAAAAAAAATAGCCACTCCTAAGGGTTAAGTTAGAGCGCTAATTTTTTGCAAGGCTTATTTTCTCATCAATACCTAACTTTTTAGGGGGTAAGACCTGTATATGTATATGTACGCTATTCTACAGCTTGAAATATTTATGTATGTACATTTCTTAATAGACGGAGAGCTGACAACATAAAAAATTGGGTCACTCGATGCAAAATCAATTTCCACATTTAGGGGCTCGTTTGTTACCGACTTGACGTCGACTTCACGTCAACTCGGACACCAGAAGGCCTACTGGAAGACAAAGGCGTGTTGGGGGTGGGTTCGCCCGACACCTGTTAAAAATCCTGTGAGTAAAGTAAACCAATGTGTTTAGTATGAGGGTTCTCAGATGTTCTCCCGTAGAATCTTTAACTACTTTTAGAATTTTTATATTAAGCTGACTTCCACAATCCGCCCTTAAAGCTCAAATTACCTTTTTTTGAACCTCTGTAACTCTGCATTTAGAAGCAACATTTGGATCAAAGTACATGATTCCTGAAACCTTATCCTTATCACACAATAGCGTTTTACTATCGCCGGTTCATAGCAGACAAGCATGAGCAGATTTTATTGCAAAACTTTTTATGAAACCGACTTTTTGATTATTTTTCGAGGTCAATAAGTTTACAAGTAAATGTGATGCATATAAGTTTTAGAAATATGGCAGAACAAACATTTGTGTTACTGCCGAAGCTCAAAAAGTTATGTGTCAGTTACTAACGAGAAAAAATACAATTTTTTTCTTTTTGCCATATAAAATTTACATGTGGAAGAGTAAAAAAATTAAAATGGGACCATCTACCTGAGCTGACCTCACTTTTCCTTAGTAACTGACATAACTTTTTGATCTTGAACAGTAAATAAAAATGTTTCGGCTATCATATTCAGCCTTCCAAAGGCGTATATCACATTTACTTGTCGACTAATGTCCCTCGAAAAATGAGCGAATTGTCGATTTTGGTCAAAAGTTGTGCAATAAACCTGTTCGTGCTTGTCTGCTATGAATCGATGGCAGTAAAACGTTATTGTATTATAAACAGAAATGTTCATGATCCAAATACGGACTCCCCCTAACACGCCTTTGTCTTCCAGTAGGGCTTCTGGCGGTTGCGCTGACGTCAAGTCGGTAACAAATGAGCCTGTAAATGTGGAAATTTACCTTACATAGAGTTACCCAATTGCTTATGATGCCAGCTCTTGGACTATTAAATACATAAAAATAAATTAAGATGGGTATTCTTAGATCTAAAAAAGAAACACTAGTTCCTTTGTGAATCTAGGACTTGCTCATTTAATATGCGCCGCATAATTTTCAAGTGGTACTGTCACATCATTAAATTTTCTTTAAGTCAATTAATTTTCGGATATGTACTTAAATATGTATATGAAATTTCAGGCTTTATCAAAGAGATATTCAATGAAAAAGGTAAATGAATGAAAACCACTTTTGTCATTGAATATTTTTGCATTAATTTTCAAAAAAAATATTAAACATAACTTGGCTTGAAGATAGCTTGATGATGTGATATGAGCACTTGTAAACAGCATCGTGTTCAAAATCTTGCCATTAACATTAAGCGGTCCATATTTATTGAGCATGTCTTAGATGAATCAAGCACCTGCTGGTGTTTCTGTCCGAGGTAATTGTCTAGTTTAGCTGTCAACTGCTAATAAATTAGCTAAAATTATGAGAGGGGCTCAAAATACAGGGTTTGCCCTAGGGATTACTTCAATGCACTTCAGCGAAGTTTCTGGACGATGAGCCGCAACTAGGTCGATTTGGTGGCATTTGGTCGTGGAAAATACCCTCCAATGAAGCTTTCCACGAGCCATGCAAAATTGTGTAGATCTATAAAAAGTTTATTATAAATATATGTCTACAATGCAATTCAAAATACAAAGCTCTACTCACCAACGAAAATTTTCATCACTCTTTGCCTATGAAAAAAGTAAACAAATTATTTATGGTTTCTAAGGGTGGTATGACTCCGATTGCATGGATGTTGATTGATTACATCACACGTTGTATCGATTTATATTGCAAATTAAGCCCCAATCAACGTGTCCGCCCACTTATGCCCGCAGCCCGAATCGACTCGTCACTGGAAGAAATAGTTTTAACTATAATAAATCAAAATTTGCGTATCTCCTGTTGTAATTTATTTATTTATTTATTTTTATTTATTTGGAGACATTAAAAAAATAAATGCTGTTCTACAGCTTGATTGGGGCCAAACCTTTTGAGTTATTTAGCCATTCATCTAGTTTGTTAAGAACATTTGATAACAAGTTGTTGTTACGTTCTATGGCATCGGCTTTGCGCTCCTCGATGCAATTTCTTCGCTCTAAAGCTTTGACTTTGCGTTCAGTAAATGCTAGTCTCCGCTCCTCTAAACTTATCATTTTGGCGTTTGTTTCTTCCAAAGAACAATTTTTGCGTTATTGTGCTCTAGGTTGTGGGGGCGGTTGATTTTCTCTGTTTTCCCCCGTTTCCCTTGGCGCTACTCGAGATGGCCCAGCACTTTCATCGATAAACTGAAAAAATAACTTCTGTAAATATATTGATAACCACAGAGGGCTTTTATAAGTACCTCTATTTCGCAAAATTCCTCGACAGTACTGAATATCTCCACAGAATCTACTGCACCGGAGCTTCTCTATAGTTATAAATTATTTCATTTTTGTAATTTCTAACAATTAATTTAAAAATGAAAATTAAAAGTCGAACTCACCAGAGGTTCGCCAACTTGGGTTTGCCCAATGATTGCCACTGTGTTCATCTGTGTGATCTGTCAAGCGCTTGTCGGAAACTGAAGAGTTTACGCCACTTCGCTCAAGACCGTTTCTTAAATCCTGGGACTTTTGTTTGGCCTTGGATCTGGTAAAAAATTGTTTATTATATTACCTCAATGTATATTACACTGAACCAAAAAAGTACATATTTTCTACGAAAAAGTACATATATTTTACGAATTTTTTTCATTAAAAGCTCTCCAAAGAACGTTTTCGTAGAATTTAAGAACAAAAATTCGTAAAAATTCATGTCAAACAAAATTTTAATAATAATACTTAAAATCCAAGAATTCATTCTTAGAATCTACGAAATCATTCTTAGAATATGTCAATACATACTACGACCTCATTCTTAGAACGTATGAAAAGATTCTTAAATTGTACGAACTCATTCTTAGAATATGACAAACCATTTATTAATTGTACGAACTTATTCATAGAATGTATGAAAAGATTCTTAAATTGTACGAACTCATACGAACGAATATGTCAGTCCATTCATAAATTATACGACTCATTCTTAGAATGTATGAATCCATTCATAAATTATACGAGCTCGTTCTTAGATTGTATGAATCCATTCATAAATTATACGAACTCGTTCTTAGAATGTATTAATCCATTCTTAAATCTTACGAACTGATTCCTAGATTGTATGAATCCATTTTAAATTTTACGAACTCATTCTTAGAATGTATGAATCCATTCATAAATTATACGAGCTCGTTCTTAGATTGTATGAATCCATTCATAAATTTTACGAACTCATTCTTAGAATGTATGAATCCATTTCAAATTTTATGAACTCATTCCTAGATTGTATGAATCCATTCTAAATTTTACGAACTCATTCTTAGAATGTATGAGTCCATTCATAAATTATACGAACTCGTTCCTAGAATGTATGAATCAATTCTTAAATTTTACGAACTGATTCCCAGATTGTATGAATGCATTCTAAATTTTACGAACTCATTCTTAGAATGTATGGATCCATTCTTGAATTTTAAAAATCATGAAATTCAGTTGGAATATTTTATTTTAATTGACATACTTATTTCTTTTACAAAGGTAGTAACGTATTTTCATTAAAAAAAAATAATTAAAGTTAAACATTCATTAGCAAAAAGGAGTTTGTATGTATAAAAGGAGGGCTGAAATAAGTAGTACATATGTAATTGTGCTTCAGCTAAAGTTTGTGTTGTTGCATAATGTCGCTCTGGTACGGCTGCAGCTTAATATGATGCTGCTTCAGTTGAGGTTGAAGTCTTTTTGTTTATTTCCAGATGTCTTCTTATGTGGGTTCTTTTTAGGTGAAATGTTAATTTCTCGGGACTTAACAAGTCTTTATCACACACTACACTTCATAATAGCGAACTTTTTTCTTTTTCTTTTTTTTAATATACATAATTACTATATGTTTAATTTTTAACACACGATCTTTTCAATAAATTGTATTAATAAAAAAAAAATGTAAACAGTGGCAGCTGTCTGCTCTAGTTAAGAATGTTTTGGTTCAATCTATGACGCTTTCCTTAAATATAAGAAATAGTTCTTAAAATCTACGAAACAAGTTCTAAATACTTAGAAAAAGTTCTTATAATCATAGTAAAAAAATTGTACGTACGAAATTTCTTAAAATTTAAGAACAAATTCGTAATATTTAAGAACAAATTCAGCTAAAAAATTAATGAATTTTAGTTCTTATATTTTATGAACGAAGTTCTGACGTTAATAAAATTTAACGTATTTTTTCATATATAATAAGAAACTTTTCTAAAATTATATGAAATTTTTCTTAGATTCTAAGAAAAAATCAGCGTGAACTTCTATGAAACTTTGTTCGTACAAAACATGTACGTTTTTGGTTCAGTGTAGGAATATATATTGTGTACTTGGAGAAACCTACCTCATGACCCACGTACGTTTCCACCCTTCGCTATCTTTTAAAGCTTCACCGCACGCATTCAGCCTTTCTGCTAGTTTATTCCACTACTCCTGCAGACTTTTAGCTCCAGTGTCATTCACAAACCTTTGAACCAAGGCCACAAAATTAGTTCACATATTTATTTACAACATTTTTTGTATACCTATCGTGAGAAAACTCTGTATGCTCCTCCAAATATTGCACTAGCATGAATTTTTGCTCTTTGGTTATTCTCCTATTATTGTTGTTATTTTCCATTTTGCCTATTAATTACAATCATTTTATGTTATTTATTGCTTTTCAATAATTAAAGCACATATTTTTTTTCTTTATTTTTCTTTTTAGCAACAGCTTTTTTTCGTCTCTAAATTTAGCTACTTTTAAGAGAAAAATGGAGATTTTACGAGATACACAAAATTACAGAATCGCAAATTTAGCTGAATTAGCTGCCAAAAACAGCTGATTTACTTTATCCGATTCATTTGCGTTCATTTTGAGTTCATCGCTTAAATATCCCAACAAATGAACCAAATATGAAGATTTATAGAGATTTTCTTTCACTGGAATCGCAAAAGTCGCTAAAATTTGGCAAAATGAATTTAGAGATTTTAGGAGATGAAAATTAAGCATTAGCGAAAACTGGAATTCATGTACAGCTCTTGATACGGAATTATAGGCACTAATAAAGTTTTGACAAGTTTAAGTTTTGTTTTTTTGGGGGATATAAGCTGCTGTCCTCCAAAGCTGTCTCAACACAGAGTACGGCCTACAAATTGTTGTGTTTACATGATCAACGCAAGTTAGAAATGTATTCAACTTGAAACCCAATGTTTTAATGACCATATCATATTTAATGATAGTACCGTACAGTACTAGTGGAGAAACATCTTTCAAGAGGCTGCCGCAGAGGCACACCTAGGCCAGTATTAAAAGGCCCGTTGTGATACCACCAACACTAGGAAAGTTAGTTCCGGGACCCTGCCATATGGAAAATCTCGGTATTAACGGAATTCTCCACATAGCAGAATCCCGGGACTGATTTTCCTATACCGACACCGTTACTCCTCCTCGAACCATTCAGATGACTTGGTGAATGTCATCAGGTCCTTTATGTCCAGCGCATTCTCGCGCCACTTAAAGCCGGGCAGTTGCAGATGAGGTGCTCCACCGTTTCCTCCTCCTCATCATCCTTACAACTCCTACAGCATCGTCGGTCGTCTACAGCAAGTCTTTCTGCGTGCCTACCAATGAGGGAGTGCCCAGTTAATACGCCTATTAATATGGAGATTTCTCTTCTCCTTAGGGCATAAATTTGTCTTGATCTTTTATGATCCCATTTCGGCCAGGTTTCTTTGGATATCCGGCATCCTGGAGATTGCAGCCATCTTTCGTTGGCTTGGCGGAGTGTGTACTCCTTCAGCATAAGCTTGCATATGGCAAACGGCATACCTAAGCGCTCTTTATCGCGAAGAACCTGCTTGGTCGTGCCCTGCCTCGCAAGTTCGTCTGCCCTACAATTTCCCTCAATGTCCCTATGCCCCGGGACCCATGTGAGGTTAACGCGATTCTGTTGGGCCATCTCTTGTAGAGATCGACGACAGCTGAGCGTCAGTCCAGAGTTGAACGAGTAAGAGCCAAGGGATTTGATGGCCGCTTGGCTGTCGCTGAATATAAAAGTGTCCTGTCTGATAGTGTGTTGGCCTATCCAAGCCGCGGCGTCCATGATTGCTGAAACTTCAGCCTGGAAGACACTGCAGTGATCAGGTAGTCTGAAGGAGAGCTCAAGGTTCAGATCCTTTGAATAAACCCCTCCCCCAACTCTGCCGTCTAACTTCGAGCCATCAGTATAAATGGAAGTGCCGCCGTGAGTGACGGGACTCCGATCCGTGCTCTCCCATTCTTCCCTGCTGGGAATGTTGATTTTAAAACCGCTATCTCCGACTGTTGTGGTCGCACAGCGATCTGTGCTCAGCGGAAGAAAGCTATAGGATCCCAAAATACAGGCGTGTCCAGTAGTGCTTGCGCCCCAGCCGGACGTTTCCCTTAGACGCAGAGCCGATGCTGCTGCTACTCGGTGCCCTTCCAGATCGAGTGGCAAAATGCCAAGAATGGCCTGGAATGCTAAATTGGGCGTTGTTCTTAACGCACCGCTTATACAGATCATGCAAGATCTGTGTACTTTACCTAGCAGATTAAGGTTTGTTGCCTTGCTCAGCGCAGGCCACCATATCACAACTCCATAGAACATGATTGGTCGAATGATTGCAGTGTAGATCCATTTGCATATTATGGGGCTGAGCCCCATTTCTTTCCAATGGCTCTTTTGCAAATGTAGAGTGCAGTACACGCTTTCTTCTGGCGCTGAAGAACATTCTCCTTCCAGGTTAGTTTCCTATCCAGAACTGTGCCCAAGAACTTGGCTGTGTCAGCCAAGTTCAGGTGCACGTTATTCAGTTTTGGTAGTATTAGCGGTGGTATCTTATAGCTGTTGGTGAAAAGGACCAGTTCTACTTTTCCCGGGTTCATGCTCAGTCCGCAGCGCGAGCACCATGAGGAAACCTCTCCCAGTGCTACTTGCATCAAGTCGCACAGGGTTTGTGGGAATTTGCCCCTATATACTATAGCTAAGTCATCTGCATATGCCTTTCCGCCCCCCCAGCTTATGTCTCGCAGCATCGAGTTGGCAGTGAGGTTCCATAGAAGCGGGGAGAGAACACCACCCTGAGGCGTTCCCCTTGTGACATAGCGTGATAAGTCAACCGAGCCCAGTGATGAAACTATTCTTCTACCCCTTAGCAGTTGATCAATAAGTCCAATAAGAGACCTGCCTATGCCCAGACTTGTTAAAGCGGTGTTTATAGCATCAGGGCTTATGTTGTTGAAGGCTCCTTCAATATCTAAAAAGGCCACAAGACAGTACTCCTTTTCATACAGCGATTTTTCAATAACAGAAACTAGGCTGTGAAGCGCAGTTTCTGTAGATTTCCCTTTGGTGTATGCATGCTGATAGCTACAGATCAGGTTGCTATTAATAGTAGAGGATAGGTAGTCATTTATTATCCTCTCGAAGGTCTTGAGCACAAAGAGAGACTGATCGGCCTATAGTCCTTGGGCTCGTAATGATACGCCTTCCCCGCCTTAGAAATAAACACCAGGAGCACGGAATGTAGCTAAGAGCCAGGCAGGCTGTATAGAGAAATACCAGCCATTTGGCTGATGTCGCCAGCATGTTTATGAGTTGTGGGGGAATAATCCCGTCTGGCCCGGCAGCCTTGAACGGTTCGAAGCTTTTAACCGCCCACCTAACCTTTTCCTCTGTGATGGGTATGTGTACAGCCAGGTTTGTTGTTGGTGCTACGGGTTCCTCATGCAAGTTCCCTGGGAAGTGCGTATTCAAGAGCAGCTCTAGGGTTTGCCTTTCCGTGCTGGTCAAGGATCCGTCAGGTTTGCGCAAATAGCTTGTGGCTGTTTGAGTTTTTGAGAGCACTCGTCTAAGTCTCGCTGTATCGTCGACATTTTCGACCCCAGTGCAGAAATTTCTTCACGATACTCTCTTCGCCTGCCTCAGAGCTTTTTTGTAGGCCCTGAGTTTAACTTTATATTCGAGCCATTGAGTCTCCGTGCCAAGGCTCTTGGCCTTATTAAATTGTGTCCTACATGATTAACGGAGCGAGTCCAGGTCGTAGGACCACCAATGCGGCCTATGTTTACCGCGTGGTTTTGGCACTGGGCAAGCCTGCTCTAGGGCATTCGAGAGCGCCGTTGTAAAAGTCTTTACCAGATCCTCCAACTCCCCTACTGATGAGGGGACTTGTGGGGGCAGTGCTGGCAAGTCCCTAGATAGTATTTCATTGTGTAGCTGCCAGTTAGTGTTACGTGGGTTGCGTTTCATAACCGGCTGCTCAACAGAAAAGTCTAGAACTAATTCTACGTACCGGTGGTCGGAGAATGAGTGTTCATCGAGAACGCGCCATTTTCTGACCCACTCATAAGCGCCTTCGCTGCAAATTGTGAGATCTATGACCTCCCTACGGGTTTTAGTAATAAACGTAGGTTCGTTACCCACGTTGCAAACTACCAGGTTAGTTGTTAACAAATAATCAAACAACGACTCTCCTCTAGCATTGATATCGGAGTTTCCCCACTGGACGTGATGAGCATTGGCGTCAGTTCCGATAATAAGATGACCCATGGAAAAATTTGCCACCAGGTCTTTTACCTCCCTCTGTGGCGGAGGTTCTTCGGCGTCGTAGGGCATATAGACAGACGCCATCGTCAGACTGGTACTGTCGACTATCAAACTGGCAGCTGTAACGTCACCATTTGTATAGTTGGACAAGAGAAAGGCATTCAGCTCAGACTTAACCAAAATACAAGCTCTAACCCTGCCCCCCTCGCTGGCTTGGATTAGCTTAAAACCCTTAGTCCCCAAACCGCAAATCCTTGAGCTGTTGACCCAGGGTTCTTGGATGAGGACCACATCTATGTCGCCTTTAGAGAGACGACTGATTAAAGCAGCCGAGGCTGCTTTAGATTTGTGCAGGTTTATCTGAATCACCACCAACGCGAGCGCTCAGACTTCCCTGCCACCGCCGTCTTGAGGCTTATCTTTCAACGACGATTTGTTCAGACCACGATTTGGCGTAGCCGAGATCCTACTAACTGTGGCAGTATTGACATTGGTGCGCTCAGGATTAGCTGCTATCACCTTGACGTTGAGGTCTTCCCCGTCCAGCAGGCTGTCTCCCATCTCCGAGCTGTTCACTGCTCCTTCGCCATTTGACGTGGCAGATACCATACTTTCCGAGTCGGACATCTCCGACTCCTCTACCGGCACTGCGATGTCCGAGCCCTCCGGTGCAGCCAAAATAGCAGCGCGCTGTACATCGCCGCGGTATACGTGCATCACGATCTGAGCCATGCCGTAGTGCACTAGTCCATTGCACCGTTTAAGGGGCTCGAGTGCTTCCTTAGTCAAGGTGAAGATCACTTGCCTGTCAGGGCCTACCGCATCCTCGACCAGATTGACACCCCAGTCCTGCGTCGGGAGAGATGAGAGAATTCTCGCAGGTTCAGCAGGGATAGCAGGAATCCACGCTCTTGCCCTTGGCCGAGCCGGGATGTCCTTCCAGTCGACAACCTCGATTCTTGCCCCTATATACTATAGCTAAGTCATCTGCATATGCCACTACTTTCCCGCCCCCCAGCTTGTGTCTCGCAGCATCGAGTTAACAGTGTGGTTCCATAGAAGCGGGGAGAGAACACCTGAGGCGTTCTCCATGTGACAAAGCGTGATAAGTCAACCGAGCCCAGTGATGAAACTATTCATCTACCCCTTAGCAGTTGATCAATAAGTCTAATAAGAGACCTGCTTATGCTCAGACTTGTTAAAGCGGTGTTTATAGCATCAGGGCTTATGTTGTTGAAGGATCCTTCAATATCTAAAAAGGCCACAAGACAGTACTCCTTTTCATACAGCGATTTTTCAATAACAGAAACTAGGCTGTGAAGCGCAGTTTCTGTAGATTTCCCTTTGGTGTATGCATGCTGATAGCTACAGATCAGGTTGCTATCAATAGTAGAGGAGAGGTAGTCATTTATTATCCTCTCGAAGGTCTTGAGAACAAAGGATGAGAGACTGATCGGCCTATAGTCCTTGGGCTCGTAATGAGACGCCTTCCCGCCTTAGGAATAAACACTACCGTGGCACTTCTCCAGGAGCACGGAATGTAGCTAAGAGCCAGGCAGGCTGTATAGAGAAATACCAGCCATTTGGCTGATGTCTCCAGCGTGTTTATGAGTTGTGCGGGAATAATCCCGTCTGGCCCGCCAGCCTTGAACGGTTCGAAGCTTTTAACCGCCCACCTAACCTTTTCCTCCGTAATGGGTATGTGTACAGCCAGGTTTGTTACGTGGATCTCGATCTGAACCATGCCGTAGTGCACTCGTCCATTGCACCGTTTAAGGGGCTCGAGTGCTTCCTTAGTCAAGGTGAAGACCACTTGCCTGTCAGGCCCTACCGCATCCTCGACCAGATTGACACCCCAGTCCTGCGTCGGGAGAGACGGGTGATAATGATCCTCAGCATCCTGAGAATTCTCTCAGGTTCAGCAGGGATAGCAGGAATCCACGCTCTTGCCCTTGGCCGAGCCGGGATGACCTCGATTCTTGCCCCTTGGTAGATCTCACCCAGTCTTGCAGCTGCTGCCTTGTACAGTGCAACAGTTTTTGCATCCTCGCAAGCGAATACCTTGATTCGGCCCTGGTGCCATCCCGCATCAGAACCCATCAGCGTGGCACCCGGAGACTCATCCATAATGTCGAGAAGGGCATTACCGATAGCGTTCCGGACGTACCGCCACTGGTCCCTAGGGATGGCCCAGCTTTCGTTACCTCGGTCAATGACGCCTATGAGGATCCTATCCTTAGTTACTTCAGCAAAGCTGAGTTTACCCACTACGGGGGCGTGTTGCTGCCGCTTCGGGTGAGGTTTTAAATCCACGTCCGATGATCTGGCGTTTGAAGGGATTTCCATTAACCTTCTTTGGCGCGTAATCGCTTTGGAAGTTCGGTAAGATAGCTTCAGCCATCTCCACCGTCTTTCTAGCATTCGGCGATAGCGTCTCTTGTGAAATACCCTCGTATTTCTTCAGGATCCTCGCGGCCGCTCTTTTGTCCAAGTACTCAAAGCGACTGGGAGATGTCTTTTGGGGTAAATTTCGACCCGTAGTTGCCCTCGCGGTCGTTCCCTTATTTGGATCTCTGGGGCCAGGTCGTGAGACCACTGCCACAGACGTTAAAGACTTGGTTTCGGTACCGGCACTTACTAGGACTTTAGCATCAGCCGTTGTTCGCTTAACTGTCTTTGTACCGGTACTTACTTTGGGGATTGCCCCCTTGTTATCCAGAGCTAATCGACCCGTAGTTGCCATCGCTGTCGATCTCTCGGCTGATAGAGAAATGGAGTTTGTCCTCTGACGTTGCACCTGCCAAGAAATGCCTCAAGAAAAAAAGCTAGCATATATTTCTTGTGCCTGGTCAAGAAATTTTGACGTTTACCAAATTTTCCATTTTTTTGCAAATTACTCCTATAAAAATGTAAAAAATATGTTTAGCGAAATATGTACTCACCTTTGCCGTGGATCTGCACGTTTACCCCAAGAAATATACACGAGCATATTTATTTCTTGAGGTAAACCGGCATTGCCAACCATCGAAAAATTGTAGTATTTTTTCTTATGAGCTGAGTATTGGCTCAAGAAAATGTGATGTGTGAAAACAGTTCTTGACCATTTCTTGAGCGTTTTTTTATATGGAGTTTGACATTTCTTGGCAGGTAAGTTGCCCGCTTAAAGATGAATAAATAATTAGTAGTGATAAGTTACTTTTTCGTTATGTTAAGAAAATTGTAATAATTTAATGTGATGAGATACGGCACGTTAAAAGACTCTGTCTTAGTTGTGTCTTAATAAAATAATAATAATAATAATAATAATAATAAATCAATACAACAACTAAACCGTGTTATTATTTGGTAGGGGTTCGTGAACCTCTACTCGACTCTCGAATGGCTGAGCTTACCTCAGCCGCGACAAAACCCAACTCACAAAAGGCGCCCGAGCAGGGACCCATTTCCACCGGGGATAGTGGAATTTAAGCTATAACTACCAACACGGACGGGGAGGGTCAACAGAATACGCAGCAGCAACAATTAGATACCAACACCAACCTATCCCAACAAGCCAAGCAAACTTAAAATAAATTTTTAAATAGACATTAAGCTTAGAAATTTCCTATTTTTTATTTACAAAACGCTTGAAAGTAAACGTTTTGTAAAGCGGGTATTACACGATATGCTTTTTCAGATGTATATGTCACTTTTTGGTGTGAATACAAATACAAACCGTGTAAACACAAACGAGAAATGTCTTCTGACAAATCATATGTAAGAGCATAAGCAATAGAATGGTTTCTATTTTTATCTGACATGGCGTGTAAACGCAAAGCAAATTAAGCGAATTTGACACACATATGAGTACGAGTACATATGGATCGAAAACGTGACAGGAACATATGACAATACACATCGTGTATAACAACCTTAATTGAAACGACACATTGGTTTTAAGGGTTTGAAATAAAGTTACAAACAATTTTTACAAAATAACTTTTTTAAAGGTGTAAAAGTAAGCCTTTTATAAACATCATCTTGAAAAATAGGCGCATATTCATAGTCATCATTTATAACGGCATATCTGTCAAAAATGCTGACGCTATCTTTAGTGTCTACTTTATTTCGACTATGAATATGCCCCTTAACTTAAAGTAAGTTTTTTTATGGTTACTTTTGTAAGCAAACTGTTACGGCGAGCCCGGGTGATTGGCTCGCTTCTCGCACGTAATAATATGCAAAGAGAAATAGAAAGGGTAGCGAGTCGATAAATAAATAAACACTGTAGTTTAAATATATATGTACAATACAAAGGCAACTTTATTGAATATACAGGACACAATTAACTATCGGAAAATTAATGTGCCCAATTAGGTTAGGTTAGGTTCAAGTGGCTACCGTAGAGGCACACCTAGGCCAGTATTAAAAGGCCCGTTGTGATACCACCAACACTAGGAAAGTCAGTTCCGGGACCCTGCCATATGGAAAATCTCGGTATTAACGGAATTCTCCATATAGCAGAATCCCGGGACTGACTTTCCTATACCGACACCGTTACTCCTCCTCGAACCATTTAGATGACTTGATGAAGGCCATCAGGTCCTTTATGTCCAGCTCCGTGACCTGGCGTAGGCTAACCAGGAAGGGAACTCCCAAAAAGAGATTGCAGCCATCTTTCGTTGGCTTGGCGGAGTGTGTACTCCTTCAGCATAAGCTTGCATGTGGCAAACGGCATACCTAAGCGCTCTTTATCCCGAAGAACCTGCTTGGTCGTGCCCTGCCTCGCAAGTTCGTCTGCCCTACAATTTCCCTCAATGTCCCTATGCCCCGGGACCCATGTGAGGTTCACGCGATTCTGTTGGGCCATCTCTTGTAGAGATCGACGACAGCTGAGCGTCAGTTCAGAGTTGAACGAATAAGAGCCAAGGGATTTGATGGCCGCCTGGCTGTCGCTGAATATAAAAATGTCGTGTCCGATAGTGTGTTGGCCTATCCAAGCCGCGGCGTCCATGATTGCTGAAACTTCATCCTGGAAGACACTGCAGTGATCAGGTAGTCTGAAGGAGAGCTCAAGTTTCAGATC
>CAXKVI010000001.1:114401745-114543678 GCA_964058755.1 Campiglossa producta
TGGCGCTTAACCGCCTAAGCGATTTTGGCCGTTTCGTATCAAAGCACGCCAGTCATTCCTTTTTAGCGATAACGGACGCCAATTGGAAACCCCAAGGGAGTTCAAGTCATCCTCCACCTGTTGTTTCCATCTCAGTCGAGGCCTCCCCCTTCCTCTGCTGCCGAATTCAGGCGACGATAGGAAAACCTTCTGTGCTGGAGCTTCTTTGTCCATTCGCATAACATGGCCCAGCCAGCGGAGTCTTTGGGCTTTAATTCGCTGGACTATGGTCAGATCTGCGTAGAGCTCGTACAGCTCATCGTTAAATTTCCTTCTATACTCGCCGTTGGCATCACGGGAAGGACCATAAATCTTCCGGAGAACTTTTCTCTCAAATACTCCAAGGGCCATCTCATCTTCTCTTGACATTGGCCATGAATCTGAGCCATACATCAGGACAGGTATGATGAGAGACTTATAGAGCGTGATCTTTGTTCTTCGAGAGAGGACTTTACTTCTCAATTGCCTACTCAGTCCAAAGTAGCACTTGTTGGCAAGAGTGATTCTCCGCTGGATTTCTAGACTGATATTATTTTCGGTCTTGATACTGGTTCCCAAATAGACGAAGTCCCTCACAGTTTCAAATTTGTAACTATCAACAGTGACATGGCTGCCAAGGCGCAGGTGCGCCGATTCTTTCTTTGATGACAGCAAATACTTCGTCTTGTCCTCGTTCACGGCAAGACCCACTTTTTTCGCTTCCTTATCCAGTCCAGAGAAGGCAGCGCTTACGGCGCGGTTGTTAAGGCCAATGATATCAATATCATCGGCATACACCAGCAATTGCACGCTCTTGTAAAAGATTGTACCATTGCGGTTTAGCTCTGCTGCTCGAATTATCTTCTCCAGCATCAGATTGAAGAAATCGCACGAAAGGGAGTCGCCCTGTCTGAAGCCTCGTTTGGTTTCAAATGGCTCAGAGAGGTCCTTCCCGACTCTGACGGAGCTGTTGGTATTGCTCAACGTCATTTGGCAAAGCCGTATAAGCTTTGCAGGGAAGTCAAATTCAGACATGGCGGCATACAGGCAACTCCTTTTTACGCTGTCAAAAGCGGCTTTAAAATCGTCAAAGAGATGGTGAGTGTCGATTCTCTTATCATGGGTCTTCTCCAGGATTTGGCGTATCGTGAAAATCTGGTCGATGGTAGACTTACCAGGTCTAAAGCCACACTGATAAGGTCCAATCAGTTTGTCTACGATGGGCTTCAGCCTTTCACACAACACGCTAGAAAGAACCTTATATGCGATATTAAGAAGACTAATTCCGCGGTAGTTGGTGCGGTTAGCGGGATCGCCTTTCTTCATCAAATATTTACGTGACTATAAAAGTCGCCAAAAATCGAAATTTTTCTGACATTTTTAAACCGTAGATTCGTTTCTGAGAGGTTGTTGTTAATTATATTGAGAAGAGCTTAAGAGTTTGTGTTTGTAACTTTACCGTCAGGTTTTATATTTGCTTGCAAGAGCTATTGCAAAACACTAGAAAAATAATACTCAACATTATTATATAAGATGTAGAAACAATGTAATGAATGATGTGTTGTTTCTACATCTTATATATTTTTTTCGACATTTTTTCATTCGACATTTTTTTTCGAGACATTTTTTTTTCGACCTTTTGTGTTTTCGGCAAATTTTTTTTCGACATTTTTAGTTTCGGCTTCTTTTTTTTCGACATATCGTACCAGACCCCCCTTAGGGGTGGCTATTTTTAAAATGTTTTTATTTTCACCCTTTCCATACATTTTGTATGGGGGAAAATGGCATTTTTTTCATAGTGAATTTTCTTTTAATTTTTGAAACTTTTTTCAAAATATTTTTGCATACTCTTAAAGTTGAAGCTTTGAAGTTTCAAAATGCTAAGCCATGTGCGATTATCTTAACTATTAAAATAATTACAGCCATTCAAAAATGACTGAGTTTTGTACTAATGCACACACATATACAAGAGAGTTTCAAAAATTAAAAGAAAATTCAATTTAAAAAAAATCCATTTTTTCAGATACAAAATGTATAGGAAAGGCCGAAAAAAATAGCCACCCCTAAGGGTTAAGTTAGAGCGCTAATTTTTTGCAAGGCTTATTTTCTCATCAATACCTAAAGTTTCAGGGGGTAAGACGGAAAATAACACAATTTTTTTCAGTTTGAGTCACCCTAATGTAAATTAACCCGGATCGGTCCCCATACAAAAAAAAAGTTTTTCCAGTCCACCCCTAGGATTAAAGATATTTTGAAGGCGATCCTAAAAAATTTTTTTTTTTGGTCTAAGCCCTAGGCCTAAGGTTAAATTTGGACTTTGATATATTTCAATAAATTTATCGATAACTGAGTTATCGGTCAAAATGTGCTTGCCAAAAACCTCAAAATTTCCCCACAATATGGCTATCAAACGAAAGGGAAATGCCCCAAGTTTCATTTGGACTTCGACATAGGTTAGGTTAGGTTCAAGTGGCTACCGTAGAGGCACACCTAGGCCAGTATTAAAAGGCCCGTTGTGATACCACCAACACTAGGAAAGTCAGTTCCGGGACCCTGCCATATGGAAAATCCCGGTATTAACGGAATTCTCCACATAGCAGAATCCCGGGACTGACGTTCCTATACCGACACCGTTACTCCTCCTCGAACCATTTAGATGACTTGATGAAGGCCATCAGGTCCTTTATGTCCAGCTCCGTGACCTGGCGTAGGCTAACCAGGAAGGGAACTCCCAAAAAGCGCATTCTCGCGCCACTTAAAGCCGGGCAGTTGCAGATGAGGTGCTCCACCGTTTCCTCCTCCTCATCATCCTTACAACTCCTACAGCATCGTCGGTAGGGCACACCAAGTCTTTCTGCGTGCCTACCAATGAGGCAGTGCCCAGTCAATACGCCTATTAATATGGAGATTTCTCTTCTCCTTAGGGCATAAATTTGTCTCGATCTTTTATGATCCCATTTCGGCCAGGTTTCTTTGGATATCCGGCATCCTGGAGATTGCAGCCATCTTTCGTTGGCTTGGCGGAGTGTGTACTCCTTCAGCATAAGCTTGCAAGTGGCAAACGGCATACCTAAGCGCTCTTTATCCCGAAGAACCTGCTTGGTCGTGCCCTGCCTCGCAAGTTCGTCTGCCCTACAATTTCCCTCAATGTCCCTATGCCCCGGGACCCATGTGAGGTTCACGCGATTCTGTTGGGCCATCTCCTGTAGAGATCGACGACAGCTGAGCGTCAGTTCAGAGTTGAACGAATAAGAGCCAAGGGATTTGATGGCCGCCTGGCTGTCGCTGAATATAAAAATGTCGTGTCCGATAGTGTGTTGGCCTATCCAGGCCGCGGCGTCCATGATTGCTGAAACTTCAGCCTGGAAGACACTGCAGTGATCAGGTAGTCTGAAGGAGAGCTCAAGGTTCAGATCCTTTGAATAAACCCCTCCTCCAACTCTGCCGTCTAACTTCGAGCCATCAGTATAAATGGAAGTGCCGCCATGAGTGGCGGGACTCCGATCCGTGCTCTCCCATTCTTCCCTGCTGGGAATGTTGATTTTAAAACAGCTATCTCCGACTGTTGTGGTCGCACAACGATCCGTGCTCAACGGAAGAAAGCTATAGGATCCCAAAATACAGGCGTGTCCAGTAGTGCTTGCGCCCCAGCCGGACGTTTCCCTTAGACGTAGAGCCGATGCTGCTGCTACCCGGTGCCCTTCCAGATCGAGTGGCAAAATGCCAAGAATGGCCTGGAGTGCTTCATTGGGCGTTGTTCTTAACGCACCGCTTATACAGATCATGCAAGATCTGTGTACTTTACCTAGCAGATTAAGGTTTGTTGCCTTGCTCAGCGCAGGCCACCATACCACAACTCCATAGAGCATGATTGGTCGAATGATTGCGGTGTAGATCCATTTGCATATTTTGGGGCTGAGCCCCCATTTCTTTCCAATGGCTCTTTTGCATGTGTAGAGTGCAATACACGCTTTCTTCTGGCGCTGAAGAACATTCTCCTTCCAGGTTAGTTTCCTGTCCAGAACTGTGCCTAAGAACTTGGCCAACGTGCACCTGACGTCATTCAGTTTTGGTAGTGTTAGCGGTGGTATCTTATAGCGGTTGGTGAAAAGAACCAGTTCTACTTTTCCCGGGTTGATGCTCAGTCCGCAGCGCGAGCACCATGAGGAAACCTCTCGCAGTGCTGCTTGCATCAAGTCGCACAGGGTTTGTGGGAATTTGCCCCTATATACTATAGCTAAGTCGTCTGCATATGCCACTACCTTCCCGCCCCCCCAGCTTGTGTCTCGCAGCATCGAGTTGACAGTGAGGTTCCATAGAAGCGGGGAGAGAACACCACCCTGAGGCGTTCCCCTTGTGACATAGCGTGATATGTCAACCGAGCCCAGTGATGAAACTATTCGTCTACCCCTTAGCAGTTGATCAATAAGTCCAATAAGAGACCTGCTTATGCCCA
This sequence comes from Campiglossa producta, assembly GCA_964058755.1. NCBI lineage: Eukaryota > Metazoa > Arthropoda > Insecta > Diptera > Tephritidae > Campiglossa > Campiglossa producta. The sequence goes on from CAXKVI010000001.1 coordinate 114,406,220, forward strand.
GACTTGTTAAAGCGGTGTTTATAGCATCAGGGCTTATGTTGTTGAAGGCTCCTTCAATATCTAAAAAGGCCGCAAGACAGTACTCCTTCTCATACAGCGATTTTTCAATAACAGAAACTAGGCTGTGAAGCGCAGTTTCTGTAGATTTCCCTTTGGTGTATGCATGCTGATAGCTACAGATCAGGTTGCTATCAATAGTAGAGGAGAGGTAGTCATTTATTATCCTCTCGAAGGTTTTGAGCACAAAGGATGAGAGACTGATCGGCCTGTAGTCCTTCGGCTCGTAATGAGACGCCTTCCCCGCCTTAGGAATAAACACTACCGTGGCACTTCTCCAGGAGCACGGAATGTAGCTAAGAGCCAGGCAGGCTGTATAGAGAAATACCAGCCATTTGGCTGATGTCTCCAGCGTGTTTATGAGTTGTGCGGGAATAATCCCGTCTGGCCCGGCAGCCTTGAACGGTTCGAAGCTCTTAACCGCCCACCTAACCTTTTCCTCCGTGATGGGTATGTATACAGCCAGGTTTGTTGTAGGTGCTACGGGTTCCTCATGCAAGTTCCCTGGGAAGTGCGTATTCAAGAGCAGCTCTAGGGTTTCCCTCTCCGTGCTGGTCCAGGATCCGTCAGGTTTGCGCAAATAGCTTGTGGCTGTTTGAGTTTTTGAGAGCACTCGTCTAAGTCTCGCTGTATCGTCGACATTTTCGACCCCAGTGCAGAAATTTCTCCACGATACTCTCTTCGCCTGCCTCAGAGCTTTTTTGTAGGCCCTGAGTTCAACTTTATATTCGAGCCATTGAGTCTCCGTGCCAAGGCTCTTGGCCTTATTAAATTGTGTCCTACATGATTTTCGGAGCGAGTCCAGGTCGTAGGACCACCAATGCGGCCTATGTTTACCGCGTGGTTTTGGCACTGGGCAAGCCTGCTCTAAGGCATTCGAGAGCGCCGTTGTAAAGGTCTTTACCAGATCCTCCAACTCCCCTACTGATGAGGGGACTTGTGGGGGCAGTGCTGGTAAGTCCCTAGATAGTATTTCATTGTGTAGCTGCCAGTTAGTGTTACGTGGGTTGCGTTTCATAACCGGCTGCTCAACAGAAAAGTCTAGAACTATTTCTACGTACCGGTGGTCGGAGAATGAGTGCTCATCGAGAACGCGCCAATTTCTGACCCACTCATAAGCGCCTTCGCTGCAAATAGTGAGATCTATTACCTCCCTACGGGTTTTAGTAATAAACGTAGGTTCGTTACCCACGTTGCAAACTACCAGGTTAGTTGTTAACAAATAGTCAAACAACGACTCTCCTCTAGCATTGATATCGGAGCTTCCCCACTGGACGTGATGAGCATTGGCGTCAGTTCCGATAATAAGATGACCCATGGAAAAATTTGCCACCAGGTCTTTTACCTCCCTCTGTGGCGGAGGTTCTTCGGCGTCGTAGGGCATATAGACCGACGCAATCGTCAGACTGGTACTGTCGACTGTTAAACTGGCAGCTGTAACGTCACCATTGGTATAGCTCAGACTTAACCAAAATACAGGCTCTAACCCTGCCCTCCTCGCTGGCTCGGATAAGCTTAAAACCCTTAGTCCCCAAACCGCAAATCGTTGAGCTGTTGACCCAGGGTTCTTGGATGAGGACCACATCTACGTCGCCTTTGGAGAGACGACTGATTAAAGCAGCCGAGGCTGCTTTAGATTTGTGCAGGTTTATCTGAATCACCACCAACATGAGAGCGCTCAGACTTCCCTGCCATCGCCGTATCGTCGAGTTCCACCTCGTCTGGAGGCTTATCTTTCAACGACGATTTGTTCAGACCGCGATTTGGCGTGGCAGAGATCCTACTAACTGTGGCAGTATCAACATTGCTGCGCTCAGGACTAGCTGCTATCACTGTGACGTTGAGGTCTTCCCCGTCCAGCAGGCTGTCTCCCATCTCCAAGCTCTTCACTGCTCCTTCGCGGTATACGTAGATCACGATCTAAACCATGCCGTAGTGCACTCGTTCATTGCACCGTTTAAGGGGCTCGAGTGCCTCCTTATTCAAGGTGAAGACCACTTGTCTGTCAGGCGAGGTATAGCCCTGCCTAAATGTCAGACAGGGTCACCCCGATTGTATTGCTCTTGGCCGGGTCGATATAAGAAAACGGCCCGGGTCGTTTCGGCACGATGGGTACAGCACAAGTACTGGTACCGTTCTCGTAGAACCGGCACTACAAGAAACTAGCCGTGTAGGCTATGTAGGTCATTTAGCGTTACCCAGGGTGCACCAACTGGGAGGCGACCTACTTTTACACCCACATTTGATTTAGGGTTAATCTTTCAAAAACCTTACATAGCGACGACAAAATGCTTATTTCCAAATGTCGGGAAACCTAGAAGTAGTTATTGCAAAGTTGATTATGTGCGTCAAAGGAGCAACAACATAGGGCAAAATTAACTTTAAAAATCTTAAACTGATTTTGTCCTCTCCTACCGCATTTGACTTGAATGAAAGTATACAAGGGATTACTTCAGATTCCGAGACATTGTTAAAGCTAAATTTGCTATCAGTATTAAGAACAAGGTCATTATAAGGTTCAAATCCAGCTACAGGCAAATTTAATGGGAAATACTCGTTCATGGTGTCCGGATCAAGCAAACACTCAGACTTCCTTTCGGATTTTACTCCAAGATTTCTTAAATTTTTCCACAGAACTTTAAGGGGAAGCTCAACATTAAGCTAACTCTGGAAGTAAAATGTTTTAGCTATACGTGTAGCTCTGTTTCGCATACAAACGTATGTCCAATTTACCTCGCTTCTATCTTTTTCCCAGCAAAAGTAGCTCCTGTTTCGATCATTTATTGCCTTACGTACACCTTTGGAGAACCATGACTGCTTATTTTTGCGCGTATGAACTTTGCTTAAAGGAACATATTTATCATAAAGATAATTACTTTTTATTTATATCAGCTAAATACCAACAGCCGTTCCACGGAAGGATGGATGCTTCAGTAGCTAAATCATTAATGGGAATTTTGTTAAAATCCCGAAAATAAAAAAAAGTCAGGTGCTGAATAACTAGAGGAGTTCATACTATATCATAACTGAGAAACAATAAGTCGTGGTCGCTTACACTACATAAGGAAAGTTGCTCGAAATGAGATGTGCACGATATATTCGACCCACAAAATAAATCAAGCAAACTTGGCTTACTATTAGGTCCAAATCGAGTTGGCAAATCGTTGATGATTTTCAAACCAACACTAGCTATTTGATCAATAAGATTATTCGCACGTTAATTTCTCAAGAGAAGGTCTATGACATAGACTCTATGTTAAGGTCACCACAAAAAACTATGTGTTCATACATTATGCTAAATCAGTGACGATCTTTACCTAGCCTGCGGGCGGCCGACTTTATTGCTCTCTCATAGATTCGCTCACACATACTAGTCAAGCGCTCTCTATACAGTGTGAAAAATTAAAGTGCGTTTGCAAATCACTAGATCAACGACAGTTGACTGCTACGCATCAAAGTAGTTTTATTCTTAAAATATTTATTTATTTACGTGTTTTTAACCATTTTAATTTCAAAAATGGCCAAACCTGTAACAGAAATAAATTAACGTTAAAAAGCTTGTGCAAAGTTTAGGAAAACTCACCAAGTTTTCGGCAAAACTTGAAACTTCTGACATGGAGTTTTTAGACTTTTCTCGAGTACGCAGTTTTGTAGCTCGTTAAATTTTTTAATAAAATTGCTTGATTTTTTGCAATTTTTTTTCTAGTTGTTCTAAACATTTTTTTCATAATTTTTTTGACTTATAAATTTGTATTGAAAAAATGCATTTTGTTGCCTTACTACTTTACTAATACCCTCTTAATTTTTATTTATTTTTTTATACAAAATTTTTGTTAATTGGGTATTTGGAATTGTTTGGGTGTAGCAAGAAGCTCTCTCATACTTCAACCCAATCGCATAGTTTGGTAGTATGCGTTTGAGCATCGCTGTGCTAAATCTATTGATGTGTTGGAATAAGTTATTTAAATCACAAGACTTACTAGGATTATAAGTTATGTCACTCGGTATGACTAAAACAAAAAAATATATTTTTCGGGGAGCTGAAGGCTCCTTTATTCATTGAATTCCAACCTAGAACTAATTTACAAAGATAATAAACTCTTAAACCTAGCTTACGCTGCCGCCGCTCTGCCGTTGATTCTGACGCATTCCTTCTTGTTTGTTCGCTAGGTGTTCTATTGCTGATGGAATTAGCTGACCGTTTTGGTGATGAAGCGGTTCCCACCTGCATTCCTGCTTGTTTATGAGGTGTTGTATTTCTGATGAAGTTAGCGCATGCAAGTCTGTGCAACAAGGTGTCGTTTTGCACTTAGGAATTTGTTGCCGAACCTAAGTTTTGTGCATGTGCCGTGCTAACAGCTCCCCCCCTTGAAATTCAAACGTCCGCGTTTGAAGTGCTGGGTTTTGCAAATATCTGATTAATTCCCTTTATTGCTGTTTCGGTTAATTCGATGGTTGGTTTTTGATCGGTATTTTTCTTCGACCATATTTTTCGCATAATTATTGCGCTCAGAATTAATAAAATTGTGATAAGGCTAATATTAAAGGCGTGCTTTAATTGACTTACCGATTCCGAATAGCCAATCTGTTTTATATTGTTTAGGTTCAGCTGTCTTAACATTTCTATAGACAATGTTTCTTCGGTATTGTTGATTTTTGAAAAAGGCTGAAGTATAGCTGGCTAGTCTGGCCTTGTTTGAGAATTCGTTTCCGTTAATTTTTAATTTATCAATATCGTAATGAATTAAAAAAAGTACCGTTCAGGGAAATGGGGTCTTCGTCAATTTGGATCTTTCCTTCGAAATTGTTTCGAATTGAAATTAATTTTGTTAATGGTATTATTTTTCCTACCGATCTTATGTCTATTGATTGACATATTTGAGGTCCTACTGTAGGTAAATTTATTATGTAGATTATTAATTTACTATTTGTAGCTACCTTTATTTCGGAAAATTCGAGAGCCTCGTCTAAGTTAACAAAAGGAATATCGTCTTTTTCAAAAATTTGTTTGGCAATATCTATTATTATTATATTGGCCTTTGCACAATGTATGGCGTAGGCGATATTTACTATTTCTTTTTTTAAAATTTCCAATTTATATTTCAACCTGAGAAATGCTTCTACTCCCTTGTTCTTATCGTTTTGCAATTCTTTGCTGATATTATTTGTAATATCGTTTATTCTTTAGATTGTAAGTTTATTGATAAGGATCTGATCTATATTATTAGACTAAACTACAATAAGTATATAAACGAAATGTATATCAGATGAAAGCTTATCATGAGCATGTTTGCAAAAAATTATAACAATTCCAATAGGTTAATTTGTTCATGAGAAATTAGCGTTTAAAGTTTGCTTATTTACCCCTGCATTACTTTTGTTACTTATTTCGACTGAAATCCATGCGAGCATTGTATGTACATATGTATGTATATACATTTACAAAGCAAGAGCTTGGGTATGAGTTTGACTCACGATATACGCGAATTTTTTCCGAGAACTTAAACTCAAATCAAACACACCCGATTATCGGGGGTTACATACTAGTTGTTATTATTTTCAAGGGCATTATTCAATTTATTTACAACTATTTCGTGATCCTCGTGATCCGGATCCGGCAATCCATTTCCGTGCACTGCTAATGAAATTAAGGGATCGTTTGGATCGACGTTCTATTTTCAGATTACTCAGATGGATCCTTATTTGGGATATAAGGAGGGATATGAATGGGTAGTTTGGACTTTTGGAGAGCTCTTCCGTATGTGCCCTGGATTCAATGTATTCCAGGATGTAGTTGTATTTGTCTATGTCAATTTCATGTATTATTCTAAATGTTCCAGTTTGTAGTTTGGCTGACCCTGTTTCAATCATAACTAGTTGCGTGTTAGAATAGTCAAGGATTTTTACCTCAGCGAGGCACAGTCGCACTAGTAAGAGTCTGAAATGAGATATGTCGAAAAGCGTTAGTTTTGTATTCTGCTCTTGTGTATGACTTGGTCTTTCTCTGTTATAACTGTACTATTTCTATTTTCTCTAACTATCTCCTTACTATACTGTTTGCTTAGCTTAGTACCTAATCTTCTATTTTTCTTAACGTAAATTATCTGTCCTGGTAAGTACGTCTTAATTTCGTGTTTACTCTTGTTGTGCAGTTCGATATCCTTCCTTTGTTTCTGATCGAGTTTTTGTAAATTGTCTGCCTTGCAGTTGCTAAAATGTTGTGGGCAGATATTTTGAATTTTCCCCACTGTGCTTTCACTCGTGCAAATTCTATTAATCACCGAAGGATTCAAATATCTTTTCAGTAATTCTGTTAAGTTCTTGTCGTTAAATTGTGGCTCCTCAATTATATGTCGATGAACGGAAGACTATTTTAAATTGATAGGATGTTGTTTCTGCCTCTTTGAGAAAAACTTGATTTCTAAAAACATTTACGGGTACCTCCGTGCATGGAATAAGGTTATGATTGGAGCTATCATCACTATGGATGGTAGGAGTAAGTGAATTAATTTCGTTTGATATTCTTGGCAGTGCATCTGCCACTACATTTGATTTTCCCAGCTTATAGATCAATTCATGGTTATATTCTTCCAGTATTGCTTTCCACCGTTTCATTTTACTCTTTGCGTTTTTATGGCTAAGGGCATACGTTAGGGGTTGGTGGTCGGTTATTATTTTTACCTTTTTAGATCCGTACTGATAGCTTCTTAGCGTGTTTAGGGACCAGATTATAGAAAGCATTTCTTTTTCGTTGGTGGCTTAGTTTTCTTCCGTTTTGTTAAGGTCCGTGAAATAAAGGTTATGGGGCGGTCGCCCTGTGACAGGACTGCTCCTATAGCGAAGTCGGAGGCATCTGTGGTAAGTTCGAATTCATTTTCGAAATCTGGGTGGACTAGGACTATGTCTCTTGAAATTAACGCGCTTTTAATTTTGTTAAACGACTCTACCGCTTCTTCATTCAACTGAACATCTATTTTTCTGGAGTTTCGTTTTGAGACATTACCGACTTCTCCCCTAAGGAGCGCTGTTAGAGGCTTAGCTATTTTCGCATAATCCCTAATAAATCTTCTATAGTAACCCGACATGCCCAAAAAGGATCTCAGCTCCTTCAGATTTCGGGGAACTGGGAAATTCCCAACGGCTTCCACCTTTTTAGGGTTGGTTTTAATTCCTTCTGAACTGACGACGTATCCCAAGAATTCCACCTTTTGCTTGGCAAATTCGCATTTATTTAATTGCACTTTCATATTAGCGCTTTCTAAGGTTTTGAAAACCAGTTCCAGATTTTTTAAGTGCTCTTCTTCGTTTTTTTTCAAAAATTATTACATCATCGATGTAAACATAACATCGAACTCCTATGTGCTTCCTAAGGATATCGTCTAAAGCTCTTTGAAATGTTGCTGGGGCATTATTCAGCCCGAAGGGCAGTCGGAGGAATTCATATTTTCCGTTATTAACGGAGAATGCGGTTTTTCTACGTCTGATTCGCGTAGTGGTATTTGGTGAAATCCGCTTTTCAAATCTATTACCGTAAATAGCCTATTGTTTCCGAGGTTCGATAGGACTTCATTCATTTCAGGAATGGGGTATTTGTCTGGGATGGTCACCGAGTTAAACTTACGGTAGTCGATAACCATACGATATTTTTCTTCGCCGGATGCATCCGGTTTTTGTTAAATATCCACACGGGTGAGTTGTATGGAGATTTAGATTTCCTAATTATTCCGTTGTCAAGGAGCTCTTCTATTTGTCGTTCGATTTCTTCCTTCAGTGCCATAGGATAAGGGTAGGGCTTGGAGACAGGCGTGTCGCTAGTTGTGCGTATCTCGCCCTTTACTAGGGTAGTGAAAGTGAGTTTCTCATCTGGATCGGAAAATAAATTGGGGCACCTCGTAATAATGTTCTTTATCTTTAGTTGTTGTTTGTGTGTGTGGGGTGTTTATATTGACGGTGTTAACTTGCTGCGATACTCGTTGCTTTAGAGGGATGACGACTCCAGGAAATATGGTCATCGTGCTTTTCTTAGTGTCTATTATTGCCTTAAGCTTCCTCAGCGTGTCGTTACCGATGATTCCATGGAATGAGTTTAGGGGTGGTAGGATAAAGAATTTAATTTTTTCCACATTCGGTTCGAATACGTCTATAAATGTTTGGTGGGTTATCTCAATGGTGCCTGCAACTGATTCCACCTTGAATGGTTCGTTTGGCAATGGGTTTCTTATCCTAGTCGATTGTACGTAATTCTTGTTGGATCCTGTGTCTATCAGGAAATCCACGGTATCCCGCGCCTTGTCATGAATTCGTAGTAAGGGAGCGAGGACGGCGTTGGTCTAAAAAATTAATCAGGTCGGGTTCCGTTTGGTTTTGTTCTTCGGAAGTGAAGTTAGTTTGTCCCCCTGTAGTCCAATTTACGCGTTGGACTGCTCTGTAATAGTCGTCTTGGGGATAGGTATCGTAGATCTGGTTCGGGTCCGGATCTCCCTGGTAGTCGTTCGTGCTTAGTGGCCCTGCATTTGCGTGAAAGTTACGTTGTATATTGTTGGGAGGGCGGGTGTGTTGTGAGGAGAGTGGGCGTTTCTGGGGCTGGGGTTGGGTATTATAATTAGTATTAGGTCTATTTTGGTAGTTAACCTGCCTAGAGTGCAGGGAGGGGTCTACTTCCATTGGGACTGGTGTGCTTTGGTGGTAGGTTGGGCCGGTTGTTGAAGCCCGCATTATATTGTTGTTGGGGCCGCACCCCAAAGTTCGTATTTTGTTGAAAGTTTGGGCGATTACCAAAATTACCTTGATTTGATTGCCCTCGGGGGTTTGAATTAAGTGATCGATAGTTATTATAGTTTCCATTTCTTAGGTTATTATAGCCATACCTCGGTGGGGGTACCGAGTAGCTTAGTTCGGGGTAAAAGGGTCTATTATTATTCGTGTTATATCGGGGAGGTCGTATAGGTGGTTGATTTAGGGATCTATTCACAGTGTGGTGCGCGTGATTCATGCGGAAAGACATATTATCTAGTTTTTGGCACAGGTTGAGAGCCTGTGGCAAGGTGGTGGGCTCTCGGATGCTGAGAAGACGAGGTAAATCGCCATTAAGCCCGCGTACGAAGGTATCGACAGCTTTCTCCTCCTGATACGAATTTGTCATCGTCCTAATGACTTCTTCGCCAAGACATGCGATCTTGTCTAAGATCAGTGACAAGTGCTGGTAGACCTTCTGGTAGAAGGTAGAAATATCATGACGACGTTGGGCCAACGTCGTCATCTGGTACTCAAGGGTACCGATGTCTCTCTTGTCGGAGTAGTGCATCATCAGTACGGTGACCATCCGTTCTGTTTTTGGCAGAACAGTTCTGTTTTTAAGAAGCTTGTTCTGCGTATTTTTTTTTTTAAGGAAAATAATAGAAATGTTCTTTTTTTAAGCAAACGCTCTGTTTTTGTTCTGGTATTTTGTACCGCCAACCCTTTACCACAAATGTAATAACTCTGTAAAGTTATACGCTGTTTCCACCAAAAGCAAACACTGTGTTATCCTAGCGTGTTTAGAAGCAAATAAAACACCATTCAAAAATTTCATACAAATCTCATAACCCAAGCCCATTTCAATCCTATTTTCAAAGCGTGTTTGCTTTGGATTTGCATACACTTGCGAATTTTTCGACGCAGAGACCGAAGTGTGTTAGTCTTCCACACAGAAAACTGAAGTATGTTAGTCTTCCACGCAGAAAACTGAAGCGTGTTAGTCTTCCACGCAGAAAATGAAGTGTGCTAGTCTTCTACGCAGAGAACGAACCATGTTAGCCTTCCACGCTAACTGAACCGAGTTAGTCTTCGTTGGGAGCGACGTATTAATCAAAATTTGTATGAAAATGTAATTTTCAAAGCTTTATAAACGAATTTTTTTTTTTATGAATAAGAGGGTTAGAGTTTACATACCAGCCGAGATAGACGCAAAATCATAGTTGAACTTTCTTAGCGCAAACACACCAGTAATTCTAGGTTTTATATTAACAAGGAAAATGTCTCTCACCATCAAGAAATACTATTCACAAAAAATACTGACTTTTAATTGATGCAGTTTAGTTGAAATTATTTGAGTTTACGACTGCAAAAAGATGATTACGTCATGTAAATCAGGAACACTTTTTTATTCCAAACATTGAAAGTGTAACGTCAAATAGTTTATAAGCGAGTAGCGAAATTTTCACGTGAGGACAATACCAAGCTTTGAGTAAAAAAGAGTTCTGTTTTTTCAGAAAAAATTATGGTCACCGTAATCATCAGGCACCCCACTCGAGTGGGGTACTATATGACTCGAGTGCAGTGTCGGCATCGCCGACTATTTTGTGTCTTATGGTGTGGAGGACTGAAAAGTATTTCGACGTATCCTTTAGGGCTTCGTATGCCTTAAGGGTTCTATCGACACTTTTCCGCCATGAACTGAACTCTCCGGGTTTACCAGAGAATTCTCGTAGGCATTTCCCCATATCCGGTATTCTGTCGAGCTCATTCATGTTGGCTCTATTTAGGGAAATGTTATACTCCATTTCCCTAACATCCACAACGTCTGGTGCGTTCATTCGCATAAGCACCTCTCGGACCACGGACTCTAGCATTGTGGGGTTAGTGGTAGGGTTAGGCGCAGGAGGGTTTGAATTTTCTGGGGGATCGGATCCACCTGCGTAATCGAGTCGCATCTGGTTAATCCGCTCCACCAAATCCTCTGCAGAAGTAGTTGGCATTTCTCCTTTGTTAATATATAAGATGGAAATTACTTACTCTTGGTCTGTTACTTAGATCACGAAAACCTCTCCCTCTTTTATTTTTTTATAATTAGCTTCTCAAAATTTCTTCTAACTTTTCACGATTTTAACTTTTCACGATTTTCCTTTTGTTTCAACAAGTGTTTCACAATCTTCCTTTACAATTTAGATTTCTTCGTATGAATGCTTTACTTTTTCTTCTTTTCCTTTTGATTTACTTTTAACAATTTTCTTTTCTTTCACAATACTTCTCTACCCTTTTTATGGCGACTTTCTTATTTATTTTTTCTTATGCCTAAATTTTCACAACATTTTTTCGATTTACTTTTCTCTTTGCATAAGCGGCTAAAAATTTTTTCTTTTACTTTTCTTGCCTTTTTCTTTTTGCAATTTTCTTTAACTTTTCAGAATTTCTCTTTTTTTATTTATTGCAATTTTCTTTTTTCTTATGCCTCAATTTTCACAATAATTTTTATTCCAAATTTAGCGATTACACTTTTTCTGTTTTGATTCAGAAATTTTTTCCTTACACTATTATTCGCATCGCCGCGCTGGAGTTGGGGTTTTTAGCGACCTTAGGGTTATCTCGTTCCTTACGTACTGAAGCCCTTTTGACGTATTTGGTTCCGACTCCTTGTCGAATGGTAGCTGCTGCTTTTGATTTTTTTCGCGGTAGTTATCGATTCGCGGCCTTACTTTTTGATTTTCAGGCGTACTACCTTTCGACGCGCTGGCGGTCCCTGCTCGGGCGCCAGTTATGTCACTCGGTGTGACTAAAACAAAAAACAATTTTTTTCGTGGAGCTGAAGGCTCCTTTACTCATTGAATTCCAACTTAGAACTAATTTACAAAGATAAACCTAACTTACGCTGCCGCCGCTCTGCCGTTGATTCTGCTGTTGTTTTGCTGACGGTTCCCACCGATCGCCGCATTCCTTCTTGTTTGTTCGCTAGGTGTTCTATTGCTGATGGAATTAGCTGACCGTTTTGCTGATGAAGCGGTTCCCAGCTGCATTCCTGCTTGTTTATGAGGTGTTGTATTTCTGATAAAGTTAGCGCATGCAAATCTGTGCAACAGGGTGTCGTTTTGCACTTAGGAATTTGTTGCCGAACCTAAGTTTTGTGCATGCGCCGTGCTAACATATATACACAAATCACAAGGCAGCATCGCAAATTGTTAAAGAATTCAACCATCAAACACTCAACCTCATTCTGATGGCTAGATTTGTATACAATTTTATGTTGCAACCCCTTCTTATGGTAAATTGCTATTCCGCTACCACGCTTGTCAATATGCCTATCGTTTCTTACAACAGCAAAATCGCCCAAGTAATACAAATTATCTAATCAAGTTTGCACTGATTTAGGCTTCTTGCGTTAAAATGGCAAAGTTGAAATCCCGGATGGAAATCACTAACCAATTTTAACGTAGTTTAAAGATTTAAATCGCTAGAGCCGACAGTTAAGTCATTAATAGTCAAAGGATATAAAAATAAGCAATTCAATATGGCTATTAAGACATAAATTTGCGCCCACTGTAAAATAGGAAGAGGGCATAGAAAAGAATGAGCAATATGGGCAAGTAGCAAGGTTTGTGTAAGAGAAATTATACATTACTAGCAGACCCGGCAGACGTTGTCCTGCCAAAAATTAGTCTGCCTGCATTCTTATCCTCACATCCCTATCCCTATCCCTATCCCTATCCCTGTCCCTATCCCTATCCCTATCCCTATCCCTATCCCTATCCCTATCCCTATCCCTATCCCTATCCCTATCCCTATCCCTATCCCTATCCCTATCCCTATCCCTATCCCTATCCCTATCCCTATCCCTATCCCTATCCCTATCCCTATCCCTATCCCTATCCCTATCCCTATCCCTATCCCTATCCCTATCCCTATCCCTATCCCTATCCCTATCCCTATCCCTATCCCTATCCCTATCCCTATCCCTATCCCTATCCCTATCCCTATCCCTATCCCTATCCCTATCCCTATCCCTATCCCTATCCCTATCCCTATCCCTATCCCTATCCCTATCCCTATCCCTATCCCTATCCCTATCCCTATCCCTATCCCTATCCCTATCCCTATCCCTATCCCTATCCCTATCCCTATCCCTATCCCTATCCCTATCCCTATCCCTATCCCTATCCCTATCCCTATCCCTATCCCTATCCCTATCCCTATCCCTATCCCTATCCCTATCCCTATCCCTATCCCTATCCCTATCCCTATCCCTATCCCTATCCCTATCCCTATCCCTATCCCTATCCCTATCCCTATCCCTATCCCTATCCCTATCCCTATCCCTATCCCTATCCCTATCCCTATCCCTATCCCTATCCCTATCCCTATCCCTATCCCTATCCCTATCCCTATCCCTATCCCTATCCCTATCCCTATCCCTATCCCTATCCCTATCCCTATCCCTATCCCTATCCCTATCCCTATCCCTATCCCTATCCCTATCCCTATCCCTATCCCTATCCCTATCCCTATCCCTATCCCTATCCCTATCCCTATCCCTATCCCTATCCCTATCCCTATCCCTATCCCTATCCCTATCCCTATCCCTATCCCTATCCCTATCCCTATCCCTATCCCTATCCCTATCCCTATCCCTATCCCTATCCCTATCCCTATCCCTATCCCTATCCCTATCCCTATCCCTATCCCTATCCCTATCCCTATCCCTATCCCTATCCCTATCCCTATCCCTATCCCTATCCCTATCCCTATCCCTATCCCTATCCCTATCCCTATCCCTATCCCTATCCCTATCCCTATCCCTATCCCTATCCCTATCCCTATCCCTATCCCTATCCCTATCCCTATCCCTATCCCTATCCCTATCCCTATCCCTATCCCTATCCCTATCCCTATCCCTATCCCTATCCCTATCCCTATCCCTATCCCTATCCCTATCCCTATCCCTATCCCTATCCCTATCCCTATCCCTATCCCTATCCCTATCCCTATCCCTATCCCTATCCCTATCCCTATCCCTATCCCTATCCCTATCCCTATCCCTATCCCTATCCCTATCCCTATCCCTATCCCTATCCCTATCCCTATCCCTATCCCTATCCCTATCCCTATCCCTATCCCTATCCCTATCCCTATCCCTATCCCTATCCCTATCCCTATCCCTATCCCTATCCCTATCCCTATCCCTATCCCTATCCCTATCCCTATCCCTATCCCTATCCCTATCCCTATCCCTATCCCTATCCCTATCCCTATCCCTATCCCTATCCCTATCCCTATCCCTATCCCTATCCCTATCCCTATCCCTATCCCTATCCCTATCCCTATCCCTATCCCTATCCCTATCCCTATCCCTATCCCTATCCCTATCCCTATCCCTATCCCTATCCCTATCCCTATCCCTATCCCTATCCCTATCCCTATCCCTATCCCTATCCCTATCCCTATCCCTATCCCTATCCCTATCCCTATCCCTATCCCTATCCCTATCCCTATCCCTATCCCTATCCCTATCCCTATCCCTATCCCTATCCCTATCCCTATCCCTATCCCTATCCCTATCCCTATCCCTATCCCTATCCCTATCCCTATCCCTATCCCTATCCCTATCCCTATCCCTATCCCTATCCCTATCCCTATCCCTATCCCTATCCCTATCCCTATCCCTATCCCTATCCCTATCCCTATCCCTATCCCTATCCCTATCCCTATCCCTATCCCTATCCCTATCCCTATCCCTATCCCTATCCCTATCCCTATCCCTATCCCTATCCCTATCCCTATCCCTATCCCTATCCCTATCCCTATCCCTATCCCTATCCCTATCCCTATCCCTATCCCTATCCCTATCCCTATCCCTATCCCTATCCCTATCCCTATCCCTATCCCTATCCCTATCCCTATCCCTATCCCTATCCCTATCCCTATCCCTATCCCTATCCCTATCCCTATCCCTATCCCTATCCCTATCCCTATCCCTATCCCTATCCCTATCCCTATCCCTATCCCTATCCCTATCCCTATCCCTATCCCTATCCCTATCCCTATCCCTATCCCTATCCCTATCCCTATCCCTATCCCTATCCCTATCCCTATCCCTATCCCTATCCCTATCCCTATCCCTATCCCTATCCCTATCCCTATCCCTATCCCTATCCCTATCCCTATCCCTATCCCTATCCCTATCCCTATCCCTATCCCTATCCCTATCCCTATCCCTATCCCTATCCCTATCCCTATCCCTATCCCTATCCCTATCCCTATCCCTATCCCTATCCCTATCCCTATCCCTATCCCTATCCCTATCCCTATCCCTATCCCTATCCCTATCCCTATCCCTATCCCTATCCCTATCCCTATCCCTATCCCTATCCCTATCCCTATCCCTATCCCTATCCCTATCCCTATCCCTATCCCTATCCCTATCCCTATCCCTATCCCTATCCCTATCCCTATCCCTATCCCTATCCCTATCCCTATCCCTATCCCTATCCCTATCCCTATCCCTATCCCTATCCCTATCCCTATCCCTATCCCTATCCCTATCCCTATCCCTATCCCTATCCCTATCCCTATCCCTATCCCTATCCCTATCCCTATCCCTATCCCTATCCCTATCCCTATCCCTATCCCTATCCCTATCCCTATCCCTATCCCTATCCCTATCCCTATCCCTATCCCTATCCCTATCCCTATCCCTATCCCTATCCCTATCCCTATCCCTATCCCTATCCCTATCCCTATCCCTATCCCTATCCCTATCCCTATCCCTATCCCTATCCCTATCCCTATCCCTATCCCTATCCCTATCCCTATCCCTATCCCTATCCCTATCCCTATCCCTATCCCTATCCCTATCCCTATCCCTATCCCTATCCCTATCCCTATCCCTATCCCTATCCCTATCCCTATCCCTATCCCTATCCCTATCCCTATCCCTATCCCTATCCCTATCCCTATCCCTATCCCTATCCCTATCCCTATCCCTATCCCTATCCCTATCCCTATCCCTATCCCTATCCCTATCCCTATCCCTATCCCTATCCCTATCCCTATCCCTATCCCTATCCCTATCCCTGTCCCTATCCCTATCCCTATCCCTATCCCTATCCCTATCCCTATCCCTATCCCTATCCCTATCCCTATCCCTATCCCTACCCCTATCCCTAATGGTCCATATCTTGGAAACAGATGAACCTGAAACCCGATCCTTGTGAAAACTCTTATCAACACCATTCATTTGTTACCCATATCGTATAAGCACATTCTGGGTCACCCCTGGTCCACATTTTGGTCAATATCTCAGTATTCCACAATTTTTTTTTCCTTTTTCTTTTTTAAAACCCTTCTTCGGGAAAAAACAAATACAATAAAAAAAAAATTAGTGAAATCGGTCCATACGTTCAGGCGTGATGTGATCACCAAGGGAAATGGGCATTAAACACCTCTATGAACAAAGCATTTGTATAATAATTTTTCTCTTGGGTTCAGATGAATCTAAAATCCACTCTTACCGACACACTCATCAGCACTTTTGATTTGAAAGCTATATTATATAAGCATATTCTTGGGCCAGCCTTGGTCCACCTAATGGTCAATATTTTGGAAACGGGTTCACAGATGAACCTGAAAACTTCACCTTGTGAAAACTCTCATCAACACCTTTTATTTGATACCCATATCGTAAAAACACATTCTGGGTCACCCCTGGCCCACATTTTGGTCAATGTCTCAGTATTCCACAATTTTTTTTTTTTAATAAATTTTTTTTTTTGGGTATTTTTCGGGAATTTTTTTGGATATTCTTCGATTCTGGCCAGAGAACAATCTTAATTGGTGTCCATCATTCAAATCGGTGCAGGCGTTCTTGAGTTATATATATAGATCCGCTTTGAAAAAATTCAAATTTTTTTTGCACTTTCGTCAACTACAAACGACGAGATTGATTTTAGTGAAACTCATTTTTTTGTAGCTCTTATAGTTACTCCGAAAATATAATAAACTAAGCCAACTAAGTAAATTTGAGCTTTTTTTGTTGAAGTATGTTTTAAATCGTTTGTAGTTTTTTATCCGAATATCGCCTAATGCACATCACGCTGGAACCCGCTTTGAAAAAACTCAAACTTTTTTGCATTTTTGTGAACTACAAACGATGAGATTGATTGTAGTGAAATTCATTTTTTTTGCTCCAAATGTTTCGGAGTAATCGGTAACGCATGTCAAAAAAAGGCAGAATTCAGCAATTTGGAAGCACTAAAAGTACTTTTCCTACAACTAAAAACGACAAAATTGATTGTAGTGAATTTTTTTTTTCTAGCCTTTATAGTTACTCCGAAATTCAATATATTATGCAGAAACCAAGCAAATGAAGTAAATTTTGGTTTTTTTTTTGTTTTAAATCGTTTTTAGTTTTTTATCCGAAAAAAAATTTTTTTTTGCTCCGAAGGTTTCGGAGTAATCGGTAACGCATGTCAAAAAAAGGCAGAATTCAGCAATTTGAAAGCACTAACAGTACTTTTCCTACAACTTCAAACGACAAAATTGATTGTAGTGAAATTATTTTTTGTATCTATTATAGTTACTCCGAAAATACAATATATTGTGCAGAAACCAAGCAAATGAGTCAATTTTGATTTTTTTTTGTTGAAATATGTTTTAAATCGTTTTTAGTTTTTTATCCGAAAAAAAATTTTTTTTTTGCTCCGAAGGTTTCGGAGTAATCGGTAACGCATGTCAAAAAAAGGCAGAATTCAGCAATTTGAAAGCACTAACAGTACTTTTCCTACAACTTCAAACGACAAAAATGATTGTAGTGAAATTTTTTTTTTTTTCTTTTATAGTTACTCCGAAAATACAATATATTGTGCAGAAACCAAGCAAATGAAGTAAATTTTGGTTTTTTTTTGTTGAAGTATGTTTTAAATCGTGTGTAGTTTTTATCCGAAAAAAAATTTTTTTTGCTCCAAAGGTCTCGGAGTAATCGATAACGCATGTCAAAAAAAGGCAGAATTCAGCAATTTGAAAGCACTAAAAGTACTTTTCCTACAACTACAAACGACAAAATTGATTGTAGTGAAATTTTTTTTTTTTAGCTTTTATAGTTACTCCGAAAATACAATATATTGTGCAGAAACCAAGAAAATGAAGTAAATTTTGGTTTTTTTTGTTGAAGTATTTTTTTAATCGTTTGTAGTTTTTTATCCGAAAAAAAAAAATTTTTTGCTCCAAAGGTTTCGGAGTAATCGATAACGCATGTCAAAAAAAGGCACAATCCAGCAATTTGAAAGCACTAAAAGTACTGTAACGAAGCTTTTCCCTGCCCCTGTGCTTCTTATCTTATGCTGGGGTATACTCGCCGTGTCCAGGGTCCTTGTACAATAAATTTATACTTTGGGGCCCTTTTGCAAGTCGTATTCTCAACTTTATTAAATATCGCTTAACTTAACTAAAATTCATAAATTTCAAATAATTCAAATCATTCGGTAACTCGTACTCTCGATAGCGGCACTGTTGGCTTGGGACCTAGATATCTGGCGTGATAACGGGTCCCTTCTCTTGATAACGGCTCGCCGTATCCCGTTATCCCTCTCGTTATGGCTCTGTGCTGCTAGCGTTGACGTCGCTCTGTCGGCGTGTGGCGGTTGGCGCTTGATTGCGCGTACTTGTGTCGGCGTCGTTCTGCTGGCGTTTAGCTGTGGGCGCTTGGCCGTGCGTGCTGGCGGTGACGTCGCTCTGTCGGCGTGTGGCGGAGGGCGCTTTATCGCGTGTACTGGCGTCGGCGTTGCTCTGATGGCGTTAGCTGTAGGCGCTTGGCCGCGCGTGAAGGCGTTGACGCCGTTCTGTCCGCGTTTTGCCGTGGACGCGCTCGCTGGCGTTGACTGGCTGCGCCGGCTACCTCTGCTGCGCGACACCACGGTGGGTTTGGCTGAACGGCGGAGCGCGGCCTTAGGTGTATAATGGGCGGGGAAGATCCAGCACACCTCAAGTACAACCCAGTCCGCGTCTACTCTGGATTGTGATGTCCAATATTGGTAAAGCCCAGTTACTAGCTATCACTACCCAGCGTAGATCCGATCTTTGCCCTGACTCCGTACTGGTCTACAGTTGTGGTGGTAATCTCGCTGCTCCTCTCGGTTGGCGTTATCGTGCTTTGCGGTATTTCGTTGACGGCCTTACGGTTTTATTTGCGGCCCGTTATCTCTGCTACGTTATGCTGTCGCAACTGTACTCGCGTTCACTCTGCACTCGCGTCGATAAAGTGCGTATCCACGGCTGACTGTGGCACAACAGGTTATCGCGGCCTTAAGCGTATAATGGGCGGGGAAAATCCAGCACACCTCAAGTACAACTCAGTCCGCGTCTACTCTGGATTGTGACGTCTAATATTGGCAAAGCCCAGGTATTAGCTATCACCCTTCAGCGTAGATCTTGTCACTACCGCAGCTCCGTGCTGACTGACTCCTGTCTTCTTGTGTTGCTTCTTAAATATTGTATAGTTGCTTGCGCGTGTGACGGTCTGTTGTGACGATGTTGCTACGACTTGTTGTGTTACATGTAGGTTTGTGTTGTAGTTGGCTATTGTTGTTCGCTGTTGTCGTGCTCTAGCGACTTGTTGTGTAGTTTCGTGTTGGAGTTGGCTTGTATGCTTGATGTTACTGTTGTGTGTTGGTTTGTTGTGATGATCGGTCGTGCGCTGTTTGATGCTGCCGTCGTTTAATTTGTGTGGGCCAAATTTGTAACCATATTTGGTCCTCACACTCCCCCCCTACTTTGGAGGTCTAAAGCCCCCCTGCCTCTTTCGCATATTAGCACTCGCGACCGGTAGATGGTAACCCTGTGCCTTTGTGTGCAAAATCGTATGCGGGATTTTGAGATGCCTTTTGCTATGTCTCTAAAACCATCCCTTACTCTCTTCGCTATTTCCGGGAACTGGTCAAGTACTGGACCATCAACGTCTCCTGCTTCAATAATGATCTTTCCTTTTGAGAATTCCGTTCCCTCTTCTGTTTTCGGTGATGATGAGTGTTGTGGTGTTGGTAGTTGTGGTGATGTTTGTGCGATAGTCGTGGTAGGTAATTGCTCAGCGCTCATGTTTATGGGCAGCGGTGCTATTTCTGGATGACCGTGACTATGGTGATGGAATACCGATAGTATCTCACTACGTTTACGGCTTGCCATATCCGCCGTGAATGGTTGGGATATAAGCCCCGGTGTTCCTTCTTTCTTGCTGACGTACCGCAGTACCCTTTCAATGGTTTCCACCACGTATACCCCGCAGTCGTTATTGTTTTCTTGCTGCGGTACCACTAGTTGCAATTCGTGTGCCTCGAAGTCTTCTTCCCCGTATCGTTGCTGGTGTTCCCACTTAAGGAAGTCGATCCATGCCTGGGTTGCGTGCGGCGCCTTACCCTTGACCCTCGAGTCGGCTATCCACACGTACCTTTGGTGCCAGCATTCGACGTCCGCGACGTGGTGGGTGACCTCTTGACTTGCCAGTCCAAGGAGGTACCAGTGGTTGGCTATATTGTGTGGTGCGAGTGTCACACGCTTGTTAAACAAGTCGATTTTCCGTAAAGATCGGTGGATGCGTTGGTAATATTCTGCCTTATTGCCCTGTTGGCTTAGTTGTAAAGTAACAAATGGGCTTAAAACGATCCCGTGTTCCCCGTACTCGGTCTGCACCCCCTTTGCCCATGCTTCGATTACGGTATCCGTCAGCCACTGCCCCTCCCCGAGCGAATGAAGGTCGGCGATGAATAAGGTGACGCCTCCTGGTCCCGGTGGGTATACCAATTCGGGTCGTATTACCCGTGGTTCCATAGTCTCGTCATCCGAGGAGAGGTCAATGCACTGTATGGTTTGTGTTGGGCGCTTTGTGTAGCCGATGGATTCATGTGTGCTGCGGTTGCTTGAAGCGTCATCACTCGACTCGGATGAACTGCTTGTGGTTGTGTCGTCCTCGGTGTCTTCCGCCATTATCCTCCCTACGGTGCAGGTCGGTAATGGCTTTGGTGATGTAATAGTATGTGTGGGCTCTGCCCAGGTTGCAGTGCGCGTGGCAATTACGAGCGCAGTGGCTGCACGCCTTGTGGATGTTTCAGCCGCGGTTGTCCGTACAGCGGCTGTGCGCGTGGCTACTGTGTGAGCCGTAGCTGTTCGTCTGGCGTTTGCCAGGGTGACGAGTGCGCGCGTTGATACGATCGATTCGCGTGCTGTGGTTGCTGAAGCCTTAACTGGTCCAGATGACGTCGGCGTGTGCGTATTCGCCATGCGTACGCTACTTACTTTGGTGGCTACTGCGGTAGCGGATGATGGGGTTGCGCGCATGGTGGTTGCGCGCACGATGCTTGCGCGTGCGCTGCTTACTTCAGTGGCTACCGCGGTAACTGATGATGTGGTTGCGCGCTTGGTGCTTGCGCGTGCGCTGCTTACAGTGCTGGCTACGGTGGTAGCTGATGATGTAGCTATGCGTGCGACGGTGACGTCGCTGACTGGTAGGATTGCACGCGTTGCGGTTGAGCGTTTGACGGTTGCGCTGGCATTCCCTGCGGTCGTCCCTGGTGCTGACGCGCGTCTTGAGGCTATAGCATGCGCGGCGTTCCTCCGTACGGTATGGTTGGGGTGCGTCAATTCGAAGTGGCATCTAGCTGCGTGCGCGGCGTCTTCGCGAGCAGAACTGGCGTCCCGGGTGGCTTCGTCAACCAGACCTAACATCATGGCCCTAGGCCGTTTCGCCTCTTGCTCTTCCATGCGCTCACGTACGCGTTTCACACTTTGAAGCCATTTATTGTTGCTCTCCATTGTAAGATTGATAATTTTTATTACACTCGGTTTATAATCACGATAGGTGTTGTCACTCCGATGATCAGTGATAGAATGACCAGTGTTACTGGCTGCTGAGTCATTCTTTAAAATTTTATTATTATTATATTTATTTTTTTTTTCTTCTATAGTTCTGCGGTCTCGGGCGCGTGGTATGTTTTTAATTCGCTGATGTTCGCCGTTTTCTCCCTCCCTCCGTTGGTTTTCCTTAGCTGGACGATGACTGGCGACACGTACCTCAAGATTTGGTACGGACCGTCGTATTTCGGTGCCAGTTTTGCTGCAAAGCCCTCTATGGCCTTCGATAGGTGGTGCTCCTTTGCGAGGACTAGTTCGCCAACTTCGGGAGTCCATTTCCTCCGCCTAAGGTTGTAATGTCGCGCTTGGTCTGTAGCTGCACGTTCCATATTCTGCCTTACTATCTTGAATGCCTCCTGCATCCGGTTGGATTTCTCCTCTGCGGTAGTGGGATTCGTACCAGTTCCGACATTTATCTCGTCGTAGAGTGCCCCCGGTAGTCGTGGCTCGCGTCCTTGTACCAAAAAGGCCGGACTATAGCCGGTTGAGGCTGTAACGCTGGTGTTTACGGCTAGCTCGATTTCGGGCAGGAGGTCGTCCCATCGCTGGTGTCTCGATTTGGTAAGTTGCGCTATGATCCTTTTGACGGTCCGGTTAGCGCGCTCTGTAGGGTTCTCTTGGGGTGTATATGGTGCCGTGAATTGCTGGCGTACCCCTATCTCTTGGAGGTAACGCTTCCACGTGGTGCTAGTGAATTGCACGCCGTTATCGGAGATGAGTATTTTGGGTACGCCGAATCTTGCGATGATTCGTTCTCTGAAAGCGCGGCGGAGGCCCTCGGCAGTAGCTCGTCTCATAGGGATTAACTCTACCCACTTGCTGAAGCGGTCGAAGAACACCAATAGCATGGTGTTACCATGTGTGGAGCGTGGTAGGGGTCCAATGAAATCAACACAGACCGTCGAGAAGGGTTCCTGTGCTACCTGCGAGAGCATTTTCCCGGCTGGTTTCTGCTGTCCCTCCTTATACTTTTGGCAAGACTCGCATTGGCGTACATAGCGGCTGATGTCGCGGAACATACCTGGCCAATAGTATCTGTTGGCGATCCGTGCTACCGTCCGGCGAATGCCCATGTGTGCCGCACTTGGTGTGTCGTGGTTCTCCTGTAACACCCGCTTTCGGAGCGGCGTGGGGGCGCATAACTTCCACGGTACAGTTTCTTCGTCGTGTGATCTGCAGGGGATGTGACGATAGAGTTGCCCGTCTTGTAATGTATAATCTGTGTACTTTCCTGGGTTGGCGCGTACTTCACCTACGCGTCGATGCCACCACTTGCATTGTAGATCCGTAGTCGTGGTCTGTAGTAGGGTTTCCAATGGTTGTCGGGATAGTGCGTCCGCTACCATGTTTAGTTTCCCTTTCCTGTACTCGATATCGAAGGCATGTTGTTGCAGCTCCAAAGCCCATCGTGCAATTCGGCCTGACGGACTTTCGATGGAGTTAAGCCACTTCAGTGACATGTGGTCGGTTATAACGTTGAAACGGTAGCCTTCTAAGTAAGGCCTCATTTTGCGAATTCCCCAGACGATGGCAAGGCACTCCTTCTCAGTGGGCGAGTAATTGGCTTCTGCCTTGTTGAGCTTCCTACTAGCGTATGCAATCACGCGTTCGCCGTCCCCCAAGTCTTGTGTTAGTACCGCTCCCAGGCCGTAGTTGCTTGCATCCGTCTGCAGGGTAAATTTCTTTGTAAAGTCTGGACATGCGAGAATAGGAGCCTCAGTGAGCTTTTGTTTGAGGATTTCGAAGGCTTCTTGCTGTTCAGCTTCCCATCTCCAATGTTTTCCCTTCTTAAGTAACGCAGTGAGCGGTTGACTTACCGTGGCGAAGTCAGGTACGAAACGGCGGTACCAGGATGCTATCCCCAAGTATTGACGTACCTCCTTAACGTTATTCGGTGGCTTGAGCTCCTGTATGGCGGCAACTTTCTCGGGGTCAGTGTGGATTCCCTTGTCGCTGACTACGTGGCCTAAGTACCGGAGTTCCTTTTTAAAAAACTCACACTTTTCGGGATTTATTCGTAGATTTGCGTGCTGTAGCCGTAGCAAAACTTCTCGTAGGTTCTGCATGTGCTCTTCCAACGTGGAACCTATAACAATTATATCGTCCAAATATGCGAAGGCATGTGGTTCCATCTCTGGCCCTATGACTTGGTCGAGCGCTCTTTGGAATGTTGCCGGTGCGGAGTGTAACCCGAAAGGCATAACCCGCCATTGGAATAGACCGCGTCCAGGAACCGTGAAAGCAGTATATGGCCGACTGTTTTGTTCCATGGGTATCTGCCAGTAGCCGTTCTTGAGATCTAGACTACTTATATACTTCGCCCTCCGTAACTTGTCTAGAATGTGCTGTATCCTTGCGTCGGGAACCGATCGGGCGTTGAGCTGCCGATAGTCTACGCATAACCGCCACTTACCGTTCTTCTTCCGGGCTAATACGATCGGTGCACTGTGTGGGCTGCACGATGGCTCGATGCACCCTTTCGCAAGGAGTTCGTCGATCTCAGTATTTATGATGCTCTGCATTGCTGGATTGCGTGGAAAATAACGCTGTTTTATGGGACGGTCGTCCGTCATATTGATTTTATGCTCGGCCACATTAGTCACTCCGGTCATCGTCTCGAACTTTTTGAGTTCTTCAGCCAGGAACTCACGTATGCTGTCTGCTTCGCCTTGATGTTTGCTATGGTGTATGCCCGCGGCATTATGGACTTGGCTGGGCGGTGTGATGAAAGCCGTCGCGCAATGGCTTTGGTGTACATCCTGAATTTGATTAGAGGTACTACGTTGGGTGGGTTGTGTTATGTGGATTGGGTTGTCGGGCAACATTTGCCATGTTTCGGAATACTCGAAGGTGACGTAGTTATTTGCATTGCTGGAAACTGAGCGTGTGGACTTTATCAACCGGTCCCGGTTGTTGCTGAGGAGACCGCTTGGCCTGGTCCCGTTCTCGGGGGTATGTGTGATGAAGTTTCCCGGAGTTGTCCTGTCGGTCTTCTCACCTCTAGTTTGGCTTCCCCTTTTGTCTCGTGAGCGTCTCTTCCCAGTCTTTTTGGGTTTACCAGGTTCTTTTCTACCTCCCGCCGCTTGTGGTACGGTCGCACGTGTTGTGGCTGCGTTTTGCCCAAATGGGTCAGCCAAAACGATGCGGTATCCTCCACAGGATACTGTAGCTCCCATGCCGCCAAGTGCGTCTAGGCCGATGATGATGTCATCGATGGCACCAGGCATTACGTGTAGAATGGTGCGGTGTGATGACTTCCCCAGACGTACTTCGGTCCTTATGGCGTCGAAAATTTGACTGCTGGTACCGTCGGCCATTGTTATTTGAAGGGCTGCGGCTACTCTTTCTCCGCCTCCTGAGCTTACCACGCGCTCTGCTACAACAGTGGATACGAAACTTCGTGAGGCTCCGGTGTCGATGATGGCCTCTGCTGGTTGTCCTCCAAGTTGGACTAGGGCGTAAAGGCGGCCACGATCCTGACGTATGGTTATCGGTACTTCGGCGCTGGGTTCTGCGGGTTCACTGCGCCTTGTCCTTGGTGAATCCCTATTTCGTTTCCCGAACGATGCCGGCAACACTCTATTGTTCGTACATCGAGCCTGCCGCACTCCCAACAGAATAATTTTCTCGGGTTTTGGCACCTATCAGCGTAGTGGCCTTCCTGGCCGCACCTTCTGCATCCGTTGTTAGCTGTCCTAGCTGGGGGGTGGCGCTGAGTGTCCGGCGTTTTGTCTCGTGGTGGCTGCTGGTGGGGTGACTGACTCGTTCTTGGAACTGTGGGTTTCTCGCCTACTACGTGTCGCGCCATTTCGCGTCGTGGTACTTCCGACGTGCGTCGGTGTCTTTCGTGGATCCCCTCGTAGTCTTCGGCGAGGGCGAGGAGTTCCGTTAAACTACTAAAATCTCGTCTGCGGATATACAGTAGGTAATCCGGATGGCTGTTGCGAAATATCCTTTCCAGCCGTTGTTCGCTGCTGTACCCGGCGTGCCGCATTAGATTTTGTATTGCCAATACGTAATCCTTGTATTTTTCACGGGCATGCTGTCTACGCTGTCGTATATCGTCTTCTAGACGCTCGAAGTATCTGGCCGGTAAGAAAAATCGTAAGAAATCTCGCTTGAAAGTCGCCCAGTTGTCCCAGTGCTCGTTGTTGTTCCGATACCACTGGAGGGCGGTGTTGCACAGTAATTCGGGCATAGTTTTTGGGAGGAGGTCTGTGTTCACCATGTATACTTCGGCCAATTCTTCCAGCCGTTCTACAAATCCAAGAGGGTCCCTTCCACCATCGTACTTTACTGACCACTTCCGTACTTGATCGATGACAGGTGCGATTACAAGGCCCGTAACTTGATCGCCGTGGCCTATCGCGTATTGGTTGGGTACGGCATTTGCTAATGGTGGGTACTGATGTGGGGGATGCCTGCTCTGCGTTGGGATCGTCAAACACCTTCTCTGTGGTGGTCCTTCAGGTGCGTTACCAGCTCCTTCACCGAGGTTCGGTGGGATCGGTGTCTTTGGTTCATCTTCTTCGTCTAACGTCTCCTCTGTGGTTTGGTATGTGGTCTTCAATAACAGAAATTGGGCGTGTATTTCCGTGTCGGTGGGCGCCTTGGAAGCCAGTGCCGTAATACGCTTGCGGATCTCACGGGTGGTGCCGGTATGCTCGATACCCAGCTCTTGCGCAATGGATACCATTTGCTCTTTGGATATGGTATCCAGCCACGATGTATCAAGTGGCAAACTCATTCTGTAGATTTTTTTTTTCTTATCAGGAATTTTCCGTCTGATTAGTTGGATGTACGACTTGCAGGGTCCCTGCTCGGGCGCCAATTGTAACGAAGCTTTTCCCTGCCCCTGTGCTTCTTATCTTATGCTGGGGTATACTCGCCGTGTCCAGGGTCCTTGTACAATAAATTTATACTTTGGGGCCCTTTTGCAAGTCGTATTCTCAACTTTATTAAATATCGCTTAACTTAACTAAAATTCATAAATTTCAAATAATTCAAATAATTCGGTAACTCGTACTCTCGATAGCGGCACTGTTGGCTTGGGACCTAGATATCTGCGTGATAACGGGTCCCTTCTCTTGATAACGGCTCGCCGTATCCCGTTATCCCTCTCGTTATGGCTCTGTGCTGCTAGCGTTGACGTCGCTCTGTCGGCGTGTGGCGGTTGGCGCTTGATTGCGCGTACTTGTGTCGGCGTCGTTCTGCTGGCGTTTAGCTGTGGGCGCTTGGCCGTGCGTGCTGGCGGTGACGTCGCTCTGTCGGCGTGTGGCGCAGGGCGCTTGATCGCGTGTACTGGCGTCGGCGTTGCTCTGATGGCGTTAGCTGTAGGCGCTTAGCCGCGCGTGATGGCGTTGACGCCGCTCTGTCCGCGTTTTGCCGTGGACGCGCTCGCTGGCGTTGACTGGCTGCGCCGGCTACCTCTGCTGCGCGACACCACGGTGGGTTTGGCTGAACGGCGGAGCGCGGCCTTAGGTGTATAATGGGCGGGGAAGATCCAGCACACCTCAAGTACAACCCAGTCCGCGTCTACTCTGGATTGTGATGTCCAATATTGGTAAAGCCCAGTTACTAGCTATCACTACCCAGCGTAGATCCGATCTTTGCCCTGACTCCGTACTGGTCTACAGTTGTGGTGGTAATCTCGCTGCTCCTCTCGGTTGGCGTTATCGTGCTTTGCGGTATTTCGTTGACGGCCTTACGGTTTTTTTTGCGGCCCGTTATCTCTGCTACGTTATGCTGTCGCAACTGTACTCGCGTTCACTCTGCACTCGCGTCGATAAAGTGCGTATCCACGGCTGACTGTGGCAGAACAGGTTATCGCGGCCTTAAGCGTATAATGGGCGGGGAAAATCCAGCACACCTCAAGTACAACTCAGTCCGCGTCTACTCTGGATTGTGACGTCTAATATTGGCAAAGCCCAGGTATTAGCTATCACCCTTCAGCGTAGATCTTGTCACTACCGCAGCTCCGTGCTGACTGACTCCTGTCTTCTTGTGTTGCTTCTTAAATATTGTATAGTTGCTTGCGCGTGTGACTGTCTGTTGTGACGATGTTGCTACGACTTGTTGTGTTACATGTAGGTTTGTGTTGTAGTTGGCTATTGTTGTTCGCTGTTGTCGTGCTCTAGCGACTTGTTGTGTAGTTTCGTGTTGGAGTTGGCTTGTATGCTTGATGTTACTGTTGTGTGTTGGTTTGTTGTGATGATCGGTCGTGCGCTGTTTGATGCTGCCGTCGTTTAATTTGTGTGGGCCAAATTTGTAACCATATTTGGTCCTCACAGTACTTTTCCTACAACTACAAACGACAAAATTGATTGTAGTGAAAGTTTTTTTTTGTAGTTACCCCGAAAATACAATATATTGTGCAGAAACCAAGCAAATGAGGTAAATTATGTTTTTTTTTGTTGAAATATGTATTAAATCGTTTGTAGTTTTTTATCCGAAAAAAAATTTTTTTTGCTCCGAAGGTTTCGGGTAATCGATAACGCATGTCAAAAAAGGCATAATTCAGCAATTTGAAAGCACTAAAAGTACTTTTCCTACAACTACAAACGACAAAATTGATTGTGCTGTGTGCCGATAAATTTTTCCCACCAAGGAAACATTACCGGCAACCAAAATGACCCCTGCGGGTTAGGGGTTTAGAATATGCCCGAGGTAGACATACCGGTCGTAAGAGGCGACTAATATGCACATAGGTAATGACGTGCTACTCGATGGTTGCTCTACGGATATGACTCCTCTCACCTCTCATTACCCATCTTTTTCTTCCTCACGGATGGAGGGATGACATGACCTAGAAGATTCCACTGGTCATAACGAATCGCAACCACGACAGTCGGGCAGTACCGCAGCGTACCGGGGTCATATCCGGCCAAGGACTGTCAACTTCGACATCACTCCCCAAAATCTTCGGGGAGTGTTTTGCTGTTAACAACAACAACAACAAAATTGATTGTAGTGAATTTTTTTTTTTTGTAGCTTTTATAGTTACTTCGAAAATACAATATATTTTTTTTTGTAGCTTTTATAGTTACTTCGAAAATACAATATATTGTGCAGAAACCAAGCAAATGAAATAAATTTTGGGTTTTTTTTGTTGAAATATGTTTTAAATCGTTTGTAGTTTTTTATCCGAAAACAATTTTTTTTTGCTCCGAAGGTTTCGGAGTAATCGATAACGCATATCAAAAAAAGGCAGAATTCAGCAATTTGAAAGCACTAGAAGTACTTTTCCTACAACTACAAACGACAAAATTGATTGTATTAAAATTTTTTTTTGGAGCTTTTATAGTTACTTCGAAAATACAATATTTTGTGCAGAAACCAACGAAATGAAATAAAATTTGGTTTTTTTTTTGTTGAAATATGTTTTAAATCGTTTGTAGTTTTTTATCCGAAAAAAAAATTTTTTTTTACGCCGAAGGTTTTGGCGTAATCGATAACGCATATCAAAAAAAGGCAGAATTCAGCAATTTGAAAGCACTAGAAGTACTTTTCCTACAACTACAAACGACAAAATTGATAGTAGTAAAATTTTTTTTTGTTTAGCTTTTATAGTTACTCCGAAAATACAATATATTGTGCAGAAACCAAGCAAATGAAGTAAATTTTGGTTTTTTTTGTTGAAGTATGTTTTAAATCGTTTGTAGTTTTTTATCCGAAAAAAAAATTTTTTTTTGCTCCGAAGGTTTCGGAGTAATCGATAACGCATATCAAAAAAAGGCAGAATTCAGCAATTTGAAAGCACTATAAGTACTTTTCCTTCAACTACAAACGACAAAATTGATTGTAGTAAAATTTTTTTTGTAGCTTTTATAGTTACTCCGAAAATACAATATATTTTGCAGAAACCAAGCAAATGAAGTAAATTTTGTTTTTTTTTGGTAAAATATGTTTGTAGTTTTTTATCCGAAAAAAAAAAATTTTTTGCTCCAAAGGTTTCGGAGTAATCGATAACGCATGTCAAAAAAAGGCAGAATTCAGCAATTTGAAAGAACTAAAATTACTTATCCTACAACTACAAACGACAAAATTGATTGTAGTGAATTTTTTTTTTTTGTAACTTTTATAGTTACTCCGAAAATACAATATATTATGCAGAAACCATGCAAATGAAGTAAATTTTGGTTTTTTTTTGTTGAAATATGTTTTAAATCGTTTGTAGTTTTTTATCCGAAAAAAATTTTTTTTTGCTCCGAAGGTTTCGGAGTAATCGATAACGCATGTCAAAAAAAGGCAGAATTCAGCAGTTTAAGAGCACTAAAAGTACTTTTCCTACAACTACAAACGACAAAATTGATTGTAGTGAATTTTTTTTTTTGTATCTTTTATAGTTACTCCGAAAATACAATATATTGTGCGGAAACGAAGCAAATGAAGTCAATTTAGATTTTTTTTGTTGAAATATGTTTTAAATCGTTTTTAGTTTTTTATCCGGAAAAAAATGTTTTCTTTTGTTCCGAAGGTTTCGAAGTAATCGATAACGCATGTCAAAAAAAGGCAGAATTCAGCAATTTAAGAGCACTAAAAGTACTTTTCCTACAACTACAAACGACAAAATTGATTGTAGTGAATTTTTTTTTTTGTAACTTTTATAGTTACTCCGAAAATACAATATATTATGCAGAAACCATGCAAATGAAGTAAATTTTGGTTTTTTTTTTGTTGAAGTAAGTTTTAAATCGTTTGTAGTTTTTTATCCGAAAAAAAATTTTTTTTGCTCCAAAGGTTTCGGAGTAATCGATAACGCATGTCAAAAAAAGGCAGAATTCAGCAATTTGAAAGCACTAAAAGTACTTTTCCTACAACTGCCAACGACAAAATTGATTGTAGTGAAGTTTTTTTTGTAGCTTTTATTGTTACCCCGAAAATACAATTTATTGTGCAGAAACCAAGCAAATGAGGTAAATTATGTTTTTTTGTTGAAATATGTTTTAAATCGTTTGTAGTTTTTTATCAGAAAAAAAATTTTTTTTGCTCCAAAGGTTTCGGAGTAATCGATAACGCATTTCAAAAAAAGTACTTTTCCTACCACTACCAACGACAAAATTGATTGTAGTGAAATTTTTTTTTTTTGTAGCTTTTATAGTTACTTCGAAAATACAATATATTGAGCAGAAACCAAGTGTTTAAGCGACATAACATGGTTTCGTTTATTTCATCTGCATTACATATTATTGTAATTCGCAGATAATTTATGGAATATTCGGAATACATAGCTTATAGTCGCAGTCACAAAACGTGGTTTTTCACAAGCAAAATGGGGTAAGCCAATAGTCGCCAATGCCTCAGAGCCCAAGTGCTCACCACCAACAATTTTGAGGGGTCTTCTAAGGAAGTGAGAATAGCCAACAATGCATTCTCAGAGCCAAAGTGCTCGCCCCAATTAATACATACAGAGTGTAATTACCAAAACACAGTCCGCTAGACTTGATGGTACATACCAATAATTAAAAAGAACCAAACACAGTCCATGAGACTTGATGGAATATAAAAATAATAAAATAAATAAAATTAAAAAGACTTTGGTTGAGGTGGGACTCGAACCGGCAACCCCGGCCAACTCCCTCAACCATATAATATAGCAACAACAATAATAATAAACTGCTCGCCGCCCACCATTTAACTCCAGCTTAGATATGGTCCTTCGAGCCGGATAAAACCAGCACCTATGGCTCTTTACTAGACGACTAAGCCGTCTAGGGCGGGGAGTATGTTTAAGCGACATAACATGGTTTCGTTTATTTCATCTGCATTACATATTATTGTAATTCGCAGATAATTTATGGAATATTCGGAATACATAGCTTATAGTCGCAGTCACAAAACGTGGTTTTTCACAAGCAAAATGGGGTAAGCCAATAGTCGCCAATGCCTCAGAGCCCAAGTGCTCACCACCAACAATTTTGAGGGGTCTTCTAAGGAAGTGAGAATAGCCAACAATGCATTCTCAGAGCCAAAGTGCTCGCCCCAATTAATACATACAGAGTGTAATTACCAAAACAAGTGGTTTTTCACAAGCAAAATGGGGTAAGCCAATAGCCGCCAATGCCTCAGAGCCCAAGTGCTCACCACCAAATAATAAATATAAGGTGTAACAAAACACAAGTGGTTTTTCACAAGCAAAATGGGGTAAGCCAATAGCCGCCAATGCCTCAGAGCCCAAGTGCTCACCACCAAAAAATAAAAGGTGGTTTTTCATAAGTAAAATGGGGTAAGCCAATAGTCGCCAATGCCTCAGAGCCCAAGTGCTCACCACCAACAATTTTGAGGGGTCTTCTAAGGAAGTGAGAATAGCCAACAATGCATTCTCAGAGCCAAAGTGCTCGCCCCAATTAATACATACAGAGTGTCAATACCAAAACACAGTCCACTAGACTTGATGGTACATACCAATAATTAAAAAGAACCAAACACAGTCCATGAGACTTGATGGAATATAAAAATAATAAATTAAATAAAATTAAAAAGACTTTGGTTGAGGTGGGATTCGAACCGGCAACCCCGGCCAACTCCCTCAACCATATAATATAACAACAACAATAATAATAAACTGCTCGCCGCCCAACATTTAACTCCAGCTTAGATACCAAGCAAATGAAATAAATTTTGGGTTTTTTTTGTTGAAATATGTTTTAAATCGTTTGTAGTTTTTTATCCGAAAAACAAATTTTTTTTGCTCCAAAGGTTTCGGAGTAATCGTTAACGCATGTCAAAAAAAGACAGAATTCCGCAATTTGAAAGCACTAAAAGTACTTTTCCTACAACCCTACAACCACAAACGATAAAATTGATTATAGTGAAATTTTTTTTGTAGCTTTTATAGTTACTCCGGAAATACAATATATTGTGCAGAAACCAAGCAAATGAAGTAAATTTTGTTTTTTTGTTGAAGTATGTTTTAAATCGTTTGTAGTTCTTTATCCGAAAAAAATTTTTTTTTTGCTCTAAAGGTTTCGGGGTAATCGATAACGCAAATCAAAAAAAGGCAGAATCCAGCAATTTGAAAGCACTAAAAGTATTTTTCCTACAACTAAAAAAAAAAAAGATTGTAGTGAAATTTTTTTTTTGTAGCTTTTATAGTTTCTCCGAAAATAAAATATGTTGTGCAGAAACCAAGCAAATGAAGTAAATTTTGTTTTTTTTTGTTGAAATATGTTTTAAATCGTTTGTAGTTTTTTATCCGCAAAAATTTTTTTTTTCTCCGAAGGTTTCGAACTAATCGATAACGCAAATCAAAAAAAGGCAGAATTCAGCAATTTGAAAGCACTAGAAGTACTTTTCCTACAACTACAAACGACAAAATTGATTGTAGTAAATTTTTTTTTTGTAGCTTTTATAGTTACTCCGAAAATACAATATATTGTGCAGAAACCAAGCAAATGAGGTAAATTTTGGTTTTTTTTTGTTGAAATATGTTTTAAATCGTTTGTAGTTTTTTATCCGAAAAAATTTTTTTTTTGCTCCGAAGGTTTCGGGGTAATCGATAACGCATGTCAAAAAAAGGCAGAATCCAGCAATTTGAAAGCACTAAAAGTACTTTTCCTACAACTACAAACGACAAAATTGATTGTAGTGAAATTTTTTTTGTGGTTTTTTTTTTTTGTTGAAGTATGTTTTAAATCGTTTGTAGTTTTTTATCCGAAAAAAATTTTTTTTTTGCTCTAAAGGTTTCGGGGTAATCGATAACGCATGTCAAAAAAGGCAGAATCCAGCAATTTGAAAGCACTAAAAGTATTTTTCCTACAACTAAAAAAAAAAAAGATTGTAGTGAAATTTTTTTTTGTAGCTTTTATAGTTTCTCCGAAAATAAAATATGTTGTGCAGAAACCAAGCAAATGAAGTAAATTTTGTTTTTTTTTGTTGAAATATGTTTTAAATCGTTTGTAGTTTTTTATCCGCAAAAATTTTTTTTTTCTCCGAAGGTTTCGAACTAATCGATAACGCATGTCAAAAAAAGGCAGAATTCAGCAATTTGAAAGCACTAAAAGCACTTTTCCTACAACTACAAACGACAAAATTGATTGTTGTGAATATTTTTTTGTAGGTTTTATAGTTACTCCGAAAATACAATATATTGTGCAGAAACCAAGCAAATGAAGTAAATTTTGTTTTTTTTTTGTTAAAATATGTTTTAAATCGTTTGTAGTTTTTTATCCGCAAACATTTTTTTTTTTTGCTCCGAAGGTTTCGGAGTAATCGATAACGCATATCAAAAACAGGCAGAATTCAGCAATTTGAAAGCACTAGAAGTACTTTTCCTACAACTACAAAAGACAAAATTGATTGTAGTAAATTTTTTTTTTGTAGCTTTTATAGTTACTCCGAAAATACAATATATTGTGCAGAAACCAAGCAAATGAAGTAAATTTTGTTTTTTTTTTGTTAAAATATGTTTTAAATCGTTTGTAGTTTTTTATCCGAAAAAATTTTTTTTTTGCTCCGAAGGTTTCGGAGTAATCGATAACGCATGTCAAAAAAAGGCAGAATTCAGCAATTTGAAAGCACTAAAAGTACTTTTCCTACAACTACAAACGACAAAATTGATTGTAGTGAAATTTTTTTTTTGTATCTTTTATAGTTACTCCGAAAATACAATATATTGTGCAGAAACCAAGCAAATGAGGTAAATTTTGGTTTTTTTTTGTTGAAATATGTTTTAAATCGTTTGTAGTTTTTTCCTAAAAACAAATTTTTTTTTTGCTCCGAAGGTTTGGGAGTAATCGATAACGCATGTCAAAAAAAGGCAGAATTTAGCAATTTGAAAGCACTAAAAGTACTTTTCCTACAACTACAAACGACAAAATTGATTGTAGTGAAATTTTTTTTGTGGTTTTTTTTTTTGTTGAAGTATGTTTTAAATCGTTTGTAGTTTTTTATCCGAAAAAAAAATTTTTTTTTGCTCCAAAGGTTTCAGAATAATCGATAACGCATGTCAAAAAAAGGCAGAATTCAGCAATTTGAAAGCACTAAAAGTACTTTTCCTACAGCTACAAACGACAAAATTGATTGTAGTGAAATTTTTTTTTGTAGCTTTTATAGTTACTCCGAAAATAAAATATATTGTGCAGAAACCAAGCAAATGAAGTAAATTGTGTTTTTTTTGTTGAAATATGTTTTAAATCGTTTGTATTTATTCGGAGTAATCGATAACGCATGTCTAAAAAAGGCAGAATTTAGCAATTTGAAAGCACTAAAAGTACTTTTCCTACAACTACAAACGACAAAATTGATTGTAGTGAAATTTTTTTTTTGTAGCTTTTATAGGTACTCCAAGCTAATGAAGTAAATTTTGTTTTTTTTTTTGTTGAAATATATTTTAAATCGTTTGTAGTTTTTTACCGGAAAAAAAATTTTTGTTTTGCTCCAAAGGTTTCGGAGTAATAGATAGCGAATGTCAAAAAAAGGCAGAATTCAGCAATTTGAAAGCACTTCAAGTACTTTTCCTACAACTACAAACGACAAAATTGATTGTAGTGAATTTTTTTTTTGTAGCTTTTATAGTTACTCCGAAAATACAATATATTGTGCAGAAACCAGGCAAATGAAGTAAATTTTGTTTTTTTTAGTTGAAGTAGGTATGTTTTAAATCGTTTGTAGTTTTTTATCCGAAAAAAATTTTTTTTTTGCTCCAAAGGTTTCGGAGATATCGCCTAATGCACATCACGCTGGAACCCGCTTTGAAAAAACTCAAACTTTTTTTGCATTTTTGTGAACTACAAACGATAAGATTGATTGTAGTGAAATTCATTTTTTTTTTTGCTCCAAAGGTTTCGCAGATATCGCCTAATGCACATCACGCTGGAAAAATTCAGACTGTTTTTGCATTTTTGTGAACTACAAACGACGATATTGGTTGTAGTGAAATTTTTTTTTTTTTGCCCCAAAGGTTTCGGAGATATCGCCTAATGCACATCACGGTGGAACCCGCTTTGAAAAAATTCAGACTTTTTTTGCATTTTTGTGAACTACAAATGACGATAGCTTCGCTTCAGACGATATTCGTCGAAGGTTGCGAAAACACTAAACAACTGAAAAAAAAATTCTCTCTCAACCTCGACAACCAATTCTCATACGGTGTTGCATTAGTACGAACAGAAAAACATACATTTTTTTGGCAATAACTACGAAAAGCGGAATAACCATAGACTGAAGTCGACTTTATGTTAAGCAGCGCATTATTGACATTCATTTGGCCTTCATATACATTTAGTTATTTACAAGTACATTCACTTTGCAATAATACATACAAATATTAAAAAAAAAGTATTTTTAAACTAGTAGCATTAGAGGAAGTAGTAGTAGAAAAACGTACTAATGCACATTTTTCATACAATCGTAGGAAAAAGGAACCCTTTTCAGACTTGTTGGCAGTCTGTGCAGTCACAGACGTATAAGGCCAAATACTCTCTTTATCAATCGTATGTGTGTTTGTACATATATTATTTTCTTCCTGCGTTCTTCGCCCCACAGACATGCACTTGAACGTCCCTCATCATGCATCTAAATGTGCAAAGCATTTTATACCTTATATAGTAGCACAACTCACAGCTGATCGCAAGAAACACACTAGGGGACTCATCAAAGCTTATAAACACCTTATAAAGGGTGTAAACGTATAAATTTATCAAGAGTGTAAATGAACTGTAAAAATTTGTATGGAACGCAGTTTACACAAACTTGATAAACTTCCATGTAATTTTTTTTATGCATTCAATGCACACTGCATGTCCCGACTTTGTACTTTTGACTTTGACCGCCAAAGTTTGAAAAATCTGTTGTTGACCCATTTAGTCTGACCCAATCGTGTTAAAATGTAAGACCGACCCCCAATAACTTTGCAGGGCCGACCCACCCATGTCAGTACACACCCCCTTAGACCCCACCTGTAGGGGTCCTCATACAAAAATTAAAAAAATCACAATTTTTGGCAATTTACGTGAAAAAATCAGCAAAAAGACTATCCTTTTTTCTTTTTGGAGTTCATTATCTTAAGAACTTTAAAAACCCATCTCACTGATTTTTTCATAAAAACTGCCAAAAATGTTTATTTTTTTAAATGTTTGTATGGGGAACTCCCCGGGTAGGGTTTTTGGGAGTGTGCCACTGGCATGGGTGGGTCAGCCCTTCAAAGTTAGTGGGGGTCGGTCATACATTTGGGCACTCTAAATGGGTCAACTTAGGATTTTTCAAACTTTGGCGCTCAAGGTCAAAAGTACAAAGTCGTGACATCAGAATTGGTATTAGAGGTATGCTTCTTTCGCAAAGTATCTTATTTTGTTACTGAAAATGAGATTTTTTTATAGAAAAACATTTTTTGACAATTTCTCTGACAATTTTCAAGATACTTTAACAACTCGTATATGTATAAAAAAATTTTAAAAGACGGTGCAGTGAAAAAATGCCCGCCTACAAACGGAAATAGCGCCCCCTGGCGTTATTTTCCTTTTTTTAGAATTAACGCCCGTTTTCAAAAGTAAATAGCTCCGAGGAAATTTCAATCAAATCGTACATTTAGAATCGCATATCCTTTCCAAACTACTCAATTGAATTTTAAAAACAACCCTGGGCTACACCATGCCACGTCCTTCTGCGTAGTACACTCTTCTGTGTAGGAGGCCTTCGGGCGCGCTTATATAAATTCACCCTGGGCTACGCCATGCCAAGTCCGGGTGCGTGGTATACCCGTGGCTACCGCCACTGTAGACAGCCTTCGGCCGCTCATCAAAAAATAACCGAGGGCTACGCAATCCCATGTTCCGGGTGCGTGGTATAAATTTATATTATTTTATTGCTCGAGAACTTAAAATTTTCACACGGCGTCATCTTTTTTTGTCAATACTGGCGTTATTTCTTTTCCGAAAGGGAAACAACGCCCACCACGAAAGGCGCCCGCGGGCGTTATTTCCTTTTCAATAAGGAATAACGCCTGCGAACGTTATTTCCATGGGCGTTATTTCACTGCGCCGGGAAGACCCTTATTATTAAATTAAAAAACAAAAATTTATGAAATTTAAAAAAATAAAATTCAAATATAAGAATAAAATTATGTAGGTTAACATAAAAATATATTAATAAAATAGAAGGAAATAATGTTTAAAAAATAATATCAAATATTTTTTCTAAACTTACCAAAACTTATTGGAAAATAATTATTTCACTGACTTTATCCACAAGTAAATTTTTTTGAAGATTTCACAAACAACGACCAATGCATACTAAAAATTATTTTCTTTTCTTTTCTAAAAATTTGATCCTCAGTTTTTCTACCGAACTTATAAATTTATGTACATACAAACGCATATGTAACTGCTATAAGTTTTTTATGTGGCAAAGCTTGTATGCCTCTGATGGAATTATTCAATAAGGAGTATTTCTTGTCTTAGCTGTAACAATCAATGAATTCGTCGTTGCTGAACAAGTGGCATATCAACGAAAGATGCAATGAGAGAGCGGGAGAGAGTCTCGAATCTATTCTTTTTTGGTAGAAACATCGCGTGTGACTTGTTTGCGCAACGAAAAGTACCCCACAAAAAAGTGCGATTAGTCCGGAATGCATTCCATGCATTTCAACTCCCGGAATAGCAATTTTTGACTACCACCTACAACAACAAAGAAAAAGGCAGGAGTTACCAATATGATTTACTATTAGGCCGAGTTTTTCAATGCAACTTTAAACTTCAGTGCGAGTTAAGACTTAGTTTAAGCGGCCAGTATGGGATAAGCTCTAGTCAACTTTGTCTGTGGTTTGAACCCGCAAGTCTGAAAAGGGTTTCGTTTTCCTACGATTGTATGAGAAATGTGAATTAGTACGTTTTTCTACTACTACTTCCTCTAATGCTACTAGTTTAAAAATACTTTTTTTTTTAATATTTGTATGTATTATTGCAAAGTGAATGCACTTGTAAATAACTAAATGTATATGAAGGCCAAATGAATGTCAATAATGCGCTGCTTAACATAAAGTCGACGTGTATGGTTATTCCGCTTTTCGTGGTTATTGCCAAAAAAATGTATGTTTTTCTGTTCGTACTAATGCAAGACCGTATGAGAATTAGTTGTCGAGGTTGAGAGAGAATTTTTTTTTTCAGTTGTTTAGTGTTTCCGCAACGTTCCTGCGATGAATACCGTCTGAGGCGAACCGTACGATATTTGCATTGCATTTTTTTACTCCCCTAACACCGCAAGAAATACAAACGTCTTCGAAACCGTTGGATTAAAAAAAATGAATTTCACTACAATCAATATTTTTTTTTAAACTACAAACGATTTAAAACATATTTCAACAAAAAAAACCAAAATTTACTTCATTTGCTTGGTTTCTGCACAATATATTGTATTTTCCGAGTAACTATAAAAGCTACAAAAAAAATTCACTACAATCAATTTTGTCGTTTGTAGTTGTAGGAAAAGTACTTTTAGTGCTTTCAAATTTCTAAATTCTGCCTTTTTTGACTTGCGTTATCGATTACTCCGAAAAATTCGGAGCAAAAAAAAATTTTTTTTCGGATAAAAAATTACAAACGATTTAAAACATATTTCAACAAAAAAAAAAAATTTACTTCATTTGCTTGGTTTCTGCACAATATATTGTATTTTCGGAGTAACTATAAAAGCTTCTACGATAAACTTGAACAGACTTATGATCGCTGCCCCCAACATGATATCAAAATCGTGCTCGGCGACTTTAATGCGAAGGTGGGCAAGGAAGGAGTCTTTGGTCCAACAGTTGGAAAATTTAGTCTCCATGATATAACATCCCCCAACGGCACTAGGTTGATTGATTTCGCCGCTGCTCGCAATATGGTCATCAGTAGTACCAGGTTCCAGCATAAACGAATACACCAAGCCACATGGCTGTCTCCTGATCAAAGAACAAGAAACCAGATTGATCATGTCATGATCGACGGCAGACATAGCTCCACCGTTCTGGACGTGCGTACCCTTCGTGGTCCCAATATCGACTCGGACCATTATCTTGTTGCAGCCAAGATACGCACACGCCTCTGTGTAGCAAAGAAAGTGCGCACTGTAACGGAAGGAAAGTTTGACGTCGAGAAGCTGCGCACGACACAGACAGCTGACAATTTCTCCACTCGACTCTCACACCTGCTATCGGAGAGCAATCCTCGACCTAACGATGCAACCGAGCAATGGAAGCATATCTCTCACTCATTACGTACCGCCGCTGAGGCCACTATAGGGTTCCAGCGAGCCCGCAAAAACAACTGGTACGATGAGGAATGCAGCACTGCCTCGGACAAAAAGGACGCTGCCTACAGGGCGACGTTGCGAACGGGGGCAACCCGCAGTGTATGGCAACGCTATCGTGAGGCAAAGAAGGAAGAGAGACGCCTTTTCAGAAAAAAGGAACGTGAGGCCGAAAGGTGTGAGTGTGAGGAGCCTGAGATGCTGGCTGACAGGAATGATGCCCGAAAATTCTATGAAAAGATCCGGCGGATGATGGATTACTCCGAAACCTTCGGAGCAAAAAAAAAATTTTTTTTCGGATAAAAAACTACAAACGATTTAAAACATATTTCAACAAAAAAACCAAAATGTACTTCATTTGCTTGGTTTCTGCACAATATATTGTATTTTTCGGAGTAACAACAAAAGCTACAAAAAACAAATGTCACTACAATCAATTTTGTCGTTGGTAGTTGTAGGAAAAGTACTTTTAGTGCTTTCAAATTGCTGAATTCTGCCTTTTTTGACATGCGTTATCGATTACTCCGAAACCTTTGGAGCAAAAAAAAATTTTTTTTTCGGCTAAAAAACTACAAACGATTTAAAACATACTTCAACAAAAAAAAAAAAATTTACTTCATTTGCTTGGTTTCTGCACAATATATTGTATTTTCGGAGTAACTATAAAAGCTAAAAAAAAAAATTTCACTACAATCAATTTTGTGGTTTGTAGTTGTAGGAAAAGTACTTTTAGTGCTTTCAAATTGTTGAATTCTGCCTTTTTTTGACATGCGTTATCGATTACTCCGAAACCTTTGGAGCAAAAAAAAAATTTTTTTTCGGATAAAAAACTACAAACGATTTAAAACATACTTCAACAAAAAAAACCAAAATTTACTTCTTTTCAAATTTTTTGGAGCTTTTTGGCCGGTGAAGGGGTAAGCAAAAAACGGTGTTTTCCTTTATCCTCCTACGCGTTTCGGTACATTTTGCACCTTCCTCAGGGAGGGTTGAAATTTATTTAAATAACATAAAACAACTTAAGTTAACATACAAAATCACAAACTAATAAATATTGCACTTA
The DNA here is from genome assembly GCA_964058755.1 of Campiglossa producta. Lineage (NCBI taxonomy): Eukaryota > Metazoa > Arthropoda > Insecta > Diptera > Tephritidae > Campiglossa > Campiglossa producta. The sequence goes on from CAXKVI010000001.1 coordinate 114,447,207, forward strand.
CATTATAATCAACCATTAATAAAATTCAAATTTGAAAAAATAATAAAAATTAGCTTTGTTTGCACACACGTCTTCTTTGCCGCACATTTTGGTTTTGTATTGCCATAGAGTAAGCGCAATTGATGATGTCAACGTCTTCTTTGAAGTTTACACAATCATTTATTCTTTCTGGTATTCTAAGCCCTTTCGTTTGTTTTGTTTGGCCTATATATATCTTGTCGCAATCTTTGCATTTAACCTCATATATTACTGCTTTCTTGATCTATTTTGTTAATTGTTGTTGTTATTAATGTATCAGCCACCGCATTAGGGTACCCATTTTTGTAAAGTGTGTTTTTAATTTTCTCTATGTTTTTATTTCTGAACTCCTGGTCGCTTAAAGTTATTATTTTCCTAATCAGGCCAATTGAAGTGTTCTTTTTTTGGTTCCATGGGTGGTTGGAATGGTAATTAATCATCCTTGACGATGCTATGGACTTGGAGTACCAATTTATTTTAAACTCTTTATTTGCTCTAATTATCTCGATGTCTAGGAAGGCAAGTTTTTTATCTTTTTCTTTTTCCTTCGTGAATTTTATTTTAGTGTGTTGGGAGTTTAGAGTATTCAATATGTCTTCCACGTCTTTCAATTTTACTATAGCTAATATATCATCTACATATTTGTCTAGGTATTTGATATATATGTCTTTATTTTTAAGTTCAGCAATGCTGTCGTCAATAATTTTATCTAGTACTATGTCTGCCACTTTTGGGGATAATGGATTCCCCATTGGCATTCTATATATTTGTTGATAAATGATTCCATCATACATAAAATAATTATTATCCCTTAGGAAAAAATCTAAAACTGTTCTAAATTGAGTTTTTGTGAGTGGCGTGTGCTATTTTAATGTTGGCCACTTTTGTAGAGTGGTTTGAATTGCTAGATGGATGGGGATGTTCGTAAACAATGATACTACGCCGAAAAATATGAGGAAAGATATGGAATTCTGCCTTTTTTGACATGCGTTATCGATTACTCCGAAACCTTCGGAGCAAAAAAAAAAATTTTTTTTTTTGGATAAAAAACTACAAACGATTTAAAACATATTTCAACAAAAAAACCAAAATGTTCTTCATTTGCTTGGTTTCTGCACAATATATTGTATTTTCGGAGTAACTATAAAAGCTACAATAAAAAAATTTCACTACAATCAATTTTGTAGTTTGTAGTTGTAGGAAAAGTACTTTTAGTGCTTTCAAATTGCTGAATTCAGCTTCTTTTTGACATGCGTTACCGATTACTCCGAAAGCTTTGCAGCAAAAAAAAAATGAATTTCACTACAATCAATCTCATCGTTTGTAGTTCACAAAAATGCAAAAAAACAGTTTGAGTTTTTTCAAAGCGGGTTCCAGCGTGATGTGCATTAGGCGATATCTCCGAAACCTTTGGAGTAAAAAAAATTTTTTTTTCGTATAAAAAACTACAAACGATTTAAAACATATTTCAACAAAAAAAAAAAACTCAAATTTACTTATATTTTCGGAGTAACTATAAGAACTACAAAAAAATGGGTTTCACTACAATCAATCTCATCGTTTGTAGTTGCCGAAAGTGCAAAAAAAACTTGAATTTTTTCAAAGCGGGTTCCAAGCGGGTGGAGCTAAAATCCACTCTTACGGACACGCTCATCAGCACTTTTGGTTTGATATCTATATTATATGAGCATATTCTTGGATCAGCCTTGGCCCACCTAATGGTTAATATTTTGGAAACGGGTTCACAGATGAACCTGAAAACTGCTCCTTGTAAAAACTCTCATCAACTCCTTTTATATATTTTTATTAATCTGGCAACCTCTTTAGCTAATCGATGTGTTTTTGATCGCTCTTATAGTTTTTTGTTTATTTTACTTTTTTTAACAAGTTAAATATTTTTATAATCCCTTTAACTGTGTTCAATATAAAGAAATATCAGCAATAAGTGGATTACATATAAAGTAGCCGTGTATTTTAATAATATTTGTGCATTTTCGTGCGGTTCAATCAATCTTGTTTGTGCAACAACAATAGTTACCAACAATAGTTTAACATATTAAGTTGTTGGTATTTACTAGATGCAAGTCATTTGCGCGCTTTTTTTTTGTTTTACTTGCATCCACTGTTTCGTTGTTTAGCACTCAGCTGTTCTCCAGTTGTGCAGTGCTCCAAAATAACTCGCGGTAATAAACTTGCTTTTCAGCTACGCTTGCTTATTTTATTTTATTGCAGTTTGTGAAATTAATTGATTAATTCACTATGTTGGATTGTTGTTATAAAAAGTGCCCTTGCCAGAGGAAAATATCAGAAGCCGAAGTTTATGTTTGTTGTTGGCTTTGTGAAAATATGGCCCACGTGTCCTGTGCTCGATTCACAAATCTAGGTGGGCGAGTAGTGGATTTAATATCCAGTAAAGTTGGACTCACTTGGAGCTGCCATGATTGCCGCACGGTAGAAAATGAAATGCGTGCTTTCATGAGACAAACTCAGAAAGACTTCAGCAACATCTTCACCGGTTTCCGTGATCTTCATGATAGATTCAAAGCATTGGATACTCGGTTCAAAAAATTGAGAATTCTTTCTGAATCACCCAAGCGGAAAAAATGCAATCCAACCAATAATAATAATAAAAAAAGTATAAATGATTACCCTAACTCATTTTCAAGTTTGCCTCAGAGTAGTGCCCAGACACCTGTGCTGGATACCAACACTCCAGCCAATGTTGTCACAAACGATATAGTGATTGAGTCTTCGGGTGTTTCTTCTGATCGTCAGAGTAACAGACCGGCAATTTTGATTTCGGAGCAGGTTAGAGCAGTGTCGAACAACAGTGGCACCGGTGTTGCTTCCGCTTTTCCCATTTCGCCCAATTTAATTTCCTTAGCCTCACCAGTAACACCAGCACCCATACCTGTATCAAAGTCTCTGCTAACTTCGGTTACAGAGACTCTCTCAGTCGCTGTTGCTACAACTGTCACTGGTACCATCCCAAAAACAACTCTTGTTCTACCTGCCCCTCCGCTTTCAGCTTCGCGTATAGTGACTTTGCCAGCCTCTGTCGTCACAACTAAAACTACTTATGTTTTAGCTGTCCCCCGTCCAACAGCGGCTCAGTCGAGACTGGTTTCCAATGGTCAATCCGTTACCCCCAGGCAAGTGACTGCCGTACCACCTCGTAGGGCCATTTTTGTAACAAGGCTACATAATTCGTTGGACGAGACTGATATTATGGATTATGTTTGCTCTAATCTTGGTATTGTACCTAGCAGGAGCATCAATGTTTATAAGTTTCAGTTTAGCTATGCCAGAGATATTTCATTATTCCGAATATCTGTTCCTGATGAATTCTTAGATACGGTGCTCTCGCCTGCTTTTTGGCCGAAGTATTCCGTAGTTCATTTATTTAAAAAGAAAACACCTGCACCCGAAACTGCATTAGATAGTTCAAAAAACTGAATGATCGACACTGCAGGGGCAGTACAAAAGTAATTCTTGACTCTTCCCTTGTCGTTAGTTATCAAAATGTTCGTGGTTTACGATCTAAATTGGTTCCCTTCCATCTTAATAGCTTTACTTTTACAGCACACGTAAGAGCTTTTACGGAGACCTGGTTAAAGCCAGATAATTTTAATTCCGAGGTTTTCTCAAGTAAATATGTTGTTTACCGGCGCGACCGAAACTCCAGGGCTGGTGGTGTTCTTATTGCCGTGGACTCAAGTCTATCATCCAAGTTGATATTATTGAACAATGATACTAATATCGAATTGATAGCAGTAAGGATCTCTCTTGGTACTTTTAATGTATTTGTTTGTTGTTCATATATACCGCATAGTTCAGATGTACATGCTTATGCTAGTCATAGCACGGCTATTTGCAATTTGTATTCTCAGGTGCGAGATAACGATCGTCTAGTTGTTGTTGGTGATTTTAATTTGCCTTCAGTAAGTTGGGCTAATATTAGTGGTTCGAGCCATCTGACACCTACCAGTCATCATGATTTTCTTAATTGCTTGCTGGATACATCTCTTTTACAGATAAATAACGTACCAAATAGTAAAAATAAAATGCTTGATTTAGTGTTTGTGGATGCTTCGGTGGGTACTGCCCTCTCGCGAATTCGACCATTATCACTTCCCGAAGACCCTCTACACCCCACACTCGATGTTGCGCTTGATGTCATCCATCATCATCCAGCTAAAATAAATGAACGAACCCGTTCTAGATGCTTTTATAGTGCGGACTTCACTAAGTTAAATGACTTGATGGCTTGTCATGACTGGTCAGATCTTCTCGCCTGTAATGACGTTGATTCTGCCGTATCGATATTTTACAGTGTCCTTGACAGCTTTTTCGATAGTTGCGTTCCCCTACGTTACAATAACACTAGCAAGAGTAAGCCTCCATGGTTCTCAAAACAGCTTATCAGACTTAACAATATTAGGTCTAGGCTGTATAAGCGATTTAAGAAATCTGGGTTGTCTGCCGACCTCTCTAAATACTTAGCTGCTCGTTCCAAATTTAATTTTCTTAATCAACGGTGCTACAAAGATTACTTGGTTCTCTGTAAAACCCAGTTTTTTCGTAACCCGAAACGATTTTACAGCTTTATCAATACAAAACGGAAAACTTCTGGATATCCATCTTCATTTATCTTTAACAGGAAAAGTGCAACTACTGATGATGACATTGCAGAACTTTTTTCTGAATTTTTCAAGTCGACTTATTCATACAAATATTTTCAAAAATGTCCTTATCCGTATTACCTGAATAGCTCAAAATCTGTTCTTAATCCTGTCATCGATAACGGTATTGTTCTTCAGAGTCTTCTAGCATTGAAGCCGAACTTTTCTCCGGGGCCTGATGGTATTCCCAGCTGCGTAGGTACTAAAGTATTGTGCTGCAAATTTATCTGGGCCGATCTTAAAATTATTTGAATTATCTCTTGAGTCTGCGTCGTTCCCATCAATATGGAAATCATCTTTTATTATACCCTTGCATAAAAAAGGTAGTAGGTCAAATGTCGAGAACTACAGGGGTATAGCTAAACTTTCAGCTATTCCAAAGACATATGAAAAGATCATTACAATCCAACTCCAATATCAGTGCACTTCATTATTATCTTCTTCTCAGCATGGTTTCATACGTCAAAGATCATCCACCACCAACTTGCTTAAGTTTGCCTCCCTAGTAATAGACGGATTTATGAAGAAAAAGCAAACGGATGTCATCTATACTGACTTCAGTAAGGCATTTGACTCTGTTAAACATAAGCTTCTTATTCATAAACTAGACCTGATGGGTTTTCCATTTCGTTTTTTAACATGGCTGGCAAGCTATCTTTCAAACAGGACTCAACAAGCTCTGCTTTTCGACTTTCAACGTCGATTGTGGTATCTTCCGGGGTGCCTCAGGACAGCCATTTAGGCCCATTGCTTTTTTCTCTGTTTATTAACGACTTACCTTAGATTATCTTACATTCCAGAACCCTGATGTATGCGGACGACGTAAAGCTCTGCTTTTCGTATTGTCAGACTGACACGGCCTCCTTGAGTCTCCTTCAGGCTGATTTTGACTCTTTTCAATTATGGTGTTCAAGTAATTTACTTGATTTAAATATCGCTAAATGTAAACATATGACATTGCACCGTGTGAAGCCAGTCTTAAAACCTTATTTGCTAAATAGTACCCCTTTGGAGCGTATCTCTACTGTAAACGATGTAGGGGTTCTTTTTGATCCTAAATTGAGCTTTAAAATGCATATCTCGTCTATCGCTAATAAGGCGATGGGTGTACTTGGATTCGTCAAAAGGTGGGCTAAAGAGTTTGATGACCCGTATCTTACTAAGGTTCTTTATACATCTTTGGTTCGTCCAATTATTGAATATTGCTCATGTGTGTGGTGCCCTATATATCAAATTCATATAAATCGAATTTAGTCAGTTCAAAAGCAATTTTTGATCTTTGCGCTTCGCGGCCTTAATTGGGACTCTAATCGTCACCTCCCACCCTACAGAAGTAGGCTTCTTCTCATTCGCTTACCGTCTCTGGAAAATCGAAGAATATTACTCGGGGTAATGTTCCTCCACAAACTGATAATAGGCGAGGTGGATTCTTCCGACCTTCTTAGTCGATTGAATTTCGCTGTGCCTGTTAGGCTGTCCCGATATTATGTTCCATTTCACTTACCCATTTTTCGCCAAAACTTTGCTAAAAATGATCCCCTGCGCATTTGGTGCTCATATTACAATGACTTGCACAGCTGTTTTAGTACGGAATGTAACTTTGCTACTTTACGTAATGCAATACTTGATTTTTTAGCCTGAAACAGATTGACATCGCTCTCGAAAATATGCACACACTTTTTATCGAGTAATGAAGGATTGGAAACGAATGCTTTTCAACTTTGGTGTAGCAGTTGATTGGAATCGAATGCATTCCAACAACGTAAATATTTCGATTTGATACACGTCCTGCCACTTCTTGCGCAGATCCCAATGTAATACTTTCTTTGGTCTTCTACTTACTGAGTTGATTGGAATCGATTGCATTCCAACAACGTTAGTAATCTTTGGATTGGCGTCACGTCCTGCCATTTTCGGCGTTGATCGGAATCGAATGCATTCCGACAGCGCAGCAGGGGAATCCGGTGATTTCCCCTTTAGTATAGTCCTATTTTTGTTTAATTAATTTGTTATTCATATAAATATATGTATGTATTGAATTAAGATTATATTTTATCTACAACACATTCTGTAAATTTATATGTACTTTTTAACTTTTCTGCTTTGTATATATCTTTTATGTCGACCGCTTTTTGTCTGTGTCGATAAATAAATAAATAAATAAATAAAAGTTTATAAACAAAAAACATTGTTTTCAGATTCAAGCACACTTTGTTGAATACATTTTGGTCTACCCTGCACGTAACGTTATACATACCCTCAAATTTTTACTGAAAATTATTGATTGAATAAAAAAATTTATGATTGAATAAAAAAAAAGAAATTCAAAGATACTCTTTTTCCGCAATTACAAATTGTTTAAAAAAATTTTGTAAAAAATTAAAAAACAAATAAATTTTAATTTTAGGTTTTTTTTAGATAGATATAACATTCACAACTCAAAAAATTTACCACTATGGGTGAAATAAAAAAAATAGGTGTCGACTTAATTTCCATTCTCAGCATAAAAAAAATATAGTGGGCATTTTTAAATTTTAGTGCTAAATTTCATATGGGATGACCCATATATAGATTAGCCTAAGTGGTAAATAATAAAAAGTAAACTACAACATATATATAGCAATAAACAAATGCATGTCGAATGATTCGTAGATAAAAAAAAGGAAAATACAAATTTAAAAGCATCAGGTTGCGCTGCTCAAAAGAGAATCCACGGCGGCTATGGTGCATACTTGTATGGGCTCTTCATCAGATTTTATGCGCACGTAAATCTTTCCACGGATGGAGAACACACAGAAAAATTTTTTATTTCTTCTAAGCTCACACGCATGAGACATCACCTCTCTTAGCATCTTCGGTAAGCTTTCATGCAGGTATATAGTACCATAACCTGGAAATCACTAACCAATTTTTACGTAGTTTTAATATTTAAATCGCTAGAGCCGACAGTTAATTCATTCATAGTCAAAGGATATAAAAATAAGCAATTCAATTTGGTTATTAAGAGATAAATTTGCGCCCACTGTAAAATAGGAAGAGGGCATAGAAAAAAATGAGCAATGTGGGCAAGTAGCAAGGTTTGTGTAAGAGAAATTGTACATTACTAGCAGACCCGGCAGAAGTTGTCCTGCCAAAAATTAGTCTGCCTGCATTCTTATCCTCACATCCCTATCCCTACCCCTATCCCTGTCCCTATCCCAATCCCTATCTCTATCTCTATCTCTATATCTACCCCTATTCCTATTCCTATTCCTATTCCTATTCCTATTCCTATTCCTATTCCTATTCCTATTCCTATTCCTATTCCTATTCCTATTCCTATTCCTATTCCTATTCCTCTTCCTATTCCTATTCCTATTCCTATCCCTATCCCTATCCGTATCCCTATCCCTATCCCTATCCCTATCCCTATCCCTATCCCTATCCCTATCCCTATCCCTATCCCTATCCCTATCCCTATCCCTATCCCTATCCCTATCCCTATCCCTATCCCTATCCCTATCCCTATCCCTATCCCTATCCCTATCCCTATCCCTATCCCTATCCCTATCCCTATCACTATCCCTATCCCTATCCCTATCCCTATCCATATCCCTATCCCTATCCCTATCCGCAGCAGCAGGGGAATCCGGTGATTTCCCCTTTAGTATAGTCCTATTTTTGTTTAATTAATTTGTTATTCATATAAATATATGTATGTATTGAATTAAGATTATATTTTATCTACAACACATTCTGTAAATTTATACACAGTAAAAAATGAAAGACTACTTTTTTTAAATTTAATACCAAATAGTATTATTTTAAGACCCTGAAAAGTTTGGAAATCAAATTTGGACTAATGGTTTTGAAATAATACCAAAATAATACTAAATCGCTCTCTCTCTCTCAATTTTGGCAATTAAATTAGTCCAAATGGTTTTAAAATAATACCAAAATAATACTATTTCTCTCAATTAAACGGAAAATGGTATTAATTTAATACTTTTCGGCGTTGTTATATATAAACACCAAATTGGTATTAAATTTAGACTTTTCTTTTTACTGTGTATGTACTTTTTAACTTTTCTGCTTTGTATATATCTTTTATGTCGACCGCTTTTTGTCTGTGTCGATAAATAAATAAATAAATAAATAAAAGTTTATAAACAAAAAACATTGTTTTCAGATTCAAGCACACTTTGTTGAATACATTTTGGCCTACCCTGCACGTAACGTTATACATACCCTGAAATTTTTACTGAAAATTATTGATTGAATAAAAAAATTTATGATTGAATAAAAAAAAAGAAATTCAAAGATACTCTTTTTCCGCAATTACAAATTGTTTAAAAAAATTTTGTAAAAAATTAAAAAACAAATAAATTTTAATTTTAGGTTTTTTTTTAGATAGATATAACATTCACAACTCAAAAAATTTACCACTATGGGTGAAATAAAAAAAATAGGTGTCGACTTAATTTCCATTCTCAGCATAAAAAAATATAGTGGGCATTTTTAAATTTTAGTGCTAAATTTCATATGGAATGACCCATATATAGATTAGCCTAAGTGGTAAATAATAAAAAGTAAACTACAACATATATATAGCAATAAACAAATGCATGTCGAATGATTCGTAGATAAAAAAAAGGAAAATACAAATTTAAAAGCATCAGGTTGCGCTGCCCAAAAGAGAATCCACGGCGGCTATGGTCCACACTTGTATGGGCTCTTCATCAGATTTTATGCGCACGTAAATCTTTCCACGGATGGAGAACACACAGAACAATTTTTTATTTCTTCTAAGCTCACACGCATGAGACATCACCTCTCTTTGCATCTTCGGTAAGCTTTCATGCAGGTATATAGTACCATAACCTGGAAATCACTAACCAATTTTTACGTAGTTTTAATATTTAAATCGCTAGAGCCGACAGTTAAGTCATTCATAGTCAAAGGATATAAAAATAAGCAATTCAATTTGGTTATTAAGAGATAAATTTGCGCCCACTGTAAAATAGGAAGAGGGCATAGAAAAAAATGAGCAATGTGGGCAAGTAGCAAGGTTTGTGTAAAAGAAATTGTACATTACTAGCAGACCCGGCAGAAGTTGTCCTGCCAAAAATTAGTCTGCCTGCATTCTTATCCTCACATCCCTATCCCTACCCCTATCCCTGTCCCTATCCCAATACCTATCTCTATCTCTATCCCTATTCCTATTCCTATTCCTATTCCTATTCCTATTCCTATTCCTATTCCTATTCCTATTCCTATTCCTATTCCTATTCCTATTCCTATTCCTATTCCTATTCCTATTCCTATTCCTATTCCTATTCCTATTCCTATTCCTATTCCTATTCCTATTCCTATTCCTATTCCTATTCCTATTCCTATTCCTATTCCTATTCCTATTCCTATTCCTATTCCTATTCCTATTCCTATTCCTATTCCTATTCCTATTCCTATCCCTATCCCTATCCCTATCCCTATCCCTATCCCTATCCCTATCCCTATCCCTATCCCTATCCCTATCCCTATCCCTATCCCTATCCCTATCCCTCTCCCTATCCCTATCCCTATCCCTATCCCTATCCCTATCCCTATCCCTATCCCTATCCCTATCCCTATCCCTATCCCTATCCCTCTCCCTATCCCTATCCCTATCCCTATCCCTATCCCTATCCCTATCCCTATCCCTATCCCTATCCCTATCCCTATCCCTATCCCTATCCCTATCCCTATCCCTATCCCTATCCCTATCCCTATCCCTATCCCTATCCCTATCCCTATCCCTATCCCTATCCCTATCCCTATCCCTATCCCTATCCCTATCCCTATCCCTATCCCTATCCCTATCCCTATCCCTATCCCTATCCCTATCCCTATCCCTATCCCTATCCCTATCCCTATCCCTATCCCTATCCCTATCCCTATCCCTATCCCTATCCCTATCCCTATCCCTATCCCTATTTATTTATTTATTTATTAAGAAAGTATCCAATACAACAACCATGGGCTATATTTCAGCAAAGGATACATAATATGGTATACATACTTAGAGACACGTACAAAGGTGTAGCTTACAACTAGCCTTTTAAGGAAAGAAAGGAGTAAAGTGTGAAGTAAGGGGAAGCAATGGATAAAATAGATACATAGTAACACGACTTATTTTGCGTACATTTTTTGCAATTCATTTTTGAAACGCAAAGGGTTTAGAATATTTCTTATTTTAACGTCGAGACTGTTCCAAAGACGAACGACATGGACGAAAAATTGGCGTTCAGATACTAATGAGTTGTATTTTGTGTGCAGAAGCTGTTGCGACCTAGCTGATCGGGTAAACACTACTCTGTTATATAGATAGGATGCTTCTTTTGCTACAAGAACTTTGTGTAGCAAAGTGAGGCATTTCAACTTCAAGAAGTCATCAAAGGTCATCGAACATACTCTGGAAGCGTAAGATGTTATATGATCATAGCGGCTTATGCCAAGCTATCTTTCAAACAGGACTCAACAAGCTCTGCTTTTCGACTTTCAACGTCGATTGTGGTATCTTCCGGGGTGCCTCAGGGCAGCCATTTAGGCCCATTGCTTTTTCTCTGTTTATTAACGACTTACCTTAGATTATCTTACATTCCAGAACCCTGATGTATGCGGACGACGTAAAGCTCTGCTTTTCGTATTGTCAGACTGACACGGCCTCCTTGAGTCTCCTTCAGGCTGATTTTGACTCTTTTCAATTATGGTGTTCAAGTAATTTACTTGATTTAAATATCGCTAAATGTAAACAAATGACATTGCACCGTGTGAAGCCAGTCTTAAAACCTTATTTGCTAAATAGTACCCCTTTGGAGCGTATCTCTACTGTAAACGATGTAGGGGTTCTTTTTGATCCTAAATTGAGCTTTAAAATGCATATCTCGTCTATCGCTAATAAGGCGATGGGTGTACTTGGATTCGTCAAAAGGTGGGCTAAAGAGTTTGATGACCCGTATCTTACTAAGGTTCTTTATACATATTTGGTTCGTCCAATTATTGAATATTGCTCATGTGTGTGGTGCCCTATATATCAAATTCATATAAATCGAATTTAGTCAGTTCAAAAGCAATTTTTGATCTTTGCGCTTCACGGCCTTAATTGGGACTCTAATCGTCACCTCCCACCCTACAGAAGTAGGCTTCTTCTCATTCGCTTACCGTCTCTGGAAAATCGAAGAATATTACTCGGGGTAATGTTCCTCCACAAACTGATAATAGGCGAGGTGGATTCTTCCGACCTTCTTAGTCGATTGAATTTCGCTGTGCCTGTTAGGCTGTCCCGATATTATGTTCCATTTCACTTACCCATTTTTCGCCAAAACTTTGCTAAAAATGATCCCCTGCGCATTTGGTGCTCATATTACAATGACTTGCACAGCTGTTTTAGTACGGAATGTAACTTTGCTACTTTACGTAATGCAATACTTGATTTTTTAGCCTGAAACAGATTGACATCGCTCTCGAAAATATGCACACACTTTTTATCGAGTAATGAAGGATTGGAAACGAATGCTTTTCAACTTTGGTGTAGCAGTTGATTGGAATCGAATGCATTCCAACAACGTAAATATTTCGATTTGATACACGTCCTGCCACTTTTTGCGCAGATCCCAATGTAATACTTTCTTTGGTCTTCTACTTACTGAGTTGATTGGAATCGATTGCATTCCAACAACGTTAGTAATCTTTGGATTGGCGTCACGTCCTGCCATTTTCGGCGTTGATCGGAATCGAATGCATTCCGACAGCGCAGCAGGGGAATCCGGTGATTTCCCCTTTAGTATAGTCCTATTTTTGTTTAATTAATTTGTTATTCATATAAATATATGTATGTATTGAATTAAGATTATATTTTATCTACAACACATTCTGTAAATTTATATGTACTTTTTAACTTTTCTGCTTTGTATATATCTTTTACGTCGACCGCTTTTTGTCTGTGTCGATAAATAAATAAATAAATAAATAAAAGTTTATAAACAAAAAACATTGTTTTCAGATTCAAGCACACTTTGTTGAATACATTTTGGTCTACCCTGCACGTAACGTTATACATACCCTCAAATTTTTACTGAAAATTATTGATTGAATAAAAAAATTTATGATTGAATAAAAAAAAAGAAATTCAAAGATACTCTATCCCTATTCCTATTCCTATTCCTATTCCTATTCCTATTCCTATTCCTATTCCTATTCCTATTCCTATTCCTATTCCTATTCCTATTCCTATTCCTATTCCTATTCCTATTCCTATTCCTATTCCTATTCCTATTCCTATTCCTATTCCTATTCCTATTCCTATTCCTATTCCTATTCCTATTCCTATCCCTATCCCTATCCCTATCCCTATCCCTATCCCTATCCCTCTCCCTCTCCCTATCCCTATCCCTAACCCTATCCCTATCCCTATCCCTATCCCTATCCCTATCCCTATCCCTATCCCTATACCTATCCCTATCCCTATCCCTATCCCTATCCCTATCCCTATCCCTATCCGTATCCCTATCCCTATCCCTATTTATTTATTTATTTATTAAGAAAGTATCCAATACAACAACCATGGGCTATATTTCAGCAAAGGATACATAATATGGTATACATACTTAGAGACACGTACAAAGGTGTAGCTTACAACTAGCCTTTTAAGGAAAGAAAGGAGTAAAGTGTGAAGTAAGGGGAAGCAATGGATAAAATAGATACATAGTAACACGACTTATTTTGCGTACATTTTTTGCAATTCATTTTTGAAACGCAAAGGGTTTAGAATATTTCTTATTTTAACGTCGAGACTGTTCCAAAGACGAACGACATGGACGAAAAATTGGCGTTCAGATACTAATGAGTTGTATTTTGTGTGCAGAAGCTGTTGCGACCTAGCTGATCGGGTAAACACTACTCTGTTATATAGATAGGATGCTACTTTTGCTACAAGAACTTTGTGTAGCAAAGTGAGGCATTTCAACTTCAAGAAGTCATCAAAGGTCATCGAACATACTCTGGAAGCGTAAGATGTTATATGATCATAGCGGCTTATGCCATATATGTATCTCGCAATGTTGTTGTACAGCACATTTAGTTTTCTTTTACACACGCTATCACAGTTGGCAAACAATTCGCATCCATATAAAAGGGTTGGTAGCAAATAAGCCTTAGCCAAGAGTAATCGAGTTTTAATTGGAGTAAAGTATTGGGTATTCCAAAGAGTTCTTAGCATGCCATACACCTTCCCTATCGCGCTTAAAATGTGGTTGTTCCACGTCAAAGTCCTATTAAAGATTTCGGAATCGTTTAATATAACTTTAGCGTTTTGATTAAGGGGAAAATGTTTTTTGTAGATGGCAATGCACTTAGATTTGCTTGGGTTGAGTAGTAAGCCATTACTGTCGGCCCATTCATAAACAGAGCGCAGGTCACTGTTGAGATTGTTAATGCAAGCGTCAATTGAGTTGGGCGGGCTACTGATGTACAACTGGACGTCGTCAGCATAAATATGTATTCTAGAGTGCTCTAGTACTTTAGGCAGGTCGTTGATGTAGAGAACAAACAGTAAAGGACCATGTATCGATCCCTGTGGAACCCCTTTAGGAACATTCAAGAAGCTCGACAAGGCATTATCAATGCTGACAGCTTGCGATCGATCAGTTAAATAAGATTTCATCAGGTTCAGGGACGGTTGAGAAAGTTAAACAAATTTTTTAATTTCAGACACAAAAGCTCATGATCAACACTATCAAAGGCTTTAGAATGATCCAAAAGGGTAAGAAAAGTTATTTGATTTTCATCTAATTTCAATCTAATATCGTCGGCAACATTTAATAGTGCGGAAATGCAACTTCTATTTGCCCTGAACCCAGATTGAAAATTACTTAGCATGGACTTTTTTCTCATAAAGGAGTTAATCTGCCTATGCATTATGTACTCCAGAACCTTTGACAGATAGGGTAGAATCGCTATGGGTCGAAACTCTCCGTTTGGCTTTTGGAAAGGCAAAATCTTGGCTCTTTTCCAGTTGTCTGGGAACACGGACGTGGTAAGAATTGTATTCATTGCATGTGTAATATAAGGCAAAATCTTAGGGAGTATACATTTGACAAATTTCGGATGTATACCATCATATCCAATTGCACTGGATTTGATAGAGAGTATTGCTTGGACAATGTCACTGTCGTCTACGCCGTGAAAACTGAAGGCCCCCAAATTCCCAATTATCTCTGAAAGCGTGTTGTATGAGTCATAGCGTATGTTACCTGTGGGCACATCGAGGAATTTGAGGTTAATCTCATTAGCGTCTACAGACTCTGAGCATAGTTTGCTTTTCGAATTTATACCTATTTCACGGATACGTTTCCAAGTTTGCTTAGAACCCCCTGCCGTATTGAACCTGTGCTCATAATATTTAACTTTTTGTGCTCTTATTGTTCTGTTGACAAATTTTTTTAACGTTTTATATTCAGAAAATAGCGCATCTGTTCTTGAGTTCTTCCACTTAGTGTACACAGAGTTTCTTTCTACAATTAGTTTTTTTATCTCACTATTGAACCATGGGCGACTGGCACATGATTTAGATTTTTTTACAAGTGGTACATATTGTTCATAAAGAGTATTTATGTTTAACTGTAGGAAGTTAATCTGCTCATCGCAAGAAACCGTGGTATTCACTGCTGACCAGTTTATTGCATCAACTGCCATTTCGAGCTGATCATAATTTATATGCATAAAATCGCGATAATAGTAAAATTGGTTTCTTGGATTGGAATCGAGTTCAAAGGCGTATATCAGAAAGATCAGATCATGTTTGGAGAAATTTGGATTGGACAGTTGATCGTATAGAAGTACTTTAGATTTCTTGCTGATGAAAAAGATGTCTAGCAGTGTGCTGCTGGTTTGGGTAAAATGTGTAGGCATCGAGCTGTTGACACTGAACAACCCTAGGCTTTGCATAGCTAAAGAAAAACTGTTATCACTGAGTAGGTCATGATTGAAATCTCCCGTGATTGCCACATTTTCATGCGCTAAACTGATTTCTTCAAGAAAATCGATGAATGGAGAATACTCAATATTTTTGTTTGGTCTATAGACGCAGTCGAGCAAGATTTTATCAGACTTTGTTTTTATTTCCACAAAAATGTATTCAATGGGACTAGTTAATGTGGATACACATTTTAATCTACATGAAAGACAACTTTTAACGTACATAGCCACACCACCACCATGCCCGACTCTATCATGTCGAAAAAGTGTGTAACCGCTAACATCAAACAGGCCACTACTGTGATGAGAATTGAACCAAGTTTCAGAAACGCATACTACATCGACGTTGGATGACTCGAAGAGGTATCGGAATTCATCAATTTTTTTTGGGAGGCTTTGAGCATTGATATGGCATATTTTCAGCCCATGTCGTTGCTTACTTAAAATGCGAAGCATACTGAATACGTTCATTTTGACACAGTCTTTATTGTTTATGCCGTTAATCATCATTTAAAATTATTAAATTAGTTAAAAATTGCGTATCAAAAATTGAATTACGACGGTATCTGCAAAAAAAGTGCACACCTAATGTACCTATAAATATTGGGTATATGTAAATAATAAAAGTGGGTAAAAGTAGCAAGAAAGGAGAGGAGAAAGAGATACTGAGATGTATTAAGCTTAAACTAATACATGTTAAAATAAAAACTGCACTAGTTATTTGGCGTATTGACCTCATTACCGGTGTCGTTGTTGTTGAGCGCTGCATTTTCATCAACTTCAGCTATCGTGTGTACTCTGACTGCATCGCTTTGTGGTCGAACTCTTATGTGCACTTGTCCGCGAAGTGAGAACACTGACAAGAGGCGCTTCGGCCGTTTCAACTCGATCGCATGCTGCATTATTTCGCGATTATGCTTTGTTAGGCATTCATGTATAAAAATTTTCCCATTTGAATCGATGCCAACATCACGAAGAGATATGGGCTGCTTCTTCTCTTTAAAATGTTGTGCGGCCGCTCTGCATATAAGAGAACGGTCAGCAACAGAGCTGAGCTTAATGATTATCGGTGCGCTTTTGTTGTTGTTGTTGCCCTTTTTTAGTCGAAAAATGGCCCGTGTTGGAATGGAGTTAATTTTGAGCGCTCTGCACAGCTGTGAGAAGGTCGAGCTGAGATTTTCATCTCTAGTTTGCGGTACTCCTCTCAATATTAAATCTGATGAGATAAGAGCATTCTGACATTCATTTAGTTGCTGTCTCATCGTTTTCACTTCTGCAGTTAACTGCTTTACACATTCGTGATCGTGCTCAACCTTAAGGCGGGAAAGCCAACTAACTGATGGCATGATGTCAACATCCCCAGCATCGCCGTGCTTTGTCGTGACTTGAAGGGGGGATGCACTTGCATGCTTAGCGGCGCTTTGTGTTGTGATTGTGTTTTGACTCATGCTTTCGTTTAGACTTTCAATGCACTTAAATTCTTAATAAAAGTTAGTAAATCAATAGGTGATTTGATTGATTTTACTTTCCACGCGTTTGCAGATGATTTATACACTCTTGCAATAAGTTAAAAAGTATTTTTGTCTGCGTTAGTCACGGAAAAATAATTTTTTTATTGCAGCGCTTGTAATGCACGTCTACTCTCTTTGACACATTCGTTATCCCTATCCCTATCCCTATCCCTATCCCTATCCCTATCCCTATCCCTATCCCTATCCCTATCCCTATCCCTATCCCTATCCCTATCCCTATCCCTATCCCTATCCCTATCCCTATCCCTATCCCTATCCCTATCCCTATCCCTATCCCTATCCCTATCCCTATCCCTATCCCTATCCCTATCCCTATCCCTATCCCTATCCCTATCCCTATCCCTATCCCTATCCCTATCCCTATCCCTATCCCTATCCCTATCCCTATCCCTATCCCTATCCCTATCCCTATCCCTATCCCTATCCCTATCCCTATCCCTATCCCTATCCCTATCCCTATCCCTATCCCTATCCCTATCCCTATCCCTATCCCTATCCCTATCCCTATCCCTATCCCTATCCCTATCCCTATCCCTATCCCTATCCCTATCCCTATCCCTATCCCTATCCCTATCCCTATCCCTATCCCTATCCCTATCCCTATCCCTATCCCTATCCCTATCCCTATCCCTATCCCTATCCCTATCCCTATCCCTATCCCTATCCCTATCCCTATCCCTATCCCTATCCCTATCCCTATCCCTATCCCTATCCCTATCCCTATCCCTATCCCTATCCCTATCCCTATCCCTATCCCTATCCCTATCCCTATCCCTATCCCTATCCCTATCCCTATCCCTATCCCTATCCCTATCCCTATCCCTATCCCTATCCCTATCCCTATCCCTATCCCTATCCCTATCCCTATCCCTATCCCTATCCCTATCCCTATCCCTATCCCTATCCCTATCCCTATCCCTATCCCTATCCCTATCCCTATCCCTATCCCTATCCCTATCCCTATCCCTATCCCTATCCCTATCCCTATCCCTATCCCTATCCCTATCCCTATCCCTATCCCTATCCCTATCCCTATCCCTATCCCTATCCCTATCCCTATCCCTATCCCTATCCCTATCCCTATCCCTATCCCTATCCCTATCCCTATCCCTATCCCTATCCCTATCCCTATCCCTATCCCTATCCCTATCCCTATCCCTATCCCTATCCCTATCCCTATCCCTACCCCTATCCCTATCCCTATCCCTATCCCTATCCCTATCCCTATCCCTATCTCACGGTCATTCGTCAGTATTTCGTCCATGTGCATCCGTGAGAGTGTGTCGGGAACCACGTTCTGTGCACCTTTCCTGTGTTCTATGTTGAAGTCATATGCCTGGAGTTTCAAACTCCATCTGGCCAATCTCCCTGAAAGGTCTTTCTGATTCATGAGCCATTTGAGGCTGGCATGATCAGTAATGATGGTGAACGGGGTTCCCTCCACATATGGTCGAAAACGCTTTACGCTTACTATGGCGGCGTAGCATTCAAGTTCGGTGATGCTGTAGTTTTTCTGTGCTTTGTTTAGTTTTGCCGACACATAGGCAATAGGTCTTTCCTTCTGGTCATCGTCTAGTTGAAACAACACTCCGCCCACTCCGTCAGTCGATGCGTCGCATTGTATGTAAAAATGTCTGGAAAAGTCTGGGTGCGTCAGCACTGGCGCTGAAATTAGGCTCTGTTTGAGTTTTTCGAACGATTTCATGGCTTCGTCCGTCATCGTAAACTTCTTTATCGTGTCTTTCTTGAGGCAGTCGTGCAGCGGAGCTGCAATAGTCGCATAGTCCTGGATGAAACGTCCCTTATTGGCATCGGTCCTAATACAACCATCCCCGACTACGTACCCAAGATATCGCACCTCTTTGTAGCAAAACTTGCTTTTTTCAACATTTATTGTTAACCTAGCCTCTCTAAGACACCGAGCGACCTTTTCCAACAAACACATATGAGACTCAAAATCTATCGAACAAACTAACAAATCATCAAGGTAAACAAAGACTCATTCACGTAAAGCGGCCGGAATGACCTTGTCCATAAGACGACACATTCTTTGAGCCGCGTTGCATAGGCCAAAAGGCATGACAGTAAACTGGTATAGGGGTCGGCCAGGGTCAGTGAAGGCTGTCTTCTCGCGTGATTTCGACTCGAGGGGAATCTGCCAGAAAGCGTCCTTTAGGTCGATTGCGGAGATATACCTAGTATTTTGTAGGCGGCTTAAAATTCCATCAATATGGGGTAAGGGGTATGCATCCTTAATCGTCCTTTCATTCACTTTTCTTGCGTCCAAACATAACCGATTCTTTGTTCCTTTGATCACCAGTGAAACTGGTGAGTTCCAGCTGCTGTTGGACTCCTCGATCACTCCCATGCTCAGCATACGGTCCAGCTCTGCGTAAATAAGTTTTTGGATGGCAGGTGAAATGGGGTAGTGACGTTGCTTTACTGGCAGATTCTCGTCGACCACCTCGATGACATGCTCTTTCTTGTCCGTTCGGCCTAACCCTAATACCGCAAAGGACGGGAATTGTGCTTTTACACGCTCCAAAGCGTTATTTTCCTCGGTGGTTAAAGTGTGTTGAACGGCGTCGAAAGTCAGGTCACCCTCAGCGGGAACGAGTTCCGCCACACTGGCAACATTATTACACACATTCACACCCTTACTCACAACATTCATTCCAAAGGCCTACCAAAAATCAACTCCCAGATAAACTTCCTGTTGCAGATTCGGTACTATTAAAAATTCCAATTCTTTTGTCGCGTTATCCCACCAAACAGGTAACTTTATTACCCCTACCACGGCGGTTTCTTCCCCGTTTGCCGTCCGGATATTTTGGCCCCTGATTGGCATAATCAAGGCCTCTCTACCGCGTAGGAGTGCCGCTGAGCCTTTTCCTAAACAGCAGGCACTCGCCCCTGAGTCCAGGAGAGCCAGGACCTCATGACCTCCTATTTCAGTTTTAGCGAAAAATCTATTGTCACCTTTGACCTTGACTATTGTTGCAACAATTTTATTTCTTAACCTTTTAAAATATTTCTTTTTCTCTCGCAGTTTCCTTATCTTATCAAAATTTCTACTATTCTTCTTAGTCCTATCTATCGCTTCACCAAATATTCTATGCCTTGCTTCTTCGTATTCAACTTTACGTTGGTGTAAACTTTTTACAACTCGCATCTCCATTCTCTCAACTGGTTTCACAACCCTGGCCTCATTATCTACTCTTTTTAAAATTCTTAATTCTGGCTGGCCGGGTTGTGTGTTTCCTGGCTGGAGCCCCCGGATAACTCCGCCAGCTTCATGTTTCCCTTGTTGGGTTTAAAAACACAGAAGGACGTATTACTATCACAAGCGAAACAGAACATACTGTGAAACTGGGACGAACATTTATTTGGCTTTTGTGCTTCTGCCGGGTTTTTCTCGAAGTAATCCACCGGCATGCCACACGAAAAGCATAACATCAAATGGAACGGTGACACGCAAAAGGAATTTATGTTGGACTTGGACCTAGAATTAACGGGGGTTTGGTGCTGGACTTGTGGTTGGGATTGGGGTTTCCTATTAAAAGCTTCTATTTTCACCTCGTTCTCAAACTCTATCTTATTCACGGCCCTACTTCTACTCTTATTTTCTTCATCAGTTTTTCGGCTCTCCTGCACTCAGCTTTGAGATCCGCCAGAGAGTCCATTTTTAGGGCTAAAGTCAAGTTGGCCAGGTACGGTTTGAGATTTCCCCTGATTATGCCAACCAGCTCCTTCTCAGGGATTCGCGTCCGCAAGCGGAATGTCATGTCATGTATATCCCCGTAAAAGTCGTCGAAAGTTTCGCCGGGTTGCTGCTTCCGTTCCATTATTTCACGGATTATTTCATAGTCGGACTCGGCGGTCTTAAAGTGGCTCAGCAGCTCGGCTTTCAATCCGAAGTACCCAAAATTGGGATCGTCGGAATGATCCTCGAGAATCTGCCAATACCACTTCAAAGCACCGCCGGAAACCAGGCAATGAAAATCCGTGAACAGCTGGAAGTGGGAGATGTTGTGTTGCTCGCGCATTCTTTCAACCCGGAAGATGAAACTTTCGACGCTCATCCCTTTATTTGTTCCATCAAATTTAATATGCCACTTCTCCAAGTCTAACTTCTTCCACCTTGGAGGTGCAATCGGGTCTCTTGTGTCCTGTGTCGACCCTGAGGCTTGACTAGACGATGGTCCACTGGCACGACCAGCAGTTCTGCCAGCTTGGCGTTCCGGAGTGGATGCTCCGGCAGGTTGACTGCCCAGGGGATTCACAGTGGTTTCCATTTCTGCAACACGGCCGCTAAGGTTCCCAACGTTGGTTTTTATAGACCTCACTTCGGTCGCTATTTGCGAGACCATGTCTTGCTGTTGCGCCATCATTGCCATCATTCGGCTCAGTTGCTCCACGTTCGACATTGGATTAGCAGTTTCCGTGACAGGTGGATTTCCAACGTTGGGACCCGAAATGGTTTGTTGTGCTCCTCCCTGTGCAATACCGCCTCCCACAGCACCCACCTCCTCAGTGTCGGCCATTTGACACAAGAGATCGATTTTCTGAGAAAAGTTTAAACTATTGTCTGTTTCGCTGAATGACACTCCGCTTGCAAACGTCACCCTATGAATGCGCTCGGGGTCGATGGTCGAAAATATCCGGGATGTACACCTGTCGAAGTAGGCACTCGGGACAAAGTCAACTGCTTCCGGAATACCCGTGTCAATTTGGTTGAACACGGACCCAACTGCTAAATTTTCGAGTTCCCTTATTTCGTTCGCCCTCGATTGGCTACGCGTAACCGGCCTATTAGTGTTCAAAATCCCCAGACCACGAGAAACCCTGTCTACCAAATCCTTACCCGCTTCTTTATCTTTAGCCGACATTCACTAACCCCAAACAAGCTATTATCTCAAAATTATACAAATGGAAGGTAAGAATCAAGGGGATTTTACCCAAACGCTACCAAAGGAAAACTGAATGGAAAGTAATTAAAGGAAGTATTCGTTGCTGTATCGTAACCTAATGCATACAACAATAACCTATATAGAACTCAACGAAAACGAGAGGAATATGGAGGCGAAATCGGCTGTTTTTCCAGAAAATTCAAAATTCCAAAAAAAATAATAAAAATATACCAAAAAAAAAAAAAAAATTATATCTGTACATAAAAAAATTAAAAAAAACAGAAAAATTCAAATTCCCCAAAAAAATTATAAAAAAAGGTATTAACCGTTTCGGGACGATGGGGATGTTTTTATCCCGAAGAAATTCAAAAAATCGTATATGTCACAATATGGAAGCGATTTGGTTCAAAACAGTCCCAAATCATTCATTATACTCTTCTCTACAAAAACAAAAATACCAGCTGTTGGTTGGAGTCATCAGTTTTTTATTAAATGTCATTTTCTTAGACACGTTGTTGCGTAGATGGTATTTGTTTGGAAAAAGCTTAGAAAATAAGTGATTTTTAATTGAATTATAGTTCATTTTGTGCAAATAGTGCTAATCTATTGAAATAAAAAGTTTAGAATAAAGAATAACTTATTTTCCTTATAAGAAGTCAAGGTAAGTTCCGTGGGAAGAAATCATCCCAAATCCGTTTATTTGTGGGATATTATTATCCCATACGTACTCATGTACATTATTTTTCTTAGAGAATGGAGAGACCACGCAGACTGGGTGTTTCACAAATTCAGAACTTTTTGAATGAATCGAGTGATGAGGATGATCTGTTTGCTGATAGTGGTTCCGCATACAGTCCCAGTGAAAAAAGCAACATTGAAAATGAAAGTGCTATAGATGAAATTGATGGTGGAAATGAAAGTGCTATGGATGAAAATGATGGTGAAAATGAAAGTACTGATGATGAAATATACGAAGTTGAACGTTTGGAAGAAGATAATGTGAATGAATGGCCTGATGATATTATAATATGGACAGACCCACAACCGACATTCAAGCCACAATTCACTATTAGCCAAGAACGAATCATTAGTAATCAGGGCATAACTCGTGGACTGACACCTTTGGAGGTATTTTTCAAGTTATTGCCTAGAAGCTTATTGTACCAATGAGAAAATTGATATTCACAATATAAGCCATGTAAAAAACAAACGAGCTAGAACCGATGTTGGTGAGATCCTCATAATTCTCGGATGCACATTTGTAATGTCATATCATCGACCATCAGATATCCTGACACTACATTGTGTTTTGACCGTTTTTTCACGTCAACAAAATTGATAAAAAATATTCCTTTTCCAGCTTTAGGTACCTGTATATCTAATAGAAAAAATTTACCTAAAGTTACTGAAAAACTAAACAGAGGAGAATATGTTTTCAAGTGTAATTCATCTGGTACTTTGGCAGTGGTTTGGCAAGATACTAAACAGGTAATGCTTCTAAGCAATTGCCATGAGGCTACAGTGGGCACCGTTCAAAGAGAACAACAAGATGGCACCAGAGTTGATGTGACTTGTCCAGATTTAGTGAAAACATACCGAAACATTATGGGTGGCGTAGATTTGGCCGACAAAATGGTTACCCTGTATGAACTAGACCGAAAGTCTGCTAAATGGTGGCGAAAAGTTTTCTTTCGACTTATGATGACATGCGCCGTAAATGCTTGGATTATCCATGCGGAAACAAACCATCCACGTCAGAAAAGAGAACCGTTCTTGGGATTCTTGGTAGAGCTATCCGAATGCCTCATCGACGAACGGAAAAAGAATGCGAAAATTCGGCGCAAAGTTCGAACAGGACCGGTCTCCGCAATGAAGAAAAAAATTAAACAAAATCTGGGAGATCATTTGCCACAAAGAACGAAGAAGAGACAACGATGCGTAAATTGTGCTAAAAAAGGCAAAGAGAGCCGTACGAATCAGATTTGCATTGCTTGCAACTTGGCATTTTGTAAAAAATGTTTTACTCCTTGCCATCAGATATAAATATAATGTCTTATAAGATAAAATTGAATATATAAACGACAAAATAAAATGAAATGGAGAGAATTTAAGTCTAGAATTTTTATTAATATTTTTGAATACAGAAGGATTTGGGATGTTTTTATCCCAGGACAATATCACCTATTTTTGAATACAGATGGATTTGGGATGTTTTTATCCCAGGACAATATCTCCTTTTAGGGATGCGCTAAAAATATATTATCAAATTACTTTTCTTAAAATAGCCATAGGAGACGAAATAAACACTTTTCTTTGAGATTGTACGTCACAAAAGTTCCCGTCCCGAAACGGTTAAAAGATATAAAAGCAAAAAATTATAACTGATGTATCGGAAAAAAAACAATAGAAATTCAAATTTAAAATGTATGTATTTATTATATATGTATAAAAAAAAGGAATAAATAATGTGAAGTAATAATAGTGAGTAGTTAGATAATAATTGTGTGTTCATGTGTGTCTGTGTGGTGTAGATTTAGATCTATATAAACTACTAAGTTCGAAGGCTCAATAAAAACTATGCTAATTAGTCCTAACCGCAACCAAATCAAAAGTTCGTAAATATATAAAAAGTGACATTAAAAGATATATAAAAAACATTGAGATAATTAAACTTGTAAGTATAAAAAAAAACTTCTGAAAAATGTTTGCTTTTGTTTAAATAAATGAAAAATCAAACTTAAAAAAAAATATAATTGAAATATAATGTTTTGGTGTGTGTGGTGCTGCCTTGGCGAAGATTCTGTGAAGGTGATAGGTCCGTATCTATTGTTTGTCGTGTCCAATTTCGGTTCTCGTTCTGTCCTTTAGGTGTGGCACTACACGCCCGGTGACGAATCACGAATTGTGGATGCCACCCCTCCCTACTCTCATCGTGGCGACTTGTTGCAAACCTCACTTACCGATAATGCTGAACTATCGGTAAGGTAGCTTGAACAGGTCGTCACGATCTACTACCTAGCGTCCGTCTCTAGCTGTGTGCCATACCAAGTACCACCTAGTCGGTTTAACCACAAGAAGGGAACCCTGGTATGGTCGCCCAGCTTCCTCCTACTCTATTTGTCATGATGCCACAAGCTATCAGGATAAATCCCAGTAGCGATGTCATCATGACGGTCACTGTATAAGTCGGAGAAGGAAATTAAAGCAGTTAGAGATAGGTAGGCAAGATAGTAGAAAGGCAAACAAAAAAACAAAACAAATTAAAGAAGTTACTGATTTAATTATAATGAAAATTAATTTATAATTAATTATTATAAATAGAATTGAAGTTAATTTAATTATTGAAAGGAAAGAATAGAAGTTGTGGTAAAAAGGAAACTAACTAAGTGGGCTATTAACGTTGGGCGCCATTGTTACGTATCTGGTAGTTTGTTTGGTGAGGAGTGGTGGCAAGCAGGTATGCTTGCATCCCAGGCTAGCTCGTCAGCGTGGGGCGGGGTACTTTCCACCACCCTCACCTACAGCCACATGAACAAAAAGAGGGTTCATACATGCATGTGAAAAAAAAGGTTAAACATAAAGGTACCAAAAGGGCATAGGTGAGAAAAGTCTAGGTCGCTAAAGAAAAGGAGAGATAAATAGATAAAGTAGAGGCCTGTCCTGCCAGGTGGAGTCTTCCCACCCGCTTCCGCGCGACTTGCGCGAAACCATGGGCACTGTGCTGACTCCTAATTACTTACAGTGCCCCCAAACCTGACTCAAGTCTATCTGTCAGTCAATTAGTCATTTTCCCTAATACTCACCTTCACATATCCGTACGCGCGCAAGCGCGGCACCCACACCAAAATTAAGTATTCAGCCCTGCATCTTAGCAAACAAGACACCTTATTTCAACCATTCATTATAACTTTATTTAATGTAACAATTAGTATAGTGGACCTATATCTATCCCTAGTCTATTTTATCCTAAACTTCAAATTTCACTCAAATTCCAAAAATGTAACAAAAATTCGAAAAAAAAATGTTTAAGAAAAGTTAAAATTCTACGACGCTCTAATGATGTTCTTGTGATCACTGACCCAGTTTTAAATTTCGAGTTCAACGACCCAGATATAAAAAAAAATGTGTATTTATGTATGCAAAAAAAAAATAAGCATCAAACAAGCTGAGAGAGTTGTGTGATTTTGTGTACATATATTTCTTCGTTTTTCTTTTGTCACTAATCCCTCTTATCTACCTTGGGAGTAGGGTGGGATTAGGTTCTCAATATACGTACATACATCCGCGCATACATACAAGTGTCAAATCAAGAGTACTTAATCTTCACTTACCAAGTCACTCAATCCAATGGCGCCACCGTAGAGTACCTGTGCTGAAAAGAAAAAAACTCAAATGCATATATGCTCCCACCCACCGATCATACGCACAATGATCGCTCTCTAAGCAATGCTCAGCCAGATCACTCGCTTGTGATCTTGGCTTTCAATCGAATATTTTAGTTGGGTCAAAGTTATCACCGCGGTCGTAGTGGACTCGCAATTGGTTGGCCAAAGTTTAATGACGGCACTCTACTCTAGTTCTAAACCCCTATATCCCGATAGGGTGGAGAGGCTGGGTATCGACCGGGTAACTAACCTTACCTCCTATCGTGTAAATTTTCCAAAGTTACTAAGTTGAAAAAACGTGGGTGGAATGGTAGGTTGCACCAAACTAACCAAAAAAAAAAACAAAAAAAAACGCATAGGAAGCATAATCGAATTAACGAAGAATGGAAAGAAAAAAACTACAAAACCTAACGAAAAATTGGTGATTAATAATATGGAAAATGAAATGAAAAGATTATTAAACAGGAAGAAATGTGAAGAAGAGAAATGAACAACATAAGTAAACCAAAAAAATTATGATAAAAAAAAATTGGAAACTGAAATAGGAAAATCGGTACAGGGTCGGGAAACTAATAAGAAAAACTCAAACAATCAATGTTGTGTAAACGAAACTAAAATCTTCAAGGCCGAATTCTGCGCAGCCAAAAATGCCCCTAATGCCTGACGCCTCTTGACCCAACTCTTCAACCCCAACTCAGGCTTACGGCCCTAAGTGCGATAGCCAGATATTTACAAAGCTAAGAAAACCAAACGTTAAAAAAAATTATGAAAATAATAAAACTTAATATAAAACAGCTCCTTGCGTCTCGACCCTGGTATGTGGCATGCGGTGTATTTGGTGTACGCGTTCTTGTGGTGTTCTGTTGATGATGTTGTTGCTGCTGGTGTCGTTGTGGTTGTTGTTGCTGGCCTCCTGGCCGTATAACATAGCTTTTTGTTAACCAGCTCCCGAATCTTGTTTGTTGTCGTGTGATTAGGTATGGTGATGTCTGTGCTGTATCGCCGTGTTATTTTAGTGCCGTGTATCTGGTGGACTTGGGGGTGTAAAGTTGATAGAGTTGCAGTTGCGTGTCATGCAATTGCCCAGTGTCTGTGGTGACGATGAATGGTTGTTGTGTGTTGTTTTTAGGTTAGGTTAATCGTTCCTTCCAGCTCCTGAATTGTGTATGTTTTAGTCTTGTGGTGTGTCGAGCGGTTGTTCAGTGTCTCTTTGTTGTTGTTCTGATGTGTGCTAATTGGACGTGTTATCCGTTCCTTGGGCGTTGTGCAGCCAAAATCCTGTACCCTGGAGGTACTCCCGGTGGTAATGCAACCTGAATCCAGACAAAAAAAAAGGAAACGCGCAAATTTAAGTAAAAATTTAAGGTTGTAGGAGGGGGTTTATTACGGGAAAAGGACAAGGGAAGCATATTTAAACATACATAAGTATGTTCTTTTGTTTGCTTGGCCTTAGCTGCACATACACACAACTATCTGTGTGTCGATGCAGCTACGTGCATGCAATTTTGCTTTTTGGCTTGCCAGGGAGATTGGCCATGAAATACAACCAACCTCGCCGCAGAGCATGCCAGGGAATACATAATCGGGAAACAGACAACTTACCGGGACTTTCCTGGGGTTTAGGTATACAACAGAGGTTGCTGGTCGGGCCCGTTCCTGGCCGTGTTGGTTTAAAATTTAAAAATGTTTGCCGCGAACTTGATTTGACTTTGGGCGGTTTAAAGCTCGATTTAAAAGCCGCGCACTTCACTTCACTGCTTCACTTGACTTGCTTAGTTAGCTACACTCACTTCAGGGCACAGTTTTAACGCAACTTTCCCCGTTGACTACCTCGGCACCCTTTTTATACCTCCCGCCGTGGTAAGAAAAGCTACCTTTTTGGGAAAGTTTCCATATAGGCATACAACTAAGTATTCGTTTTTCCCGCATTCTCAAATACACACTCATACATTCACACCAGGTACTAATATGGTCCTTTCTTTCTAACATAGATATAATGTTGCTAGCGTTCAGCAACATTGCCTCTGTTACCATGCCTGTTCCTAACAGCAAACATCAATGCTATCTACAGCAGTAACACAAGCAATGTTGATGAAGCCCAGCTGCACTATATCCATGTTAGATACTTAGTTACCCTTGCGATATGTTGCCAGCATGGTGAAAGGCTGTCGTTACACCCTATCCCTATCCCTATCCCTATCCCTATCCCTATCCCTATCCCTATCCCTATCCCTATCCCTATCCCTATCCCTATCCCTATCCCTATCCCTATCCCTATCCCTATCCCTATCCCTATCCCTATCCCTATCCCTATCCCTATCCCTATCCCTATCCCTATCCCTATCCCTATCCCTATCCCTGATCGGTATGCCAAACAAGCGGCAACAGAACCGGGCGAAATTAAATTCTCAAATTTCCCAATGAGCTATGCCAAACATCAAATCCGTTTAGAAACAGCAGCATTATGGCAAAGTGAATACGACGAAGCAACTACAGGTAGCACAACAAAAATACACTTCAAATCTCCAAAGGAAGCGCAAACTTATGCAAAAGCCTTCGGCATATGCTTTGAAATGACCCAAGTACTCACTGGGCATGGTTACCATAAGGAATACTTGAAACGTTTCAAAATAATAGAAAGCGACACTTGCCCCTGTGATCAGGAGACAATCCAAACACTGAACCACCTGGTACAGGACTGTCCCCGGTATGCCAGACTAAGACACTGCCACACGACACTGTGCGAAAGATCCCAGGAATCACCTTTTAACGTAATGGCAATTAGCGCCGAAAAAGCGCTATCAGAATCATACAAAAACTTTGTTTACCATATAATCAATACTCTTAAGGATTTTAATGAAATGTAAAGTTATAAACCCAAACTAAGGTTACAATTCTTATTTATTATTTTATTTTATTTTATTTTATTTTTTTTTATAAATATTTTATATTATATGTATGTTTGCTTTAAAGCCTGTATCCATTCGCAGGCCTTATTATCTCAGCCTAATATTATATAATTACATATACTACTCATTAATTGAACAACATTGAAATATTTTATATACCAAGTGTATCCATATATTGTTAAGAAACGAAAAGAGATAATAAACTTCCCCAAAACGTGGATAGCGTTGAGGGACCAAAGGAAAAAAAATCCCTATCCCTATCCCTATCCCTATCCCTATCCCTATCCCTATCCCTATCCCTATCCCTATCCCTATCCCTATCCCTATCCCTATCCCTATCCCTATCCCTATCCCTATCCCTATCCCTATCCCTATCCCTATCCCTATCCCTATCCCTATCCCTATCCCTATCCCTATCCCTATCCCTATCCCTATCCCTATCCCTATCCCTATCCCTATCCCTATCCCTATCCCTATCCCTATCCCTATCCCTATCCCTATCCCTATCCCTATCCCTATCCCTATCCCTATCCCTATCCCTATCCCTATCCCTATCCCTATCCCTATCCCTATCCCTATCCCTATCCCTATCCCTATCCCTATCCCTATCCCTATCCCTATCCCTATCCCTATCCCTATCCCTATCCCTATCCCTATCCCTATCCCTATCCCTATCCCTATCCCTATCCCTATCCCTATCCCTATCCCTATCCCTATCCCTATCCCTATCCCTATCCCTATCCCTATCCCTATCCCTATCCCTATCCCTATCCCTATCCCTATCCCTATCCCTATCCCTATCCCTATCCCTATCCCTATCCCTATCCCTATCCCTATCCCTATCCCTATCCCTATCCCTATCCCTATCCCTATCCCTATCCCTATCCCTATCCCTATCCCTATCCCTATCCCTATCCCTATCCCTATCCCTATCCCTATCCCTATCCCTATCCCTATCCCTATCCCTATCCCTATCCCTATCCCTATCCCTATCCCTATCCCTATCCCTATCCCTATCCCTATCCCTATCCCTATCCCTATCCCTATCCCTATCCCTATCCCTATCCCTATCCCTATCCCTATCCCTATCCCTATCCCTATCCCTATCCCTATCCCTATCCCTATCCCTATCCCTATCCCTATCCCTATCCCTATCCCTATCCCTATCCCTATCCCTATCCCTATCCCTATCCCTATCCCTATCCCTATCCCTATCCCTATCCCTATCCCTATCCCTATCCCTATCCCTATCCCTATCCCTATCCCTATCCCTATCCCTATCCCTATCCCTATCCCTATCCCTATCCCTATCCCTATCCCTATCCCTATCCCTATCCCTATCCCTATCCCTATCCCTATCCCTATCCCTATCCCTATCCCTATCCCTATCCCTATCCCTATCCCTATCCCTATCCCTATCCCTATCCCTATCCCTATCCCTATCCCTATCCCTATCCCTATCCCTATCCCTATCCCTATCCCTATCCCTATCCCTATCCCTATCCCTATCCCTATCCCTATCCCTATCCCTATCCCTATCCCTATCCCTATCCCTATCCCTATCCCTATCCCTATCCCTATCCCTATCCCTATCCCTATCCCTATCCCTATCCCTATCCCTATCCCTATCCCTATCCCTATCCCTATCCCTATCCCTATCCCTATCCCTATCCCTATCCCTATCCCTATCCCTATCCCTATCCCTATCCCTATCCCTATCCCTATCCCTATCCCTATCCCTATCCCTATCCCTATCCCTATCCCTATCCCTATCCCTATCCCTATCCCTATCCCTATCCCTATCCCTATCCCTATCCCTATCCCTATCCCTATCCCTATCCCTATCCCTATCCCTATCCCTATCCCTATCCCTATCCCTATCCCTATCCCTATCCCTATCCCTATCCCTATCCCTATCCCTATCCCTATCCCTATCCCTATCCCTATCCCTATCCCTATCCCTATCCCTATCCCTATCCCTATCCCTATCCCTATCCCTATCCCTATCCCTATCCCTATCCCTATCCCTATCCCTATCCCTATCCCTATCCCTATCCCTATCCCTATCCCTATCCCTATCCCTATCCCTATCCCTATCCCTATCCCTATCCCTATCCCTATCCCTATCCCTATCCCTATCCCTATCCCTATCCCTATCCCTATCCTTATCCCTATCCCTATCCCTATCGCTATTCCTATCCCTATCCCTATTCCCATCCCTATCCCTATCCTTATCCCTAATGGTCAAAATCTTGAAAACGGGTTGACAGATGAACCTGAAAACCCTCTCCTTGTGAAAACTCTTATCAACACCATTCATTTGTTACCCATATCGTATAACCACATTCTGGGCACCCCTGGTCCACATTTTGGTCAATATCTCAGTATTCCACACATTTTTTAACTTTTTCTCTTTTAAAAACCTTCTTCGGGAGAAAGCAAATACAATAAAAAAAAATTAGTGAAATCGGTCCATACGTTCAGGCGTGATGTGATCACCAAGGAAAATGGGCATTAAACACCTCTATGAACAAAGCATTTGTATAATAATTTTTCCCTTGGGTTCAGATGAATCTAAAATCCACTATTACGGACACACTCATCGGATTTTTTGATTTGAAAGCTATATTATATGAAGATATTCTTGAGCCAGCCTTGGGCCACCTAATGGTCAATATTTTAGAAACGGGTTCACAGATGAACCTGAAAACTTCACCTTGTGAAAACTCTCATCAACACCTTTTATTTGATACCCATATCGTAAAAACACATTCTGGGTCACCCCTGGCCCACATTTTGGTCAATATCTCAGTATTCCACAAATATTTTTTTTAATTTTTTTTTTTTGGGTATTTTTCGGGAAAATTTTTGGATATTCTTCGATTCTGGCCAGAGAACAATCTTAATTGGTGTCCATCATCCAAATCGGTGCAGGCGTTCTTGAGTTATAAGTGTTTGAACTAACGTCACTTTCTTTTATATATATAGATAACGAAAATTCGCGCCATACAAAATGTATAGGAAATCAACACCTTTTATTTGATACCCATATCGTAAAAACACATTCTGGGTCACCCCTGGCCCACATTTTGGTCAATATCTCAGTATTCCACAAATTATTTTTTTTCAATTTTTCTTTTTTTGTGTGTAATTTTTCGGGTATTTTTTTGATATTCTTCGATCCTGGCCAGAGAGCAATCTGAATTGGTGTCTATCATCCAAATCGGCGCAGGCGTTCTTGAGTTATAAGTGTTTGAACTAACGTCACTTTCTTTTATATATATAGAAGATAAGGCAAACACCTCTATGGACAAAACGTTTGTATAATAATTTTTTTCTTGGGTTCAGATGAATCTAAAATCCAATCTTACGGACACGCTCATCAGCACTTTTGATTTGATAGCTATATTATATGAACATATTCTTGGGTCAGCCTTGGCCCACCTAATGGTCAATATTTTGAAAACGGGTTTACAGATGAACCTGAAAACTGCTCCTTGTATAAACTCTCATCAACAACTTTTATATATTTTTATAAAAGTTTATA
The DNA here is from genome assembly GCA_964058755.1 of Campiglossa producta. NCBI lineage: Eukaryota > Metazoa > Arthropoda > Insecta > Diptera > Tephritidae > Campiglossa > Campiglossa producta. The sequence goes on from CAXKVI010000001.1 coordinate 114,480,182, forward strand.
AACAAAAAACATTGTTTTCAGATTCAAGCACACTTTGTTGAATACATTTTGGCCTACCCTGCTATCAATCGGTCACGTAACGTTATACATAACTTCGTATAACTCAACAACCGTTTAAATGACCACTCTGAAATTTTTACTGAAAATTATTAAAAGACCAATTTATGATTAAATAAAAAAAAAAAGAAATTCAAAAATACTCTTTTTCCTCAATTACAACACGTTTATAAAAATTTTGTAAAAAAATTAAAAAAACCAATAAATTTTAATTTTTGGTTTTTTTTAGATAGATATAGGTTAGGTTAGGTTCAAGTGGCTGCCGCAGAGGCACACTTAGGCCAGTTTTCAAAGGCCCACCAACACAAGGAAAGTCAGTCCCGGGACCCAGCCATATGGCAAATCCCTGAGTTGTTGGGATTTTCCACATAGCAGAAGCCCGGGACTGACACTCCTAAACCGACACCGTTACTCCTCCTCGAACCACTTAGATGACTTTATGAAGCCCATCAAGTCCTTTATGTCCAGTTCCGCGATCTGGCTTAGGCTATCCAGGAACGGAAATCCCAAAAAGCGCGTTCTCTCCCCGCTTAAAGCCGGACAGGTGCAGATGAGGTGCTCCACTGTTTCCTCCTCCTCATCATCTTTGCAACTCCTGCAGCATCGTCGGTAGGGCACACCTAGCCTTTCTGCATGCCTACCAATGAGGCAGTGACCGGTTAATACCCCTATCAATATGCAGATTTCCCTCCTAGTTATGGCATAAGATCCCATTTTGGCCAGGTTTGTTTCGATATCCGACACCCTGGGGATTGCAGCCATCTTTCGTTGGCTTGACGGAGTGTGTGCTCCTTCAGCATTTGTTTGCCTGTGGCAAACGGCATACCTAAGCGGTCTTTATCCTGAAGAACCTGCTTGGTCGTGCCCTGCCTGGCAAGCTCGTCTGCCTTACAGTTTCCCTCAATGTCCCTATGTCCCGGGACCCATATGAGGTTTACGCGGTTCTGTTGGGCCATCTCCTGAAGAGATCGACGACAGCTGAGCGTCAGTTCAGAGTTGAACGTGTATGAGCCAAGGGATTTGATGGCCGCTTGGCTATCGCTGAAAATAGCGATATCTTCTCCGATAACACGTTTGCTTAACCAGGCCGCGGCGTCCAGGATTGCCGAGACTTCCGCCTGGAAGACGCTACAATGATCAGGTAGTCTGAAGGAGAGCTCAAGGTCCAAATCCCTTGAATAAACCCCTCCTCCAACTCTGCCGCCCAACTTCGAGTGTCGTCGGTGTATATGAAGTGCCACCATTTGTTTCGGGACACCAATCCGTCCTCTCCCAGTCTTCTCTGCTGGGAATGTTTATTTTGAAACAGCTATCCCCGACTGTAGTAGTCGCACAACGATATGTGCTTAGAGGGAGAAAGCTGTAAGATTCCAGAATACTGGAGTGTCCAATAGTACCCGCAGCCCAACTGGAGGTTTCTCTTAGGCGCAGAGCTGATGCCGCCGCTGACCGAAACCCTTCCAGATCAAGTGGCAAAATGCCCAGAATGACCTGGAGGGCTTTGTTGGGCGTTGTCCTTAGCGCACCGCTTATACAGATCATATTGGATCTATGGACTTTCCGCAACAGATTCAGGTATGTTGCCTTGCTCAACGCAGGCCACCATACGACGACTCCATACAGCATGATTGGGCGAATGATGGCCGTGTAGATCCAACTGCATACTCTAGGGCTGAGCCCCCATTTTTTGCCAATGGCTCTTTTGCATGTGTAAAGAGCGATGCAAGCTTTCTTCTGGCGCTGAAGAACATTCTCCTTCCAATTCAATTTCCTGTCCAGAACTATGCCTAGAAACTTGGCCTTATCCGACAAGCCCAGGCGCGTGCCATCTAGTTCTGGTAGGCTTAGTGGCGGTATTTTGTACCAGTTGGTGAAGAGGACAAGTTCCACCTTCCCCGGGTTGATACTAAGTCCGCAGCGCGAGGACCACGTCGAAACTTCTCGCAGTGCTACTTGCATCAGGTCACACAGAGTTTGTGGGAACTTGCCTCTGAATGCAATAGCTAAATCGGCTGCGTATGCCACTATTTTCCCGCCCCCCAGCTTGTGTCACCCTGGGGTGTTCCCCTTATGACATAACGTGATAACTCAACCGTACCAAGTGAAGAAGCTATTTTCCTTCCCCTTAAAAGTTGGTCAATTAAACCAGTTAGAGGTCTATCTACGCCAAGATTAGTTAGAGCGGAGTTGATAGCCTCCGGGCTTATATTGTTGAAAGCCCCCTTCCATGTCTAGGAGGGTCACGAGACAGTAGTCCTTTTCACACAGCGATTTCTCAATGACAGACACTAGGCTGTGCAGAGCGGTTTCTGTTGATTTACCCTTGGTGTATGCATGCTGATAACTAGAGATAAGGTTGCTATCAATAGTCGTTGAGAGGTAGTCGCTTAGTATCCTCTAAAAGGGTTTTAGTGCAAAGGACGAGAGACTGATCGGTCTGTAGTCTTTTGGCTCGTAGTGGGATGCCTTCCCAGCCTTAGGGATAAACACTACCGTGGCGCTTCTCCAGGAGCCCGGAATGTGGTTGAGAGCCAGGCAGGTTGTGAAGAGAAATACCAGCCATTTAGCTGATGTCTCCAACGTGTTTATAAGTTGCGCTGGGATAATCCCGTCCGGCCCGGCAGCCTTATACGGTTCAAAGCTCTTAACTGCCCACCTTACTCTTTCCGCAGTGATGGGTATATTTACTGCCAGGTTTGTTGCAGGTGCTAGTGGTGCGTCACGCAGATTCCCCGGAAAATGTGTATTCAAGAGCAGCTCAAGGGTTTCCTCTTCCGTGCTGGTCCAGGATCCGTCAGGTTTTCGCAAATAGCTGATGGCTATTTGACTTTTCGAGAGGGCTCGTCTAAGTCTCGCTGTGTCGTCGACCTTTTCGACGCCAGTGCAGAAATTTCTCCACGAGGTTCTCTTCGCCTGTCTCAGAGCTTTTTTGTAGGCCCTTAGTTTAGCTTTATATTCGTGCCAATGAGGCTCAGAGCCGAAGCTCTTGTCCTTGTTAAATTCTTTCCGGCATGATTTGCGGAGCGAGTCCAAATCGTGGGAACACCAATGTGGCCTGTGTTTACCGCGTGGTTTTGGCACTGGACAAGCCTGTCCTAGAGCATTTGAGAGCGCCGATGTAAATGTAGTAACAAGATCCTCCAGCTCCTCTACTGATGAGGGGGCTTGTGAGGGCAGTACTGGTAGGTCTCTGTCTAATATTTCATTGTGTAACTGCCAATTAGTGTTACGTGGATTGCGCTTCATAATTGGTTGTTCTACAATAAAGTCTAAAACCATTTCTATGTAACGGTGGTCGGAGAATGAATGTTCTTCCAGAACCCGCCATTTTCTGACCCACTCATAAGCGCCTTCACTACAGATAGTAAGGTCTATGACCTCCCTGCGGGTCTTAGTGATAAAAGTAGGCTCATTACCCACGTTGCAAATTACCAGGTTGGTTGTTAAGAGGTAATCAAACAGAGACTCGCCCCTGGCATTGATGTCGGAGCTCCCCCATTGGACATGGTGAGCATTAGCGTCCGCTCCAATAATAAGATTACCCGTGTGACACCAGATCTTTCACCTCCGTTTGTGGTGGGGGTTCTTCGGCGTCGTAGGGCATATAGACCGACGCTACCGTCAGGCGGGTGCTGTCGACCGTTAGACTGATAGCGGTAATATCACCATTGGATTAGTTAGGTAGGAGAAAGGAGTTCAACTCAGACTTGACCAAAATACACGTTCTGACTTTGCTCTCTTCGCTGGCTCGGATGAGCTTGAAGCCCTTAGTCCCCAATCCGCAGATTCTCGAGGTATTGACCCAGGGTTCTTGGATGAGGACCACATCCACGTCGCCTTTAGAAAGACGACTACTTAAAGCAGCCGAAGCCACTTTAGATTTGTGCAGATTAATCTGAAGCACCACCAACATGAGAGCGCGCAGACTTCCCTGCCGTCCCCATATCGTCGAGGTTTGCCCCATCCCGGAAGGTTGCCTATCAACGACGAGTTGTTCCGATTAACTGCCCGATATGGCGTTGCAGGAGTCTTGCTGTCTGTAGCGTTAGATGTTAATCGCTCAGCGTTGGCTGCTACCACCATGACGTCGAGGACTTCCTCGTCCTCCAGGCTGTCCTCCATCTCCGAGTTGTTCAAAGCACTATCGCCAAGGGACGTGGCGGATAACATGGTTTCCGCATCGGAATCCTCCGCTTCCTCTTCTGGTAATTCGTTTTCCGGTTCCCCCGGAGCAGCCGAGAAGGCAGCGCGCTGAGCATCACCACGATATACGTGGATAACGATCTGGCCTACGCTGTAGTGTACTAGGCTATTGCACCTTTTGAGGGGCATGATTGACTCTTTATTCATGGTGAACACCACCTGTCTGTCGGGCCCTACCGCATCCCCGACCAGATTGACACTCCAGTCATGCGTTGGGAGGGACGGATTCATTAGCCGTAGCATCCCGAGAATTCTCTCGGGTTCGTCAGGGATGGCCGGAATCCATGCCCTTGCCCTTGGACGAGCTGGAATGTCCTTCCAGTCGACGACCTCTATCTTTGCACCCTTGTAGACTTCACCCAGTTTAGCAGCTTCTGCCTTGTACAGTGCTACGGTTTTTGCATCCACGCATGCGAGTAATTTAATCTGACCCTGGTGCCAACCCGCATCCGTTACTCGCGCCTAACTACCCGGAAACTCCGGAGCAACATTGAGAAGAATGTTGCCGAGTTCATTTCGCACGTAACGCCACCAGTCCTTAGGGATGGCCAGACGGTCATTACCTCGGTCAAGGACGCCTATAATGATCCTGTCCTTGGTTACCTCAGCAAAGCTTAGTTTGCCCGCTCCAGGGGTATTCTGATGCCGCTTGGGAGGGGGATTTAACTCCAGGTCCGATCTCTGGCGCTTGAAAGGGTTAACTTTTAACCTCATTGGCATGTAAGAATTTTGGAAATCCGGTATCACAGCTTTCGCTAGCTCTACCGATTTACTGGAATTCGGCGACAGCGATTCCTGCGGTACCCCTTCATACCTCTTCAAGATCTTTGCAGCCAATCTTTTCTCGTGGTATGTGAAGCGGCGGGGAGATGTCTCCTGGGAGTGCGGACCCGTAGTTGCCATCGCGGTCGCTCTCCTTGCCGAAATCTCAGTTGCAGCTTCCTTCTCCTTCGAAACTCCGAGGCCAGGCAGTGAGCCCGCTGCTACAGACGCAAAGATACTGGTTTTAATATCAGCGGTTGATGGGAGTTTAGCATCCGCCGTTGTCCGCTTAGCTGCGTTGGCAACCGCACTGGTGCTAGCTCCCATCAAGTCAATCTCAGTCGATAGAGGGTTGGTTGACCGACTCGTAGTTGCCATCGCTGTCGATCCTCTCTTGATTGTGGAACGGAGGTTGTCCTCCGGCGTTGTTGTTGCTTTCTCGCCTGTTCCTCCATAGCTCTCTTTTGCTGAGGAGTGAAATTTGGCGTTGTTTGTTTTTTAGGTTTATCGTTTTTATTTGGGTTATTTGACTTCATCTTGTTCGTACGACCCATCGCCGGACAAGGCCAGCTTAGGGTCAAGGGAAGCACCATAACCTGGAAGGTCGATGTCTGCTAGTGCAATTGATCTCTTCTCACTGCGACTTCGAGCGATCATATGCAGAGACCAGCTTCACAACAATAGGCAAGCGGTTGTTGTTGCTTTTTGTGCCTTTGATTCGAAACACATCACGCAATGGGGGTGGTTTGCATTGAACAAGACTGCATATTTTTGGGTGGGTATCAGCTTAGCACCTGCTAAGCGACCATATACGTATACGAAAAGCGAGCGCACAGCGACTTCTTCGTCAAAATCAACGACAACCACATTTAGTTTGATTTCAACACTCGTAAGGTGAGGGTATGTCGCACGGCGAAGCACTCACTTTTAGTGCAGAGGATGATCGAACAGTACGTACATATGAATGTTAAGTTTTTTAGGTTGGGTTAGAAGTTGAGTTGAAGACTTATTTTGTGATTAGCTCTGCGTTGGCTAAGAAAGTAAAGTCACTCGATGATGGTACTTTTGTAAGGACTTGGCTGTAACCGTTCTGAAGTGTTTGCCGTTATCACGTCACACAATGACGCGATGTTTAACAGATATTTTAAGATGTATATATTTAAACTTGAAACAAAAATTCTAAACGTTAAGTCGTACTCCAAAAGTTGACAAGTATCGGTAATGTCAGTGCTTTCATCCAAAGCAATGGACTTAGCGTTAATATTTTTTTGCTTCAATTTCAAACACATAAATTTTGAAATATCTGTTATACGTGGCGTTATTGTGCGACGTGATAGAGGTATATCGCCAACATGTTTGGCAAACCCTTCTAAAACGTCTACAAACAGGTCTTTAATAAAAGCACAATCTTCGATTGACTTTTCTTTTTTAGATAAAACCAAGCTAACTTTAAAAGAAGTTATAAATTTAGCATTTTTTAAATTATCTTCCACTTCATTAATATAAGAGCTTTGCATAAACTCGAGCTTATATTCGAAAAACTTAATCGCTTTCATCAGCACTCAGAGTATTTACTTACACTGCTCTACACACATTCTGTCCTATGAACCAAATATACTTTTTCGGAAAGTGGACAAAAAATAAAAATACACGTGTATCCGCGATTTTCATGTACACGTCAGATTTTTTTATTTATGTACGTACATAAAAAAATTTTCAACTTTAATCGCTTTCATCTGCACTCAGAGTATTTACCCACACTGCTCTACACATATTCTGTCCTATGAACCAAATATGTGCAAGTTAGAACTCCCTACAAATTTTCCCTGAATTATCAGAATTTTTCTTTCAAGGATGTTGAATGTTTTCCTCCATACAAAAGTAAATTTAGTTTGTGACTTGTATGGAAGAAAACACTCAACAGCCTTGCCAAAAAAACTCTAAAAAATCAAGTAAAATTGGTAGCGAGTTCTAACTTGCCTAAGAATGTGCAAAATTTAATGGTACAAAACTGCATACTCTAAAATTGTCTGAAAAAAAGTTCAAAATTTTTGTACTCGTCAGAATTTTTTTATGTACATACCTACATAAAAAAAAATTCTGACGTGTACATGAAAATGACCGATACACGTGTATTTTTATTTTTTGTCCACTTTCCGAAAAAGTCTATTTGATTCATAGGACAGAAAAAAAGTTGGTTTTTGTACCGCAGTGTTAGCTGTGTAGTAAAGCGAAATGCCGACTTAAGCTGCCATTACCGATACTTATCATAGACTTGACTTGACTTGAGAACTGTCACTTAACACTTAGAATAATAGCAAGAGAGCACACTTTTTGAAAGTAATTACATATGTAATTTTTTACATATAGCTTTGTAAAAAGTACCGACACGGACTTTCGTGGCATTATGATTCGATATTTTGAGCTTATCTATAGTCAGATAAGAATTTTTTCGGAGGAAAAAAACATTTTTTTTGGTTGGCCTAATTTGAATTTAATTTATTTGACAGTTAGTTTTGCGGCTGCCATATGAATAATATACATCCAAAAAATTTTATCTCTATGGAATATTTGGAGAATTTTATTCAAAGTGTGTAAAAATAAGGCATGGCATCACGCTGTTGTCTCACTGATCTCTAAGTCAAGATCAGATTTCTAAGTCAAGTCAAGTAGGGTAATCGATTACATGCAAACTTCATATAACAGAACGCTAAGTGGCAGTTCCCAACTCAAGTCAAAGCTTGCAGACGTCAATATTTTTCCGCAAATCAAGCATTGCGGCTTACTTGTGGCGTTTTAAACAAAAAAAAACTCCCATTTCCCATTCGACCTTAAACATTTTTATAAATATGTACCTACGTATTGTACGATCGCCCACTGTCTGACGCTGTTGTTGGTAGTCTGATAGCAACTGCGTTTGGTACGTGTTCACTTGGCAAGCGCTCAAATCAAACTAAATAATAATTGAATTTGCTTTCGTAACATGCTCGCAATTCTGCAACGGGGTCTATGTGGTCGTGCCCACCCCTGTACACCAGCCAGCGGGATTCCGTTAGTAATTACATCAGTGGTGACATCGCTGCTTTCAATTTCACTGAGTTGAGCGCGAGCAGCAGCTATTTCATTATGTAGTGTGAGAGCTTCGGCATATGATTTCTCAACTGCAGTTACTCTCATCTGCATTGCCACTAAGTTTCGCTTTAAATTAGCTGATTCAGCATTAATGACCGATTCGTTGCATTAATCTCTCCTCGGTCCTCTTCATAACTGCGGTAAGCCTTTCGATCACTCTTTCCTCACTTGCCTGCATAGCTGTTCTCTGTTCTTCCATCTTCCTGTCAAAACTAGTAGATATAGTTGATGACGGAGTATTTTTGTTAAGTTAAGCGAGCCGAAAAATAATGTAGTAACCCGTAATCAAATATAGCAACGAATTTACGGAAAATCAAACTTTAAAAATAAAAATACGTGGAAAAACTCAGGAGCGCAACGTAAAATACGTCCTACTCGTATGACATTTGTTTTGTATTTAGATGCTCCTGCGGTCGTAACTGGCGGTTGGTGTCTACACGGTATCGGATTGCTGCCCTATCTGGCGTATACCCCTAAGAGTATATGATTAGTGATGGTCGGCTATTTACATGGTTGTGGGGGAGGGGGAGAATCCATACTCCCCACAGAGAGCTTCGGACTAGAGTCCTAGCGTTCCTGAGTGGCGTGCTGGCGTTCCCCTTTGCATTACACCTGGCACCTTAATCAGGGAGCGGGGAAATTTGGCAAGCCTCGGCTACCCTGTATAATGTGACCACGCGCAACGCCACGCATACCTAACTAATTGCTGGAGGATTCGTTACTCACCTCAGAGTGCTTCGGACTGGAGTCCTAGCGTTCCTGAGTGCTGTATTTGTCGTACTCCACGGCCACCCGGTATGAAGTGTCAGCCCCTAATACCCCCTATATTGTTATTTCTCAGGCCTGGATTTCACTTCGGGGGTGGTTAGGACTAATCCTGAACCAATCCCGAGGGGAAATACCCGTGCCTAACCATCCTTCGGGATTGGTGGAGAGGAGACCCTCCAGTAATCGCTGTAATTATCTTAATAGTTAAGATAATCGCACATGGCATACTATTTTGGAAGCTTCAAAGCTTCAACTTTGAGAGTATGTAAAAATATTTTGAAAAAAGTTTCAAAAATTGAAAGAAAATACACTTTGAAAAAATGCCATTTTTCCCCATACAAAATGTATGGGAAAGGGCGAAAAAAAATAGCCATCCCTAAGGGTTAAGTAGATCGCTAATTTTTTGCAAGGCTTATTTTCTCATCAATACCTATAGTTTCAGGGGGTAAGACCAAGTCGACATTTTTTTTGAATCACCCTAATGTTGAGGTTAAGGATTGTATAATCCTCTTGAAAAAAACACAAAGCTGTCCCTGCTCGGGCGCCAAATAAGAACTTAGCAATTATATTTTCAAATTAATAAAGATATTTTATGTTCGATCACACATTTTATTTTGAAGACATATGTATTTCAAAAATGTTCATTATACATTTTCAAAGTGATCATAAAATAGAAAAAACTTATTTAAAACCAAACCCTACAGTAGCTAAAAGCCATGTTCTGTTGTAAAATGGGCATTACCTTCGTAGAGGGCATCACTATCTTTTCTCAACAACCCTCCCCTATAAAATTCGAAAAAGGTAACATTTGTTGCCCCCGCTGTCGTAGACGGTGCGGTTATTGGCCCTGATAAATGGCAATAACAAACAAAAACAGTATACTATCTGTCACTTTCTAATACATGTATATCAGCCACGATAAAGCAGCACCGATAGGCATACACAATTTTGACATTTCATATGGCGGCGGTGTTTTCTTCTTCTGAAGACATGCAGAGTGACACTGAAAATTTTAAGTGTGCAGCAATTTCACAGGGCGAAGTTAAAATTATAAAAATGTTATTTTACGAAATGGCAACATTTTGGTGGAGAAAAGAAAACGCTATTATATAATGCCTAGTATATCAACTGGCATATTCCTGATACAGAGGCTGACTACTCAGCCCATTTGTTTTGGTGCTGATGCAGAGGAGGACAATTGCCATCTCGTAGGTCATCGCCGATTTAAAAATACCACTTGCTAATATGGAAAAATTACAGAACTCGAACTAGTTGAGGCCGTTTGGCTGACTAATATCCCTGCAGTCCAATTCCGAACTACTCAGCAAACATACTAGTTTCTTGACTATACATTTTGTGGCAAAATACTCAGCGAAAATTCTAGTTCATTGACTATACATTTTCTGGTGTATTCATACTATTTCATTTCTGATTACCTTTAAACCAGTCAATGCCAAACTACTCGGCAAACAATATAGTTCATTGATTGTACAGTTTGTGGTGTATTCATACTAGTTCATTTCTGAATAGCTTTAACCCTTTCGGACCGGTCGGTATACATATGTACCAGCACCTATTTAGGTACCTTAAACGCTTTGTATTTGGCTAAGACCAAGTTTAAAATGCGCTGCCTTGCAATGCTGATAGCGAGAGAAAGCGCAACAGCTGACCGCTTAACAGCTGATGTTTTTATTCAGGTGTTTATATCACAAAATTTGTGGAAGTGAGTTTCTTTCAATAAAAGAAGTGTATATTCTTGAGTGGAATTGTGGAACTTTATTTTATTCTTCCTCAGTATACCTTAATAAAACATAGGTAAGTAGACAAAATGCTATATTAAATACGTATACAAGTTTTAAGAGCGCCTTGAGTTTGTGGTAAATATATATACCAGTCGTACTTTTTACTGGTACATATATGTACCATCAGGGTTAGTGACAAAGCTACTTTTATTGCAGGACGAAAATGAAAAAACGATCACTGAGTCAAAAGGAGCTAGAAAGCTTGGTGGACGATATGTCAGATTTTTCTGCAGATTCATCTGACAGCTATGAACCTAGTGAAGACGAATCATCAGTTGAGTGTAGTGACCATGAAATGGGGCATGAAATGGACAATGAAATGGAAACAGAGAGCGAAAGTGAATGTGAATCTGATGAAGGTGATTTGGAAATGGATAGGCAGGATGGAGAAGAATATGAGAGGTCAGCATGCGAAGCTGAACCTGCAACTACTCATAATAACGCTGATGTCAATCGCATTCCCGATTGGATAGTACCAAGTGATTCTTACAATTCAGCCAAAAATATTCCTCCAGAAGGGCCCTGTAAAATTCTTACGGGAATATCTAAGCAACCTACTGAAATTGATATTTTCCATAAAATATTTCCTCATTCATTATGGGGATTCGCTAAGTCTTGCAAGGTGCACGGATTGCATGGATTGTAAAAGTCCTACGTCGAAATTTACAATACTACGCGGGCGCCCCATTGTATAATCGCAGCAAGCTTAAATGTAACAGAAGATTTAACTGTCAAACTGTAAAAAGAAAATAAAATAAAATTCGAAAAAATGCCGCGAGTCTCAGAAAATCAAAAATTTTTTTTCTTTTTTAAAGAATTTAAATCAAATCGTTAACAAACGTTAAACAATTTTCATTAAAGCTGAAAGTTTTTTTTGTGAAAAAAGTTGGCGCTGGATATAATTTTTTACGTGTATTTTGTTGTTGTGACTTTACAATCCGTGCAATCCGTACAATCCGTGCACCGTTTGCAATACTTAGCGAATCCCCCTATTGTATTTACATATAGTGAAATGCACTAATCAGCGTTTACGGTTGTTGAACGCCGGGAAAAGAGAAAAGAAAAAAAATCGTAAAACTGAAAGGCCCTGTAAAATTCTTACGGGAATATCTAAGCAATCTACTGAAATTGATATTTTCCATAAAATATTTCCTCATTCATTGTATTTACATATAGTGAAATGCACTAATCAGCGTTTACGGTTGTTGAACGCCGGCAAAAGAGAAAAGAAAAAAAATCGTAAAACTGACTGATAAGGGCGCAATTCAAAAAATTATAGATGTATGCTCATCATGTCATACAACACGCTTCCTTCTCTAAGACACTATTGGAGCAAAAACGAATCCGTGGGAAATCGCACTATTGACAAATGCATTTCTCGGGATAGATTTTTGTTGCTTGCATACAAACTTTACTTTGCCGCTCCCACTAAACCAGTAGTCGGCACGGAGAGAGCGCTTGGTATGTTAAAGCATTGGAGTTTTCCTCCCAGGAAAGTAATTGCCGACCTATGCACTAAACGCCCAAAACATGGCTACTCTTGCTGAGGAACTGATTGCTAAAGGCCAGGACACATCGGAGCTACCAACTCCGAAAAGAGGAGAATCTTCTAAGAAAAGAAAATTTTTCGGGTCAACATTATATCTTCCAGTGGAGGGTGCCACAAGGAGACGATGTACTCGCTGTGCACAATTGAAAGTTCGAAAAAGAACAAGAACTATTTGCGGATAATGTAATGTACCTTTGTGTAAAAATTGCTTTAAGATGTATAATACAAAGTAAATATATTTATAAAATACATTTAACAATAGTACCTTTTGTTTTTTTTTTTACCTGGTACCTGTTGGTACATATATGTACCAGATAAAAACCCTACTGGTACACATATGTACCACCCCCATTCTCCCCACCACTGACTCCCTGGAACACTTACTAGCGTTAGTCCCCTACTAATGGTAAGTATTAATTGAAATAAGTTAAACAATCCAAGCTTCCTACTCTCAGAAGAGAATTCAGGTGAGCGTTTCTTTTTCAAGTGATCCAAATTTTGTAAAAAATCAACCGTCATCTCACGGATTTTGTTCAAATTCAGTTTACACGTAGGGACTATAAATTGATTTGACACGTATTTTTTGTTTTGCCATTTTTTCGATTTTTTCTGAGATATGATCTGTCAAAGTTTGGAATTTTTCTTGATGTAATGAAAACATGTACCTACTCAATCCATCATATCTCGACTTGTACTAATGCTACAAACTTCAACTTGAGCTCATTTGCAAGCTAATGAATCAGGCTTTGCGTTTCCTAGTAAATTTTTTGCATTTTGCAATTTTTTTATTTTTATTATAATAATTGCATTTTTAACATTGCAACTGCACTGTGTTACCCACAACATTTTTAGTTCTAAATAACATCATTCGATTGCTTATTGAATTCTCTACAAAATCAATATATTTCAAAAAGGGGGTCTCCATACGGACTTTTACTAAAATGCATATTTATAAGACTAACTCTATATTTTTGTATGAAAAAAAAATTTTATCAAATTTTTTAACAAGCTTTTTTTTGTAGTATAACATTGAGAGATAATGCTATCCAAGTGAGATTTATTAGAAAGGAGCGAGATCGAACGGCCTTGAAATCTAAACTAATGGTTGATTCAGGCAGAAATTCTGCGACTTTATTCTCCCTACTTGGTTAATGTGTTATGTTAACTAAAATACCACTATCCTTCTTTTGGTAAACATATATATTGCATAGTAGACTAGGATGGAACTTTATTTTATGACTTTGACTTGACAAAATAAGAAACAGGAAGAAAATAGATTGACGCTGTTACATCCTTGTATATAAGTGAAACGTACGAATAGTAGTAAAATTACTCTAATAATTTCTAAAATGCGCTTGCTTAATAAAAATTGGATAATACCTAAAACATCAGAGAGGAGAGGCGATAGATGCTTCAATCCACATAGATATCTCGATGAAATTTAGTATGGAGGCATTATTTTATATGAGAATAATCATTTGTCGGAATCAGCAACATCGGACCCAAACAACTCATAGCCCCCATACAATCGATTGTTCCGATAAACGAATTCCGGCTATAACTACTGTAATTAAAGAGCTAATAACGTGAAATTTTGTAACTTTTGTTACTTTTATATGGAAAATGTCGATATTGAAAATCAGTAAGATCGGACCAATAGTACTCATAGCTCCCATACAACCGACAGTTCCGATAAACGGATTTTGAGCTATAACTCCTGTTATTAAAAAGGTAGAAACGTAACTATTGCTCTTTTTGCGTGCGCAATGTCTACAGTAGGGTTGACCTAATTTGCCACATAGACCCTATACAATTGATTGCATCCTTTATATATCAGCGTAGGAGCGTCACTCCTTTATAGTGTGTTCATGCTTCAAATAACGTGACTCATACACATGAAAGGTATAAAGCCTTCGGCACAGCCGAAGACAGCCTTTTCCTTACTTGTTCCTTCTAAAAATTGTACAAGCAAGCCATTAAGCATATGAACGGGAATGATATTGCATGGTTTGCACAGAATTTAGAATTAGAAATGCATAATTATATCTATCCAATTCAAAAATGCAAATGCTCTAAATGTTATAATACAAAAAAAGCTTGTTAAAAAATAAAAAAAATATAGAGTTGGTCTTGTAAATATGTATTTTAGTAAAAGTCCGTATGTAGACCCCATTTTTGAAATATATTGATTGTAGAGAATTTAATAAGCAATCGAATTCTATTATTTAGAACTAAAAATATTGTGGGTAACACTGTGCAATGTTAAAAATGCAATTATTATAATAAAATTAAAAAAATTGCCAGATGCAAAAAATTTACTAAGAAACGCAAAGCCTGATTCATTAGCTTTCAAATGAGCTCAAGTTGAAGTTTGTAGCATTAGTGCAAGCCGAGATATGATAGATTGAGTAGGGACATGTTTTCATTAGTTTAAGAAAAATTCTAAACTTTGACAGATCATATCTCCGAAGAATATCGAAAAAATGTCACAACAAAAAATACGTGTCAAATCAATTTGTAGTCCCAACGTGTAAGCCGAATTTGAACAAAATCCGTAGCATGACGGTTGAAATTTTGATCACTTGAAAAAGAAACGCACAGGTTCGAAAGGGTTAAACCAGTCAATGCCAAACTACTCAGCAACATTATAGTTCTTCGACTATACATTCTGTAGTGTACTCATACTAATTAATTTCTGACTACCTTCAAACTAATCAATTCCAAACTACTCCGCAGACACCTAGCTCGTTTACCAAACATTTTATAGGTGTTTTTATCTAGTTCATTGCTGATTACCCTTAAACCAATCAATGCCAATCTATATACTTTGCTGGGCGAAATCATAGTAGTCAGAAAAATCTTGGTTCGTATGCAAATATGTAAGATTCTCGGCTTGAAATCATACTACACCTTTTTCAGTTTATATTCAAATATTTGATAAGTATAAAACTATTTAAGTTTACTCCAGGGTTATAACTTTAGGGCTCTGCTCTGCGCATATCATGCTGTTGCCCTTTTCCTTGCCTCGTCTCAAAGTTCCCGGAAGTCATGAGCTGGTTAAAACGCTGGTAACTAGTAGTCAGAGGGCTATATCAGCAATTCCGAAAGGACTGGGGAATTTCTTGATGTTTATCGACGTTATCGAAAGTCCGTCGGAATGGCTCATGGACCCGAGACTTCCCCGACATGCGTGGTCGTTTGCACATGACTTCCAAACCACCTCAAAACGTTTTTAAAAACGGGTTTCGAATTATATTCAAAAGACGTAACGTGAACTAACCTATTCCGATCATAAAATGATTACAAAACAAGTAGGGAAAGCTGTCTTCGACTGTGTCGAAGGCTATATACCTTTCATGAATAAGCGTCACTATTTTCACTGTTCGATCCCCAGTACAGGCTGTGTGAATTTAACATTAGGTCAAACGGAAATTATCGGAACTATCGATTATATGGGGGCGGTGTGTTATATTGGTCCAATCTCATTGATTTTTATTTTCGACATTCCACATTCTAAAAGAGAAATACTTACAAAATGTCACGTTCCTACCTGTTTAATTACAGGAGTTATAGCCCAAAATCCGTTTATCGGAACAATCGATTGTATGGGGGCTATGTGAAATATTTATCCTATCTCAATGATTTTCAACATCGATATTGCACATATCAAAACAGCAATACTTACAAAATTTCACGTTTTTACCTGTTTAATTATGGGAGCTATGAGTAGTTTTGGTCCGATCTTGCTGGTTCCGACAAATGATCATTCTTATATTAATTAATACCTCCATACAAAAATTAATCGAGATATCTCTAAAATTGAGGGACTAGTTTGCGTACAAACAGACGGACGGACAGACAGACATGGCTAAATGGAATCAGCTCATCGTCCTGATCATAACGGTATACTTATTAGTGGGTCTATCTCTTCTTCTCATACTTACAAACATCGGTCCAAAGTTATAATACCGTTTCATGTTCATGAAAAGTATAACACTAGTTTACAGCCAAAAAATACCAAGATATTCATCGATATGGATTAGAACACCCACAGAATGTATGGGATTTGAAAAAGTATGAAATTATTTCGCTCCACACGCAATTTCTGAAAAAATTGGGATAAAAAATAAGATCTGTAAAAAAATCTGGCGATCTGTAGTAAAAAAATGCCATGGAAATTTGACCTAAAGAATTAAAATGCACTAAAAAATGGAATATGTTTTTATTGGCTAATATCTCCTAAACTAGTAATTTTAGGAAAAATGACAACGACTTTTATTTAGATTGGAGTCAGGAGTAAATTGCCCATATACATAAATGTTGTACCTGCGAGTGTCCTTTCAAGGACTTTTAATAAGTCGAAGTTAATTTTTAATTTTTAATTTTTTTGTAATGGTCAAATAAAATACTTGCAAAATGGTGAATTAGATGAGCTACATCTATCGTTTGGTAGGATATTAACCTCAGTTTAATAATAAAATTACATTTTAATTTTACTAACATTTTTGCAATGGTTGGTTGACGTAAAACTGAGAAAAAACTGTTTTTAAATTTCAAAAAACTTGCCATATGGGATAGTTCAGGTGTCAAAGTTCTAATTATCTTCCCTCCAAATGCATTTTCTGAAAGTTTGGGGTAAAAGACAAGTCTAGCCATCTGTAGTGAAAAAATTCCATGCAAATTTGACCTAAAAGCTAAAAATGCACTAAAAAATGGAATATGTCTAAATTGGCTAATATCTCGCAAACCAGCAATATTACCAGAAATAATGACATAATTGTTTTTATTTATATTGAAGTCAGGAGTAAATTTCCAATATATACTTATACCTGCGAGTGTCCCTTCAAAGACTTTCAATGTGTCCAAGAAATTTTTAATTTTTAATTTTTTTGTAATGGTCAAATAACATACATACTATCACAGTAATGAGTTACATAAGCTATACATATATATTTAAACATTTTTTTCTTACCTGTGTAGAACAATTTGTATATTTGTTTTCCCACATTTACTTAGTTTTAAAGACTTACCAATTAAGAACACGATTTTGTATTTCTTTTCCACTGTGCTGCCTTATCAGAAGTATTTTTACTATAAACCGCTTCGCTGGGTGAAAGAAAAAGAGAAATGAAAGATGTTCTTTGTTTTTTCTTGCTTGATAATTTAACTAGTATATACCCGCGACCTTGCCCGCCCTGCGAAGTACCCCTTCAACCTTTTAGATAAGAATTCGGTCGTCGAAGTTCACCAAGATTGGTCAATTAAAAAACTGTTGGAAGATCAATTATTTGTTTATGTTCCTAGAGTTTTTAAAAAAAATTGTATGTATTGAAAAAAGGTTTTCAAAAATTTTAATTAAATATACACATCTTTGAAATCGATTGAAATTGAGGTTTCTAAAGTTAAATATTGCTTTGGCTTTGAGTATTGATAGTAATGTCCCAGAAAGCATTTATCGAATAGTTCATCTAAACTTCTAACTTTGATATTTACATAATATTATTGAATAAAAAAAAAAAAAAAAAAAAACTAATGGCGGCGAAATACCAACAGGTTATCTTAACCTCTAACGAGATTTTTAGCCGAGCTTCTCTTTCCAACTTGTGGTGTGTTGCTTTTGAGTTTTCCTACAAGTTGGCGGGACCTACAGTTTTTTGCCGACTCCGAACGGCACTTGCAAAGCAAATGAATTTTTTGCTGAGAAGCTTCTCATGGCAGAAATACACCCGGAGAGTTTGCCAAACTACTGCCGAGGGGCGACCCCGTTTAGAAAAATTCTAATTTTTGATGTTACTTTTGTCGGGCATCGAACCGCCACGACTTGGTGTAGAAGGCCGAACACTTAACCGCTACACCACGGCGGCCGCATTTACCAAGAGAATTTTAAATTTTCAAAATTCCCATCAATGGGGATTAAATAATTTTAGGTTTTTCGGCGATCACTTTTTTTACCGATAACTCAGTTATCGATAAATATATCGAAGTACATATATCGAAGTCCAAATGAAACCTGGGGCCATCCCCTTTCGTTTGATACCCATATTGTCGGGCAATTTTAAGGTTTTAGGGCAATCACATTTTCACCGATAACTCAGTTATTGATAAATTTATCGAAATATATCGAAGTCCAATTGAAACCTGGGGGCATCCTCTTTCGTTTAAAACCCATATTGTAGGGCAATTTTAAGGTTTTAGGGCAATCACCCGCTTCGCTGGGTGAAAGAAAAAGAGAAATGAAAGCTGTTCTTTGTTTTTTTTCTTGCTTTATAATTTAACTAGTAAATACCCGCGGCCTTGCCCGCCCTGCGAAGTACCCCTTCAACCTTTTAGATAAGAATTCGGTCGTCGAAGTTCACCAAGTTAGGTAGATTGGTCAAATAAAAAACTGTTGGAAGATCAATTATTTGTTGATGTTCCTAGAGTTTTGAAAAAAAAAAAATTGTATGTATTGAAAAACGGTTATCAAAAATTGTAATTAAATATAGTATTTATAAAGTCCCGTTTACATTGCTCGATTTTTCGTTCAATTTCATGTTGATTCTGAAAATTGATTGGTGTCAACGGGTCTTGCAAAATTGCATGCAACAAAGTTGGTAGCCAGCCGACTTTTGTTCAACTCATCATTCAACTTTTGCACAACCTTGCGTTTGTTTACGAATGTCAGATTTTGAGGTAAAATTTTGGAAATAAAATTTTAATATATTTTCACAAAATTTTTCATCAATAAAATTGTAGCAATTTTAATTGACAGAAATTCGCCTATACCTTTTTGTCTTGATCATTACCAACACCCAGCGCAAAACCTGTGCGTTCCATCCCATCCAACTAGAAGAGTCTACAAGGTGATCCGTTCGGACTCCCTGCGCGGTGCGTTTATAAGGTATACCTACCTATGTATTTAGGACTCTTTAAAGGTGCGTTTATCAGATAATGAAAAAAGTGTTCCTTCAAGAAACACTCCCTGGAAGTACCCTGCTGACTCCTCTTTTCAAATCCGTAGACGCTTCAATTAGGTCCCGTTTGACGGAGTCCCTTTTAGCTCCTTTTGAGTGTTCCGCACTTTGTTGGGTTTGATTCGTAAGCATTTCCTGGCTAGGATGTCCGATAATTTTATACCCGCTTGACTAGATCTGTATTTCCGTTGTCGTTGTTGTAAAGAAATGTTGCCCTACCTAGAAGTTACGCTTATTGCCCCTAAATTGCCACCTTTTAATAGGATTCCAAGGAATCAAACAGTTTCAATATCGTTAGGCCAGAGTGAGAATGGTGTTAAAAGAGTATGCTTCGAGGAGCAAGTGAACAAGTGGTCAGTGTCGTGAGGAGAAGAACCACATACAGCGCAAACATTTTGGATCTTCGGGATTCAGTTTGGATAAGTTTCGCATATTACATTACCCAGATCAGAGTTGAACGAGAGTGCCTCCGGTATCTCTCGGGCGATCGTTTCCCTCTGCAGCAACCGGTGGTACTTGTAGCAGGACGACATTCGCCTGACGGGAGCTGGCAAAGGTATTCCCTGTCTCTGTGTGGATACTGTTGAGGACCTGTCTATGAACCCGTGAATCAAAGGGGGTGGTTTTATAATGCCGTTGTTGTGAAAAAAATCAAAAAATAAAAATATATTTTTTTCTATTTTCATTTATTTTTTTTTTCAATGACATAAACAACCGTCAAATAGTTTTCAAAAAAATTGATTAATGTCAACTCAATTCGGAATCAACGGCACATGCGACGAAAACTGATTCCAAAATTGAACGATGTAAACAGTCCTTAAGACTAGCCCTATATTTTTGTATGAAAAAAAATTTAATCAAATTTTTTAACAAGCCTTTTTTTGTAGTATAACATTGAGAGGTGAGATTTATTAGAAAGGAGATCGAACGGCCTTGAAATCTAAACTAATGGTTGATTCAGGCAGAAATTCTGCGACTTTATTCTCCCTACTTGGTTAATGTGTTATGATAACTAAAATACCACTATCCTTCTTTTGGTAAACATACATATTGCATAGTAGACAAGGATGGAACTTTATTTTATGACTTTGACTTGACAAAATAAGAAACATGAAAAAAATAGATTTAGGCAGTTACATCCATCCTTGTTTATTAGTGAAACGTACGAATAGTAATAAAATTACTCTAATAATTTTTAAAATGCGCTCGCTTAATAAAAATTGGATAATGCCTAAAACATCAGAGAGTTGAGGCGATAGATGCTTCAATCCACATAGATATCTCGATGAAATTTAGCATGGAGACGTTATTTTATATGAGAATAATCATTTGCCGGAGCCAGCAAGATCGGAACAAAACTACTCATAGCCCCCATACAATCGATTGTTCCGATAAAGGGATTCCGGCTATAACTTCTGTAATTAAAGAGCTAGTAACGTGAAATTTTGTAACTTTTGTTATTTTTACATGGAAAATGTCGCTATAGAAAATCAGTAAGATCGGACCAATAGTACTCATAGCTCCCATACAATCGATAGTTGCGATAAACGGATTTTGGGCTATAACTCCTGTTATTAACAAGTAAGGAAAGCTTACTTCGGCTGTGCCGAAGGCTATATACCTTTCATGAATAAGCGTCACGATTTTGACTGTTCGATCCCCAGTACAGCCTGTTTCAATTTAACTATATTTACTATACACATTACACATCTTTGTTATAATTTAAAAAAACTTACAAAATAATAGGATCCGAGTTATCGGAATAATCGATTGTATGGAGGCTATATATTATACGTGTTCAATTGTACTGACTTACACTATACACATTACATATGTAGAATGTACTAAAGGTGCAATATTTTACGTTCCTAACTTTTTAAATGCGGAAGTATTGGCCAAAAAACCTTATATCGGAACAACCGGTTGTATGGGGCTATATGTTATATTTACCCGATCTTCTTGATTTTCCTCTACACACTACATAAATTGAAAGTACTCAAGTTGCAAAATTTTATGTTCCTAACTTTTTAATTGCAGAAGTTTTGGCCAAAAACCTTATATCTGAACAATCGGTTGTATGGGGGCTATATGTTACATTTGCCCGATCTTTTTGATTTTCACTATATACACTACATAAATAGAAAGTACTCGAGATGCAAAATTTTACGTTCCTAACTTTTTAATTGTAGAAGTTTTGGCCAAGAAACCTTATATCTGAACAATCGGTTGTATGGGGGCTATATGTTACATTTGCCCGATCTTGTTGATTTTCACTCTATACACTACATAAATAGAAAGTACTCGAGTTGCAAAATTTTACGTTCCTAACTTTTTAATTGCAGAAGTTTTGGTCAAAAAACCTTATATCTGAACAATCGGTTGTATGGGGGCTATATGTTACATTTGCCCGATCTTGTTGATTTTCACTATATACACTACATAAATAGAAAGTACTCGAGTTGCAAAATTTTACGTTCCTAACTTTTTAATTGCAGAAATTTTGGTCAAAAAACCTTATATCTGAACAATCGGTTGTATGGGGGCTATATGTTACATTTGCCCGATCTTGTTGATTTTCACTATATACACTACATAAATAGAAAGTACTCGAGTTGCAAAATTTTACGGTCCTAACTTTTTAATTGCAGAAGTTTTGGCCAAAAAACCTTATATCTGAACAATCGGTTGTATGGGGGCTATATGTTACATTTGCCCGATCTTGTTGATTTTCACTATATACACTACATAAATAGAAAGTACTCGAGTTGCAAAATTTTACGTTCCTAACTTTTTAATTGCAGAAGTTTTGGTCAAAAAACCTTATATCTGAAAAATCGGTTGTATGGGGGCTATATGTTACATTTACCCGATCTCGTTGATTTTCACTATATACACTACATAAATAGAAATTACTCGAGTTGCAAAATTTTACGTTCCTAACTTTTTAATTGCGGAAGTTTTGGCCAAAAAACCTTATATCTGAACAATCGGTTGTATGGGGGCTATATGTTATACTGGTCCGATCTTGTCAGTTCCGACAAATGATTCCTATATTACAAAATGGTGGCCACATACAAAATTTCAGCCAGATATCTCAAAAATTGAGGGACTAGTTTGCGTTCAAACAGACAGACGGACATGGCTAAATCAACTCATCTCGTCATCCTGATCATTTCGGTATACTTATTGATGGGTCTATCTCTTCTTCTTCTCATATTTACAAACATCGGACCAAAGTTATAATACCATTTCATGTTCATGAAAGGTATAAAAAGGTAGAAACGTAACTGTTTTTCGTGTGCAATGTCTACAGAATGGTTGACCTAATTTGCCACATAGCCCCTATACAATTGATTGCATCCTTTATACATCAGCGTAGGAGCGTCACTCCTTTATAGTGTGTTCATGCTTCAAATAACGTGAATCATACTCATGAGAGGTATAAAGCCTTCGGCAGAGCCGAAGACAGCCTTTTCCTTACTTGTTCCTTCGTAAAATTGTATATGCCTAATGGATATGAAGGGAATGATATTGCATGGTTTGCACAGAATTTAGAATTAGAAATGCATAGTTATATCTATCCAATTCAAAAATGCAAATGCTCTCAATGTTATAATACAAAAAAAGCTTGTTAAAAAATCTGTGTTACATTTTTCTTTTTTTTTCATACAAATATGTAAATATGTATTTTAGTAAAAGTCCGTATGTAGACCCCATTTTTGAAATATATTGAATTTGAAGATAATTTAATAAGCAATCGAATGCTATTATTAAGAACTAAAAATGCTGTGGGTAACACTGTGCAGTTGCAATGTTAAAAATGCAATTATTATAATAAAAATTAAAAAATTGCAAAATGCAAAAAATTGGCTAAGAAACGCAAAGCCTGATTTATTAGCTTTCAAATGAGTTCAAGTTGAAGTTTGTAGCATTAGTACAAGCCGAGATATGATAGATTGAGTAGGTACATGTTTTCATTAGTTTAAGAAAAATTCCAAACTTTGACAGATCATATCTCCGAAGAATATCGAAAAAATGGCAAGGCAAAAAAACGTGTCTAATCAATTTATAGTCCCTACGTGTAAGCGAATTTGAACAAAATCCGTAGCATGACGGTTGAAATTTGGATCACTTGAAAAAGAAACGCTCATATACGTAAATACGAAAGGATAAAATAAAATAATAAAAACATAAACAATTAGTCGCCAACAATGCTACATAAGTTATCGCTGCTTGTTACGCTGATCAAGAAGGGCACTTCTCTGAAAATTATGTTTTGAGATATTCGTGTTTTAAACTTTTGAAGCCTTGTAACTTTTTTGTTGTTGTAGTATATAGAAAACGGGTTTGATGTTAATTTTATATAATTTAGGCCGTGTGCCAATGGGTTTAACAAAGCCCATTTTGACAGAGCGATGGTAAATTCTGACAGTTATCGTGGTGAATATGAACGTAAGAATTTGCCCTAGCCCAGGGGGCTGGGAAAATTTTGACAATCAATAAAGTAAGCACAGGGATGCATGTGCTGTTAACATTCATAGTAGGTATTTCACAAGAATTTATGCCCACACGCGATATTTAACACTAAAATAAAAGAGAATGCCAAAATAGAGCAATATAAATGCTGAAAACCACGTAAATCGAAAATTTATTCACAGAATATTTGCTTTTGCACGTGCTTTTTCCATACCTAAAAATTTACTACTGTCATAATTTCAGAAAGAGCAATTTATCAAATATTATTTGCTTCCAATAAAAAGTCAAATTACATGTCAACCATTTCGATACGATGTACTGTTTTTTATATTTATGGATAGAATACTAATATATTTGAACGTCGTAATATGAATTTCTATTGTTGCCATATCCATATCTATATTTTCCGCATAGAAATAATGGTAAAGACAGCGTATTAATTTATATGGGCGAAATGTAAATTTTTCTGGAACGCATAATCATAATAGTTCAACAATTTTTACTATGGATTTCCTAACAATATTACAACTTGTTGGAGAGTTTTTTTAATTCAAAATTTTTTGAATTTCTTATGATGGGAAATTTTTCTAAAAATTGTATAATATGCCGTAGCCGAATGGTAGAACACTTGGCTAACGTAACAGAGGAGTAGTGTTCGAGTCCCACTGCAACCAGATGTCAAGTTGTATAAAATTTTTGTTTTTTAAACCAAGTATTTAGAATTTATCAATAGTTTATATGGATACCACTTCAATAGTGATTTATCAAAAATCCATATTCATTGATAGGACAGGATTATCAATTTTTATTTAATGTGATATCAATAATTATGGATGTTCCATCCCTCCGTGTACGCATACATAGCTCAACATTTTTCTAAGTTACTTAGCCAGTTCAAAAGATATCAAAGCCATATTTGGAGGGGAAACAAAACATAGATCCTTCTTTCTAATTAGCCATTTTACCCAATTGTATGCAAATGCATATTTTTGTTTGACATCATAGAAGCCTCGAACCATATTGCATATGCATATTTTCATAAATCGCTGGCTTCGTGAGCAAATGTCGTAAGTCCATGGTTTTTTTAATGAGATTTTAATGCAAAACGATAGTCATTCTGGGCATTTTGCCACTTGATCTGGAAGGGTTTTGGTCAGCGGCGGCATCAGCTCTGCGCCTAAGGGACACCTCCAGTTGGGGTGCGGGTACTATTGGACACTCCAATATTCTGGAATTTTACAGCTTTCTCCCTCTAAGCACAGATCGTTGTACGACCCTACAGTCGGGGATAGCTGTTTCAAAATAAACATTCTCAGCAGAGAAGACTGGGAGAGGACGGATTGGTGTCTCGAAACAAATGGTGGCCCTTCCATATACACCGACAGCTCGAAGTTGGACGGCAGAGTTGGAGGAGGGGTTTATTCAAAGGATTTGGACCTTGAGCTCTACTTCAGACTACCTGATCATTGTAGCGTCTTCCAGGCGGAAGTCTCGGCAATCCTGGACGCCGCGGCCTGGTTAAGCAAACGTGTCATCGGAGAAGATATCGCTATTTTCGGCGATAGCCAAGCGACCATCAAATCCCTTGGCTCATACACGTTCAACTCTGAACTGAGCCTCAGCTGTCGTCGATCTCTTCAGGAGATGGCCCAACAGAACCGCGTAAACCTCATATGGGTCCCGGGACATAGGGACATTGAGGGAAACTGTAAGGCAGACGAGCTTGCCAGGCAGGGCACGACCAAGCAGGTTCTTCAGGAGAAAGAGCGCTTAGGTATGCCGTTTGCTACATGCAAACTAATGCTGAAGGAGCACACACTCCGTCAAGCCAACGAAAGATGGCTGCAATCCCCAGGGTGCCGAAACAAAGCTGGCCAAAATGGGATCTTAAAAGGTCCAGACGCATTTATGCCCTAACTAGGAGGGAAATCTCCATATTAATAGGTATATTAACCGGTCACTGCCTCATTGGTGGGCATGCAGAAAGGCTAGGTGTGCCCTACCGACGATGCTGCAGGAGTTGCAAAGATGATGAGGAGGAGGAAACAGTGGAGCACCTCATCTGCAACTGTCCGGCTTTAAGCGGCGCGAGAACGCGCTTTTTGGGAGTTCTCTTCCTGGATAGCCTAAGCCACAACCGGCCTTTCAAAACTGGCCTAAGTGTGCCTCTGCGGCAGCCACTTGAACCTAACCCCCCTAGTGTATTCTAATTTTTGTTAAGAATTTATGATTTTTGATACTTAGAGGAAAAATTTCAAAGATTTTCACAGCGATGGAATAGTATAAAGGGATGAAAATATAAACCTCAGTGTACTTCTACATTCATATGTACGCTTAATAACCATACTCAAATCCCGTGTATCATATTGAAAAATATGTCGCGGACCTATGTCTAAACGTATGAAATTGACACGCTAATAGGAAAATTTACATCGAAATACTACAGGGCATCGTAGCTGATTTGTTAGCCGCTTCGGTGCAGACATAGTAGTTCTGTGTCCGAAAATCCATCTGAAGAGAAGCCTGCAAATTTCGAAACATGTCATGGTATCCATCGCTGTGTAAATCTTTGTATCAAAAATCATAAATTTTTAATCAACAAAATTTGTTAAAACTGACAGAATTTTGGGTTAATCCAACAGCGAAGGAACTGTCATTTTAAAAACAACAAACTTCTGCAGTTAATCCAACAGCGAATCTAGGTTAGGTTAGGTTCAAGTGGCTGCCGCAGAGGCACACCTAGGCCAGTATTAAAAGGCCCGTTGTGATACCACCAACACTAGGAAAGTCAGTTCCGGGAACCTGCCATATGGAAAATCCCGGTATTAACGGAATTCTCCACATAGCAGAATCCCGGGACCGACGTTCCTATACCGACACCGTTACTCCTCCTCGAACCATTTAGATGACTTGATGAAGGCCATCAGGTCCTTTATGTCCAGCTCCGTGACCTGGCGTAGGCTAACCAGGAAGGGAACTCCCAAAAAGCGCATTATCGCGCCACTTAAAGCCGGGCAGTTGCAAATGAGGTGCTCCACCGTACTACAACATCGTCGGTAGGGCACACCTAGTCTTTCTGCGTGCCTACCAATGAGGCAGTGCCCAGTTAATACGCCTATTAATATGGAGATTTCTCTTCTCCTTAGGGCATAAATTTCGTTGGCTTGGCGGAGTGTGTACTCCTTCAGCATAAGCTTGCATGTGGCAAACGGCATACCTAAGCGCTCTTTATCCCGAAGAACCTGCTTGGTTGTGCCCTGCCTCGCAAGTTCGTCTGCCCTACAATTTCCCTCAATGTCCCTATGCCCCGGGACCCATGTGAGGTTCACGCGATTCTGTTGGGCCATCTCTTGTAGAGATCGACGACAGCTGAGCGTCAGTTCAGAGTTGAACAAATAAGAGCTAAGGGATTTGATGGCCGCCTGGCTGTCGCTGAATATAAAAATGTCCTGTCCGATATTGGGTTGGCCTATCCAAGCCGCGGCGTCCATGATTGCTGAAATTTCAGCCTGGAAAACACTGCAGTGATCAGATAGTCTGAAGGAGAGCTCAAGGTTCAGATCCTTTGATAAACCCCTCCTCCAACTTCGAGCCATCAGTATAAATGGAAGTGCCGCCATGAGTGGCGGGACTCCGATCCGTGCTCTCCCATTCTTCCCGGCTGGGAATGTTGTTTTTAAAACCGCTATCTCCGACTGTTGTGGTCGCACAACGATCTGTGCTCAGCGGAAGAAAGCTATCATCATCACCTAAATGGGAAATAGTGCGAATAAAACGATTCCCTTGGATTGGAAAAGCTTACAAAATCTGCAAACAATAACGTGCCTATTAGCAGAACCTAAAAGTTTAAGTTTTTCCCCGTCTGCAAAAGTCGATAAATATCCTGAACTCTTCTTTGCCTGAAATGTTCTCTGGCAGTAGTATGTCCTTTCGTTGGGGTTATAAAGACTGGGGCTTGCCTCGGTTGATACACGTAGGCACGCCACTGGAGGAGAGGTAGTCATTTATTATCCTCTCGAAGGTTTTGAGCACAAAGGATGAGAGATTGATCGGCCTGTAGTCCTTGGGCTCGTAATGAGACGCCTTCCCCGCCTTAGGAATAAACACTACCTTGGCACTTCTCTAGGAGCACGCAATGTAGCTAAGAGAAAGTCAGGCTGTATAGAGAAATACCAGCCATTTGGCTGATGTCTCCAGCGTTTTTATGAGTTGTGCGGGAATAATCCCGTCTGGCCCGGCAGCCTTGAACGGTTCGAAGCTTTTAACCGCCCACCTAACCTTTTCCTCCGTGATGGGTATGTATACAGCCAGGTTTGTTGTAGGTGCTACGGGTTCCGCATGCAAGTTCCCTGGAAAGTGCGTATTCAAGAGCAGCTCTAGGGTTTCCCTCTCCGTGCTGGTCCAGGATCCGTCAGGTTTGCGCAAATAGCTTGTGGCTGTTTGAGTTTTTGGGAGCACTCGTTAACGTCACCATTGGTATAGTTGGGCAAGAGAAAGGCATTCAGCTCAGACTTAACCAAAATACAGGATAAAACCCTTAGTCCCCAAACCGCAAATCCTTGAGCTGTTGACCCAGGGTTCTTGCATGAGGACCACATCTCCGTCGCCTTTAGAGAGACGACTGATTAAAGCAGCCGAGGCTGCTTTAGATTTGTGCAGGTTTATCTGAAGCACCACCAACATGAAAGCGCTCAGACTTCCCTGCCACCGCCGTATCGTCGAGTTCCACCTCGACTGGAGGCTTATCTTTCAACGACGATTTGTTCAGACCACGGTTTGGCGTGACAGAGATCCTACTAACTATGGCAGTGTCAACATTGGTGCGCTCAGGATTAGCTGCTAGCACTGTGACGTTGAGGTCTTCCCCGTCCAGCAGGCTGTCTCCCATCTCCGAGCTGTTCACTGCTCCTTCGCCATTTGACGTGGAAGATACCGTACTTTCCGAGTCGGACATCTCCGACTCCCCTTCCGGCACTGCGATGTCCGAGTCCTCCGGTGCAGCCGAAATAGCAGCGCGCTGTGCATCGCCGCGGTATACGTGGATCACGATCTGACCCATGCCGTAGTGCACTCGTCCATTGCACCGTTTAAGGGGTTCGAGTGCCTCCTTATTCAAGGTGAAGACCACTTGCCTATCAGGCCCTACCGCATCCTCGACCAGATTGACACCCCAGTCCTGCGTCGGGAGAGACGGGTTCATGATCCTCAGCATCCTGAGAATTCTCTCAGGTTCAGCAGGGATAGCAGGAATCCACGCTCTTGCCCTTGGCCGAGCCGGGATGTCCTTCAAGTCGACAACCTCAATTCTTGCCCCTTGGTAGATCTCACCTAGTCTTGCAGCTGCTGCCTTGTACAGTGCAACAGTTTTTGCGTCCTCGCAAGCGAATACCTTGATTAGGCCCTGGTGCCATCCCGCATCAGAACCCATCGGTGTGGCACCCGGAGACTCATCCATAATGTCGAGAAGGGCATTACCGATAGCGTTCCGGACGTACCACCACTGGTCCCTAGGGATGGCCCAGCTTTCATTGCCTCCGTCAATGACGCCTATGAGGATCCTATCCTTAGGCACTTCAGCAAAGCTGAGTTTACCCATAACGGGGGCGTGTTGCTGCCGCTTCGGGTGAGGTTTTAAATCCACGTCCGATCTCTGGCGTTTGAAGGGATTTATATTAACCTTCTTTGGCGCGTGTTCGCTTTGGAAGTTTGGTAAGATAGCTTCAGCCATCTCCACCGTCTTTCTAGCATTCGGCGATAGCGTCTCTTGTGAAATACCCTCGTATTTCTTCAGGATCCTTGCGGCCGCTCTTTTGTCCAAGTACTCAGAGCGACTGGGAGATGTCTTTTGGGGTAAATTTGACCCGTAGTTGCCATCGCGGTCGTTCCCTTATTTGGATCTCTGGGGCCAGGTCGTGAGACCACTGCCACAGACGTTAAAGACTTGGTTTCGGTACCGGCACTTACTAGGGCTCTAGCATCAGCCGTTGTTGGCTTCACCGTGTTTGTACCAGTACTTACTTTGGGGATTGCCCCCTTATTATCCAGAGCTAATCGACTCGTAGTTGCCATCGCTGTCGATCTCCCGGCTGATAAAGAAATGGAGTTTGTCCTCCGACGTTGCGTTCTCGCTTGCTCCAGCATTTTCCTCCTCTGCTGTGCAGTATACTTTGTTGTATCTTTAGTTTTAGGGTTTTTGTTACTATTATTCATCTTGTTCGTACGACCCCTCCCCGGGCAAGGCCAGTTTAGGGTCAAGGGAAGAGTAAGGGGAATGTATCGTCCGCCGCGGCAGAGCCCCATACCGCGGTAAGGCCATAGTTACTCTCCGAGGCGGCCCGGTATCAGAGAGGCTCCGTTTGAAAACAGACACGATTTGCCTCCCGGCTGCAAAACGTCCAATGGGCTCGTGGTCGCATAACACCCTTGATTGGGAGGGGGAAGCTCTTAGTCGTCGCGCCAGAGAGCCTTGGTTTCTCTCGTGATGTAGCACCGGCGGCGCTATGATCACAAGGGCAGCGTAGCCCTGTGGCTATCGACTTAAGCCCTCGTACCGCGGCAAGGTGTCCACCCTTCACGAGGGAAACAGCGAAGATACTGTCATTGGAAAAAACTCCATCTGCTTATGCAATTATAATCAATGTATTCCGAATATTCCATAAATTCTATAAACTATTTGCGAATTGCAATAGAATGTAATGTAGATAATATGAAATGAACGGAATAATCATAGCTTATGTCGCGTAAACAACTGCCATAGAACAAAGCGGCAATTAGACGTCGGCCAGCATAAGTACGCAATGGCCTGATGGTAGTCATTTCCGTTCAGCAGTCAAAACAGTGTGAGTTCGATTCTCAGTGGAGTAAACAAAGCAACGTGTTATTTCCCTGCAGTCAACTTAACTAGTTTTATACTAATCAAATACTAGTCAGCTAGGCGGCTTCAACTAGTTCGAGTTCTGTAATTTTTCTATATTAGCAACTGGTATTTTTAACACGGCGATGTCCTACGAGATGGCAATTGTCCTTCTCTGCATCAGCACCATACCAATTGGCTGACTAGTCAGCCTCTGCATCAGGAATATACCAGTTGATATACTTGTTATTATACACATCAGTATCATACCATTTAAGATACCAGTTCGTATATACGTCAAGATCGTACCAGTTGAAAGAATAGTTCATATATACATCAGAATCATACCAGTTGGCAGACTAGGTCATATATGCATCAGAATCATACCAGTTGAAAGACTAGTTCATATATGCATCAGAATCATACCAGTTGAAAGACTAGTTCATATATGCATCAGAATCATACCAGTTGACAGACTAGATCATATATGCATCAGAAATACCAGTTGGCAGACTAGTTCATATATGCATCAGAATCATACCTGTTGACAGACTACTTCTTATATGCATCAGAATCATACCAGTTGACATATCAGTTCATTTTTGCATCATAATCATATCAGTTGACATACTAGTTCAAATTTGCATCAGAAATATACCATTTGACATACTAGTTCATATATGTATCAGAAGATTACCAGTTGACATACTAGTTCATATATACATCAGAATCATACCGGTGGACATACTGCTCAGTCTATGCGGCAGGACATACTAATCATTATGCCCATTCAGATCGTACCACTTGTCATACTAGTCCATTAATTTGACATTCATTCCAGTTGGTATACTAGTCGGTCTATTCACCAGTATCATAGTCAGCCTTTACATCAGCAATATACCAGTTTATTCTTTAAAAAGCAGCGACTATTTGTATTTACCCAAACACGAAAAAGCATCTGTGAATTACAAGGTAAAAAAGAAGCAGTTACAAGAGAAAAAGAAAAGCAATTGTCCTCTTCTGCATCAGCACCATACCAATTGGTATACTAGTCAGCCTCTGCATCAGCATTATACCAGTTGATATACTAGTTCATACACAGCCAAAAATGAGCTAAAGGCTCTGAGTTCGATTCTCGGTAAAGTTAACACAAGTTTTTTTTTCTATATTTTTTAAATTATGTTGTTTATTGTATTTTTAATTTAATTATTGAATTCTACTTGCAATGGCTCCTTTCAAATTCCGCGTTCGTCAAGTTTGATTATATAGGTGAAGGCCCAATTGCATTCAACTTTGTAGGATCCACTTTCATACAAAGTTTTTTAAACGTAAAGCGAAGCGAAATTTTTGCAAATGCTCAAAAACGAGGCGCGCATTTGTCAAAGTTTTATGTAATTGGGGCTTTGGGGTTGTATTTTTAGGTAAGGTAAATTAAGGTTAAGTTAGTCGTCCACTGCGGAGTTCCGGACCCACATATCGCCGTGCCATACGAAAACTAACACCAAAAATTTTGTGTCTGAAGAAAACTAACACTTTTATTTTGTGTCTGACGAAAACTAACACTTTCAATTTGTGTCTGACGAAAACTAACACTTTTATTTTGTGTCTGACGAAAAGTAACACTTTCAGGTTTTCTCTGAAGAAAATGTACTAGCCAAAAGTGTTAGTTTTCGTCAGACAGAAAATAAAAGTGTTAGTTTTCGTCAGACACAAATTAAAAGTGTTATTTTTCGTCAGACACAAAATAAAAGTGTTAGTCTTCTTACAGAATTTGAAAGGTATTAGTTTTCGTAAAAAATTTTAAAAGTGTTAGTTTTCGTATGGCACGTCGATATGATATATAGATAAAATTAAGTCTTATTTTTACATCAAAAAGAGTCAAAGTAAGACTGCTTTCATGCTGGGCCATACACTCGAGTTAAAGGAGCATTGGTAGAGTTAATTTATATTGTTGTTGTCAATATACTCAAGTTTATGCCGCAACGTAAAAAAAAATGGCGGTTATATACCAACAGGTTGTCATAACCTCTAACGAGACTTTTGCCGAACTTCTCTTCCAACTTATAGTGTGCTGCTTTGATTTTTTCCCTATGAGTTGGCGGGACCTAGTTTTTTTTTTTAAATTTAAAAATCTGTGACTGTTCAAACAGTTGAATGCAGTTAGGTTAGGTTAGGTTAGTGGCTGCCGCAGAGGCACACTTAGGCCAGTTTTGAAAAGCCCGTTGTGATACCACCAGCACTAGGAAAGTCAGTCCCGGGACCCGGCCATTTGGAAAATCCCAGCGGTCTGGTTTAGACTATCCAGGAAGGGAACTCCCAAAAAGCGCATTCCCGCGCCGCTTAAGGCCGGGCAGTTGCAGATGAGGTGCTTCACCGTTTCCTCTTCCTCATCAACTTTGCAGCTCCTACAGCATCGTCGATAGGGCACCCCTTCTGCGTGCCTACCAATAAGGCAGTGCCCAGTTAGAACACCTATTAATATTAAGATTTCTCTCCTTCTTAGGGCGTGAGTGTGTACTCCAAGCCAACGAAAAGAAGCAACAATCCCCAGGGTGCCGGACATCCAAACAAACCTGGCCAAAATGGGATCATAAAAGATCTAGAGGGATCATAAAAGATCTGAATGCAGTTACAGAATTTCCATTTGATTTTCAGAAAAATACAATTGACATTCAGAAAATTACAATTGATATTCAGAAAACTTTCTGAATATAAACTGAAAAAGGTGTAGTATGATTTCAACCCGAGTTTCATACATACTTGCATACTAGTACGAACCAGGATTTTTCTGACTAGTATTATTTCGCCCAGCAAATTATAGTTGTATACTAGTATGTTTTCTGATTAGATTGGCATTGATTGGTTTAAGGGTAATCAGCAAAGAACTAGTATAAAACATCCATAAAATGTATAGTAAACGAGGTAGGTGTCTGCTGAGTAGTTTGGAATTGATTAGTTTGAAGGTAGTCAGAAATTAACTAGTATGAATACACCACAAAATTTTTAGGCGTAGAACTATAATGTTGCTGAGTAGTTTGGCATTGACTGGTTTAAAGCTAATCAGAAGTGAACTAGTATGAATACACCACAAAATGTATAGTCATTGAACTATATTGTTTGCTGAGTAGTTTGGCCTTGACTGGTTTGAAGGTGATCAGAAATGAACTAGTATGAATACACCACAAAATGTATAGTCATTGAACTATATTGTTTGCTGAGTAGTTTGGCCTTGACTGGTTTGAAGCTAATCAGCAATGAACAAGTATAAATACACCACAAAATGTATAGTCAATGAACTATGTATATTCTTTGCTGAGTAGTTGGACATTGACTGGTTTAAAGGTGATCAGAAATGAACTAGTACGAATACACCACAAAATGTATCGTCATTGAACTATATTGTTTGCTGAGTAGTTCGACATTGACTGGTTTAAAGGTGATCAGAAATGAACTAGTATGAATACACCACAAAATGTATCGTCATTGAACTATATTGTTTGCTGAGTAGTTCGACATTGACTGGTTTAAAGGTGATCAGAAATGAACTAGTATGAATACACCACAAAATGTATAGTCAATGAACTATATTGTTTGCTGAGTAGTTCGACATTGACTGGTTTAAAGGTGATCAGAAATGAACTAGTATGAATACACCACAAAATGTATCGTCATTGAACTATATTGTTTGCTGAGTAGTTCGACGTTGACTGGTTTAAAGGTGATCAGAAATGAACTAGTATGAATACACCACAAAATGTATAGTCAATGAACTATATTGTTTGCTGAGTAGTTCGACATTGACTGGTTTAAAGGTGATCAGAAATGAACTAGTATGAATACACCACAAAATGTATAGTCATTGAACTATATTGTTTGCTGAGTAGTTTGGCCTTGACTGGTTTGAAGCTAAGTAATCAGCAATGAACAAGTATAAATACACCACAAAATGTATAGTCAATGAACTATATTCTTTGCTGAGTAGTTTGACATTGACTGGTTTAAAGGTGATCAGAAATGAACTAGTATGAATACACCACAAAAT
Organism: Campiglossa producta; assembly: GCA_964058755.1. Taxonomy (NCBI): domain Eukaryota; kingdom Metazoa; phylum Arthropoda; class Insecta; order Diptera; family Tephritidae; genus Campiglossa; species Campiglossa producta. The sequence continues at coordinate 114,514,779 of CAXKVI010000001.1, forward strand.
GTATCGTCATTGAACTATATTGTTTGCTGAGTAGTTCGACATTGACTGGTTTAAAGGTGATCAGAAATGAACTAGTATGAATACACCACAAAATGTATAGTCAATGAACTATATTGTTTGCTGAGTAGTTCGACATTGACTGGTTTAAAGGTGATCAGAAATGAACTAGTATGAATACACCACAAAATATATAGGCAATGAACTATATTGTTTGCTGAGTAGTTCGACAATGACTGGTTTAAAGGAGATCAGAAATGAACTAGTATAAATACACCACAAAATGTATAGTCAATGAACTATATTGTTTGCTGAGTAGTTTGGCATTGACTGGTTTAACGCTAATCAGCAATGAACTAGTATGCATACGCCACAAAATGTATAGTCAATGAACTAGAATTTTCGCTGAGTAGTTTGGCATTGACTGCTTTTAAAACTAATCAACAACGAACTGGTAGGCATATGCCACAAAATGGTTAGTCAATGAACTAGTATGTTTGCTGAGTAGTTCGGAATTTGACTGCAGGGTTAGAACAAAGCTGTAATAATAAGTATGCGATACCTGGGTTGAGCGTTCAGGAGACCTGAGTCCGATTCACGGTGAAGTCAATATAAGAACTCTGGAAAATATTTTGTTTTGGTATTAAAATAAGTCTTATTTAAAAAAAAAAAATTATATTGACTTCACCGAGAATATAACCATCAACCCCTAGAACAACAAAATAACAGCTTAACTGTTAAAACAACAGCTTAACTGTTATCTTGGGGTTAACAGTTTGAATGCAGTTGAATCAACAGCATTGAATAATGGATAAGGGCAAATCCCAAATAGTGTTACATTTTTGCCAAAAAAAATAAAAAATTGAAACATCCAAGCACAAGAATAACCTTTTTTCTGGTATATTGGTAGATAAAGAGGAGCTTAAATTTATCAGCGTAATTCGTCTTACATAATGCCTCTAAAAGATATAGTCAATAGATCGAAGATTATATATATAAATTCAAGTCGCAGTGTTTAAAATACATTTATTTAAACACTACTTCACCGATTTTGTTAAAATTTTATCAACGTGTAGTAAACAAAAAATGTTTGATACCCGCCACCCGGTAAAACTAAATATCCATATGCTTTTTCCCCGCTTTAGTTCATTAAGCGATGTGTAGCATCCGAGTATCCAAAAATGTAACACTATTTGGGATATGCCCATAAGAATTGACAGTGATTTTGGTTGAATCAACCCATATTTTGGTTAATATGACCAGCTCTTTTTTTCACTGTGTACAGGAAAGCTATTGGTGCTCTTTCTGCCTGGGTAAAAGGTGGTGGCCAAAGCCACAAATAGTTTATTGGCTGTACGAAATCACGGTCTGATGCCTTGCTTGGACAAGCGCACTTTTCTTCACACCCACCGAAGCTGAACCTTTTTCCGATAGATCTGTACTCCAGGCAAGATGCAGTGTGATAGGACTCAATGCGGCCTCACCATGGAACGACACCAGATTCAGACAGACTACTATTCTGGAGACCATACGCAGAAATTTACCTTTTCTCAAGAAAACTAATGCTCCATAAGGATCACTGAGGCGCACGAATGAGAGAACGTACAAACTCTAGAGCCCGAAGGCCACATACATCATTTCACGGATGGCTCCAAAATGGATGGCAACGTTGGTAGCGGCATATATTCAGAATACCTCTCTATCTTGCTATGCATTAAGCTATCGAGCCACTGCAGTGTATTTCAAGCCAAACTTCTGTCAATAAATGAGGTCGAATGCTGGCTGTTTTCAAAAACCACAACATCTATTTTCAATTCATTCTGACAGTCAGTCAGCTATCAATTCCATTCAAGGCAATAACACAACATCAATAGGTAGCAATCGACGGCAGACAGTAGCTAAATGACCTAACCTCGAGGCGCACAACAACAGTGGTGTACCAGATATTTCTGTACCACATAAGTATTTCTACTCCTCTTGGTACGAGTAGACACAAGCTTCTCTCGGTTTTCCCCGAAAAGGCTAATGCATGATGGGCACTGGATCCTACATGTGAGTTGTCCAGACAGACTTGGCCTCGCATTAATTAAAAACGAACAAGTTTACTGATTAACCTCAAACCCTCTCTCTAGGCCCATTGATTGGAGTACTGACAGGGGATTGTCTGAGGGTACAAGGTGAACATATGGGTTTCCCGACAAATTATTTCTGCGCAGCTATAGGGACGATATTGAAAGTATTGAACAATTCATCAGCAGCTCCCAGCGCTAGCCAAAACTGGGAGGGAATATCTGAAGATTGTTTCGAGATGTTACAGCTTTTTGGGTATTTAGAGAAGGCGTGAGAACAAATGGGTCAGCAGGCCTAAGTGAGTCTATCTGTCCTTCAGAGAAGCAGCCAAAATAGTCTAACCCAACCTTACGGTGCTGTTATTAAAGCTTTCACTTAGAACTAAATATTATTAATATTTGCTTTTATTAGATGTAATATCTTGGAAAGACTATTTTGAATCCAAAAGGGTTATTGGGATTCCAGGGTGACTAAGCTATATCCTATCTCACGTTGACAGAGATACACAGTAAAAATAAAAGTCTCACTTTAATACCTGTTTGGTGTTTATATATAACAACGCCAAAAAAGTATTAAATTAATACCATGTTCGGTCTCATTTCTCGTGAGAGAGGAATTCAGTCGAAGATTCTCTCAGGCAAAAAAAAAAAATTACAGTTTTATTATATTGCCTTCACCGAGAGTCGAACTCACAATTTATTGAATGCTCAACGGAGATGTCTACTATCAAGCCATAGAGTACTTATGATTGTCAGCGTCTAATTGCACTGTTGTTCTTAATGTAGTATCACAATAGCGACGAACCGTGTGCTCTGAGCAAACAAACCACCGGACTTAATTTAATGCTAAAAAGTAATTAATTTAATACTTTTCCGGCTTTGTTTTAAAGCAAATAGTACCTAAAACATTATAATGAGAGAAAAACGCCTTTCTCTTGCCCAAGTATACCAATGGTGAAGTTACAGCTGCCAGTTTAAAGTCGACAGTACCAGGCTGACGATGTCGTCGATCTATATACCCTAAGATGCCGAAGAACCTCCTCCACAGAGGGATGTAAAAGACCTGGTGGCAAATTTTTCCATCACGTACAGTGGGTAAGCTCCGATATAAATGCTAGGGGAGAGTCGTTGTTCGACAATTTATTAACAACTAAGCTAAGGTAGTTTGAAATGCAGGTAACGAACCTACGTTTATCACTAAAACCCGCAGGGGGTCATAGATCTCACTATTTGCAGCGAAGGCACCTATGAGTGGGTCAGAAAATGACGAATTCTTGATGAACATTCATTCTCCGACCACCGGTACATAGAACTAGTTCTAGATTTTTCTGCTGAGCAGCCAGTTATGAAACGCAACCCACGTAAAGGCATAATAAGTTATCGTTAACGATAACACTAACGCCATGCCCATAACGCGAATCAGCTGTTCCAACCAAACTTATGGAAATCAATGTAAGCGTTTAGTAATGCCATACCATAACCCTAACGCGGAAACCATACCATAGCCAACCAATTGGGTTTTAATTTTTCGCCATATCCCTAACCTCTTTCTGATGGTGAATTTTCGCACATTTTTAAGCTTTTATTTGTTTTTTTCGGTGTGTATTACCTCGGGGAGTAAGCATATGTGTAATATTTTTCATTTTCTTTGTTTTAATCAAATTGTCACTTCTTTATGGTTACTGCATGACTAATTGTTCACATTGGATATGGCTAGCGTTATTGTTAGCGTTATGGACATGGCGTTAGCGTTATGGGCATGGCGTTAGCGTTAACGATAACTAATTATGCCTTAACACTAACTGGCAGCTACACAATGAAATATTAGCTAGGGACCTACCAGCACTGCCCCCACAAGTACCCTCATCAGTAGGGGAGTTGGAGGATCTGGTAAAGACCTTTACAACGGCGCTCTCAAATGCCCTAGAACAGGCTTGTCCAGTGCCAAAACCACGCGGTAAACATAGGCCGCATTGGTGGTCCTACGACCTGGACTCGCTCCGCAAATCATGTAGGGCACAATTTAATAAGGCCAAGAGCCTTGGCTCGAATATAAAGTTAAACTCGAATATAAAGTTAAACTCAGGGCCTACAAAAAAAGCTCTGAGGCAGGCGAAGAGAGTATCGTGGAGAAATTTCTGCACTAGGGTCGATAACGTCGACGATATAGCGAGACGTAGACGAGTGCTCTCAAAAACTCAAACAGACACAAGCTATTTGCGCAAGCCTGACGGATCCTGGATCAGCACGGAGGGGGAACCACTAGAGCTGCTCTTGAATACGCACTTTCCAGGAACTGGCATGTGGAACCCTTAGCACCTACAACAAACCTGGCTGTAAACTAGGTAGTGGCATATGCAGACGATTTAGCTATTTTATACAGGGGTATGGTGGCCTGCGCTGAGCAAGGCAACAAACCTTAATCTGTTAGGTAAAGAACACAGATCATGTATGATCTGTATAAGCGGTGCGTTAAGAACAACGCCCAACGAAGCACTCCAGGCCATTATTGGCATTTTGAATCGGGTTTTAGTTATAAAACAGAAATGTTTTAACAATTTTTTAAAGATAAAATAAATTTGTCCGTTGGCGGGGACTCGAACTAAGACTCCCTTCATCATGCCCGTCAGCTCTACCACTGAGCTACATCGCACACATAAATGTTGTTGGAAAAATTCAATCTTTAATAAGCTTTCAAAAATAAATGAAATCAAAACAAAAATTGTAGACCGAAATGGTTTTAATTTTAAACCCAAAAGTTTTAATTTTCATACCAAAAAGTTTTAATTTTAAACCAAAAGTTTTAATTTTCAAACCAAAAAGTTTTAATTTTAAACCGAAAAGTTTTATTTTTAAACCCAACAGTTTTAGTTTTAAACCGAAAAGTTTTAAAAATAACATTAAATTGTTTTGTAAGGAAGTATAAGTTCGGGTAAACCGAACATTAAATACGCAGCGGTAGTTTTCATATAATTTTCGAAATTTTCCATTTCGGAAGTGGGTGTGGTTGGGAAGCGACTTCGTCCAATTATATCAGGTATACTCCCTATTATGCTAGTATACCTCGTACCAGTTTTATCGTTCTACCGTATTCAATTTAAAAATTATGACCCGTGAAATTTTCAAATATGCCTCCCTGAAAAGTGGGCGGTGCCACACCTACTTTTAAAAATTGATCAAAAAATTATAATAGAATGACTAGGGGATTCATCCTACCAAACTATATCATGTTAGCAGTTTCCGTTACCGAATTATGTCAATTTAGGTGATTTTCGAAGTTTTCGATATCGAAAGTGGGCGTGGTTGGAAGGCGATTTTATTCAATTTCATCAGGTATACTCCCAACGATACTAGTATGCTTTGGGCCAAATTTCATCGTTCTATCGTCATCAGTTTAAAAGTTACGACCAGTCGAATTATCAAAAATGCTTTCCTTAAAAGCGGGCGGTGCCACGCCTACTTTAAAAAATGTATGCAAAATCATAAGGGTAGGACCAGGTGGATTCACCTATAAATTTATATCATTTTAGCCATTTCAGCTACCGAGACATGTCAACTTATATGAATATCGAAATTTTCGATATCGAAAAAGGGGGCGTGGTTATGATCCGATTTCGCCCATTTTCAAAAGCAACCTACCTTGGCCAGAAAGTAACCTGTATAGAAAATTTCAGGCAAATATCTAAATTTTTAGCCAAGTTATGTCAGTTTATGTGATTTTCGAAGTTGTCGATATCGACAAAAGAGGCGTGGTTATCATCCGATTTCTCCCATTTTCTCTACCAAGCTGCTTTGGCCAGAAAGTAATATGTATACCAAATTTCATGCAAATACTTAAATTTTTACTCATGTTATGTCAATTTGTATGATTTTCGAAATTTTCGATATCGATTTCGCCCATGTATATAAAATTTCATGCAAATATCTCAATTTTTATTCAAGTTATCGTGTACACAGACGGACGGACGGACGGACATGCGTTAATGAACTCCTCTTTTCAAACCAAGAACTTTCATATATGGAACTCTATATCTCATCATCATCATTTATTGGCGCTTAACCGCCTAAGCGATTTTGGCCGTCGCCTATCAAAGCACGCCAGTCATTCCTTTTTAGCGATAACTGACGCCAATTGGAAACCCCAAGGGAGTTCAAGTCATCCTCCACCTGTTGTTTCCATCTCAGTCGAGGCCTCCCCCTTCCTCTGCTGCCGAATTCGGGTGACGATTGGAAAACCTTCTGGGCTGGAGCTTCTTTGTCCATTCGCATGACGTGACCCAGCCAGCGGAGCCTTTGGGCTTTAATTCGCTGGACTATGGTCAGATCTGCGTAAAGCTCGTACAGCTCATCGTTAAATCTCCTTCGATACTCGCCGTCGGCATCACGGGAAGGACCATAAATCTTCCGGAGAACTTTTCTCTCAAATACTCCAAGGGCCATCTCATCTTCTCTTGACATTGTCCATGAATCTGAGCCATACATCAGGACAGGTATGATGAGAGACTTATAGAGCGCGATCTTTGTTCTTCGAGAGAGGACTTTACTTCTCAATTGCCTACTCAGTCCAAAGTAGCACTTGTTCGCAAGAGTGATTCTCCGTTGGATTTCTAGACTGATATTATTTTCGGTGTTAATGCTGGTTCCCAAATAGACGAAGTCCCTCACAGTTTCAAATTTGTAACTATCAACAGTGACGTGGCTGCCAAGGCGCAGGTGCGCCGATTCTTTCTTTGATGACAGCAAATACTTCGTCTTGTCCTCGTTGACCGCAAGACCCACTTTTTTCGCTTCTTTATCCAGTCCAGAGAAGGCAGCGCTTACGGCGCGGTTGTTAAGGCCAATGATATCAATATCATCGGCATACGCCAGCAATTGCACGCTCTTGTAAAAGATTGTACCATTGCGGTTTAGCTCTGCTGCTCGAATTATCTTCTCCAGCATCAGGTTGAAGAAATCGCACGAAAGGGAGTCGCCCTGTCTGAAGCCTCGTTTGGTTTCATATGGCTCAGAGAGGTCCTTCCCGACTCTGACGGAGCTGTTAGTATTGCTCAACGTCATTTGGCAAAGCCGTATAAGCTTTGCAGGGAAGTCAAATTCAGACATGGCGGCATACAGGCAACTCCTTTTTGCGCTGTCAAAAGCGGCTTTGAAATCGACAAAGAGATGGTGTGTGTCGATTCTTTTATCATGGGTCTTCTCCAGGATTTGGCGTATCGTGAAAATCTGGTCGATGGTAGACTTACCAGGTCTAAAGCCACACTGATAAGGTCCAATCAGCTTGTCTACGATGGGCTTCAGTCTTTCACACAATACGCTAGAAAGAACCTTATACGCGATATTAAGAAGGCTGATTCCGCGGTAGTTGGTGCGGTTAGCGGGATCGCCTTTCTTGTGGATTGGGCAGAGCACACTTAAATTCCAATCTGGAGGCATGCACTCGTCTGACCATATTCTGCATAAGAGCTGATGCATGCTTTTTACCAGCTCTTCGCCTCCGTGTTTGAACAGCTCGGCGGGCAGTCCGTCTTTTCCAGGCGCTTTGTTGTTTTTCAGCCGGGATATAGCTATCCTCACTTCATCATAGTCAGGTGGTGGGACGACTTTTCCATCGTCAGGGATTGGGGTATCGGGTTCGACGTCTCCCTCGCAATTTAGCAGTGAGGAGAAGTGCTCCCTCCATAATTTAAGTACACTCTGTACGTCGGTTACCAGGTCGCCATTATTGTCCTTACAGGAACTTGCCCCGGTCTTAAAACCTTTCGTCATCCGCCGGATCTTTTCATAGAATTTTCGGGCATCATTCCTGTCAGCCAGCATCTCAAGCTCCTCACACTCACGCCTTTCGGCCTCACGTTTCTTTTTTCTGAAAAGGCGTCTCTCTTCCTTCTTTGCCTCACGATAGCGTTGCCATACACTGCGGGTTGCGCCCGTTCGCAACGTCTCCCTGTAGGCAGCGTCCTTTTTGTCCGAGGCAGTGCTGCATTCCTCATCGTACCAGTTGTTTTTGCGGGCTCGCTGGAACCCTATAGTGGCCTCAGCGGCGGTACGTAATGAGTGAGAGATATGCTTCCATTGCTCGGTTGCATCGTTAGGTCGAGGATTGCTCTCCGATAGCAGGTGTGAGAGTCGAGTGGAGAAATTGTCAGCTGTCTGTGTCGTGCGCAGCTTCTCGACGTCAAACTTTCCTTCCGTTACTGTGCGCACTTTCTTTGCTACACAGAGGCGTGTGCGTATCTTGGCTGCAACAAGATAATGGTCCGAGTCGATATTGGGACCACGAAGAGTACGCACGTCCAGAACGGTGGAGCTATGTCTGCCGTCGATCATGACATGATCAATCTGGTTTCTTGTTCTTTGATCAGGAGACAGCCATGTGGCTTGGTGTATTCGTTTATGCTGGAACCTGGTACTACTGATGACCATATTGCGAGCAGCAGCGAAATCAATCAACCTAGTGCCGTTGGGGGATGTTATATCATGGAGACTAAATTTTCCAACTGTTGGACCAAAGACTCCTTCCTTGCCCACCTTCGCATTAAAGTCGCCGAGCACGATTTTGATATCATGTTGGGGGCAGCGATCATAAGTCTGTTCAAGTTATGTCAATTTGTATGATTTTCGAAATTTTCGATATCGATTTCGCCCATGTATATAAAATTTCATGCAAATATCTCAATTTTTATTCAAGTTATCGTGTACACAGACGGACGGACGGACGGACATGCGTTAATGAACTCCTCTTTTCAAACCAAGAACTTTCATATATGGAACTCTATATCTATCTCGATTATTTTGTGTCGTTTCGTACTACCGTTATGCGAACAAAATTATAATACCTTTGTACCAGTACTAGTACGTTGGGTATAAAAATGTGGCACTTGGCAGGGCTCGAAGGAAAACACTCAGGAGTCGCAGCCGACTCATAAAGTTTTTGTGGGCAAAGTTCAATTACATTCAAACAAAAAAAAAAAAAATTTACTGCTATTTCATTGAGATCTTAAATCGAAACCAAAAGAAATTGAAATCGTTTTAAACTTTTGGAAGGCTTAAAACAGCCATGGGCAATTAGAGGCTCAGTCAGCTCACTGCCGCTCTACAACAACAACATCTGACTCCTTGTAGCTCACAACAACACCAAAAAATACAAAAAATCATTCCAATATTAATATTAGAATACCGTTAGTGTCTCCACCACCGCGCACATTGAATTCATTTCGAATTCAGATTTCATGCTGGCTGGTCGTTCGTCGCTGCGAATGTATAGCGGTACAAACACGCATTCATAGGTATATACACATATAGCTACATACATATTTTCAGTTGTATTTGTTTTTATTTTTTAATTGCGTTGCATACCAGCTGCGGTGAATTTTTATTATTATTATTATTATTATTATTAAAATAGATAAGGGTGTACACTTAAGACTTCAAGTCTCTTATAGTACCTCAATCGGTGGAATTTACAAAATCAAAACTTAATTAAAAATCAATTATAAACTAAGAATAAAAATAAATAATTACAAGATTACATTCAGACCATATTTAATAAATAAAAAAAAAATAAAAAAATATAACTTAATAATATTGGAAGATTAATTTATATATGATATTAGGTAACGTAAGAGAAGAAAAGGAAAAAATTCATAAAAACACACAAAGATAAGAAATTTGTAAAGATAAGATATAATAATAGTTATATCATAGAATTTGAAATATAGAATGAAAGGAATGGTCAGTTTAGAAAATTAATTGAGTGTTTACGACTGGTGCGTAGAGAAATAACTGAATAGTATGCGCTTATAGTTGCTTAGGTTTACATTGTTCCTTATAGCAGCAGGGATTGATTTCTATAGACGAACGGCGTTGACGAAAAACAGCCTTGCAGATGCTACGTAGTTAAACCTAGGTACAACTAAGGTACATGAGCGAAGAGATCTAGCAAATTGGAGTTTTTCATAAAGATATGATGGGGACTTTAATGAAATTAACTGAAACAAAAAAATCACACTTCTAGCTTTCTGGTATTCAAAAATATTACAAGCAAGGATTTCGGATCTCCATGTATGTATGTTATGTATGTTAAAGTGGCTGCCTCCGCAGTCCACGCGGAGGCTCACGTGGGCCTTAGTTTGGTCCGTTGTGATACCACGAAAGGAGCCCTAATTTCCCTTTCTGTAGATCGACCCTACCCAGCAGAAAGGTCGCATCCCCCAAAAAGTTTTGTAAGAAACCTTCTGACATACGACCTCTCCGCTGGGACGGGTCGGGGCAGGAGGCCCCAAAAACACATAAAAACCTTGAAGGCATCCGTCCGCCCGTCACCCCCATACAAAGTGCAACGTATACGTTGCAACTCTATATGGTGATGACAGACAGACGGATCCCCCAAGGTTCGATGTGTTTAGGGCCGGAGTTCATACACCCATGAAGCTAAACCAGCGCGTTTGTCTGATGTAGCGCAGAATATCATCTATATTTGCAGATTCTAGCTCCGCGAGGCATCCAAAGGAGTGTTTGCGGAGACATCGGTACCTGGTTTTCGACAGAGCGGGACAGTGGCATAGATAGTGTTCTACACTTTCTATCTCCTCCTCGTCCCTGCAGCTGCGGCAGAAGTCATTTGTATAGAGGCCCATGAGAGCGCCATGGGTTCCCATAAGACAGTGTCCTGTAAGAAGGCCCACTAGTGGGCTAATGAATAGGCGATTCAGATGAATTACCGATTGCGACCTTTTTTCGTTAAGTTTGGGCCAAATTTGCCTGGACGTTCTGCAAGTCGGCTCCATGGCCCATCTTGCGTCGGCTTGTTCTATGAACCGGGAACGCAGCCAGTGCTTGTATGTATTTAGAGGGGGGCTCACCCAGCTGCCGGAGGTGATTGTATGTAGACAGGTGCCCTTCCTTGCTAGCTCATCGGCTGCGCAGTTACCCGATACAAAACTATGGCCTGGGACCCATATTATACTCAGGCTGCACTTATCGGATAGCTTATTTAGAGCTTCCCTGCACTTAATCGCCACTAGTGACGACGTCTTACTATTTTGCAGGGATTTTATGGCAGCTTGGCTGTCGGAAAAAATGGAGATAGAGTTAGTCACTGGCAGGTTAGTCAGATAGCGAGCAGCTTCCCAGATAGCTATAAGCTCAGCCTGAAAGACACTGCAGTGGTCTGGAAGGCGTAAGCTCATATTAATGTCGAGTTTACTTGAGAAGATTCCACTGCCGACTTTGTTGTCTAGTTTAGAGCCGTCCGTGAAAACGGAGATTTCTTGACTTCCCGGTTCCACGCAATTTTTCCACTCGCTTCTCTCTGGGATCCACGTTTCGAACTTGTTATCCCAGCAAGGCCGTGGTATTGCGTAGTCCAGCTTTAAGTAAGAGTTGGGGAGTTGCTTCAGGATTTGGGTATGCCCAAACCTGCAGTCCCTCCAGGGTTCTAGTGCATTGAGCCTAGCTGCGTTGCAACTGGCAGTAAATTTCCCATACAGGTCAGTGGGAAGAAGAAAAAGTATGGTTTCAAGAGCCTTGGTGGGAATGGAGGGAAGGGCACCGCTAATAAGCATTGCTGCCATCCGTTGCACCTTTGTGGCTTTGGTTTTGTTAGGTTTCCATCCGGATGGCCGCGGTTCAAAACCGCCAGCGTGATGTTGCCCTTGGCAAACTCGTTGAACGGTTTTGTTAGGGCAGGTGGAGAAGGGGCAGAGGTTATGGGCCTATACCTTTTAGGAACGCTCGAGGCGTTTACTATCGACCGCTGCCTCTTAAGGGCTGGCCCATCCGACCCGGTTGGCGTCGTATTGGCAGGATTGGTTGCCGTGTTTGCTGTGTTACGCGATGATTTTTCCGCAATGATTTTCCTGGCCCAGGCCAGAGAGCTTTTTTGCTCTGCCGTCAGCTTATCGCTGGGAGACTTGCCCAGTATCTCTACAATTTTGGCGGCATTGCGTAGATTCCGCTGATTGCGGACGGAGAGGGGGACTCGTTTGCTTGCCTTAGAACCCTCTAGGGGGTCAGCCGGCTTGCCACGAGTTTGTTTTGCATGGGCGGGGGCATTCACTCTGTCCGTGGAGGACCCGGTGTTGGTTTCCGCCACTGGCTGAGCAGAGGTGCCCGTAAGACGGGCCACCTGCGTTTGCTCAGCCGGGAGTTGCTTTCCCTCAGTGCGGCTAGCTTTGCCGGCTGTTACAGGTTCGGACTTGCCCTCAGGGGGTTTGGTCCTACTGCTGCTAGCTTGCGCAGGTGGCCGAAAAGTGGTTTGAGGCCGTGCAGGCCTGATCGGTGCCACCTTAGCGGTTCCCGATTGTGGCAGGGTTTCATAAGTATTGGCCTTTTTAACGCCTGTGCCAGAGGCAGCATCTTTACCCGTGCAGGGATCCGAGGCTTGGTTTTTATTCATGTGGAAAATTTATATAACTAGTTCGTAGGCTGCCTACTGAGATGAGACCGTTCGGCAGCCTGAAAGTATGTGAAAGGGGGATATGAAACGGTCGACTACGACAGAGCCCCATGCCGCAGCAAGTCACCGCTACTCCCGGAGGTGGACCGATATCCGGTAGGCTCCGTAAGAATACAGTCGGATACCCCTGACTGCAAACCATCCAATGGGCACGGAATCGCATAACACCCTGGATTAGGGGGGGGCCACCATTTCATCTGGGTGTGGCCCCGTTCCCATCTTGAGGCCACGTTCAAGAATCATTTCCATATGCCAGAGCTATTAAAGAGCTAAGGCACCAATGGCACTGATTTCTGAACTTAGCTAGCACTCCCCTGCGTAGGGGTTTCTGTAGTGTCTATTACCATCCGGCACCCTCAGGATTACTGCCAGCCTTCGGATCTCCATGCTGAAATATGATCAAACTTTTGTTATCCAAAGACGTAACGAGTTATATGGTTGAAATGGACATCAACTTTATGGGCAGAGCTTGAATCTAACTTGCTATAAACCAACTCCGAGTAATTTATTATTGGCAAGATTAGTTGCACCGCGAGTTTTTTTTTCTAATTTGGAGAGGCGTGTAGGGTGCAGATAGTCTCAGACTGCGTAATGTAGCATACACTTTACCAACAACTGAGTCGATATGGTCAACACTGGTTAGATTCGAGTTAAGCACAAAACCTAGGCTTGAGATTTTAGATACAATTTGTAAAGCAGTATTGCCAATGCATATAAGCGGAGTTAAGACATCGACGACCCTTTTCTTGGAGATGGGTAAAACAAAAGACTTCCTGGCATTAAGACAAAGGCCATTTTTACAAGCCCAGGACTCCACATTTGAAAGGTCAGAGTTTACCTTGAAGCAGAGACCACTTAAGTGCGTAAAACTACCAGATAAATACATTTGGATATCATCTGCGTACGCATGCATGCTCATGTGCTTACTAACTGAGAAAATGTCATTTATAAAAATACTAAATAATAAGGGCCCAAGAATGGAACCCTGTGGAACTCCCCGGCCTAAGATTTTCGTACTTGATTTTTCATTTCCAATGCTAACAAACTGACTCCTTCCAGCTAAATAACTCTCCATAATAGTCAAGGCACTTCTACTAAATCCAAAGTAGGCCTGAAGCTTACAACAAAGCAACATATGGTCGACGGAGTCAAAAGCTTTAGAGAAATCTAGTAGGCAGAGCAAAGTGACTTGGTTTTCATCAAAGGGTGCCCGAATGTTATCTATTACTTTTAGCATAGCAGTTGCACATCTGTGATTAGCTCTAAATCCAGACTGAAGAGGTGAAAGTAGATTATTTCTAGTTAAATGCAAATTGATTTGCTCTGCTAAAAGCCGTTCAAAAACTTTAGATAGGGCAGGTAAAATACTTATAGGTCTATAGTCAGCAGCCGTAATTGCTGACCTTTTCTTGGGGACGGGCCTTACTATTGCACACTTCCACAACTCAGGAAAGCAGGATGTAGTAATGCAATGATTAAAAATGTGGGTAAGAGTGCTTAGGATAAAAGGTAAAATTATTTTTATAAATTTTATCGGCGCACCATCAGAGCACTGAAAAAAATACCTTGGTTTTAGTTTTTTGTAAAAATGAAAACTAATGGACATTTTAAAAGCTCTTGGGAGCATGACTTTTTTATTGAAAATAAGCGCCTAAATAAACCTCGATGTCTTTTATGTAAAGTTCTTTTATCAGGCATGAAACACGGTAACATAGAAAGGCATTATCGTGTTAAGCATATGGCAAAATATAGTAATATCGTAGGTGCTTTGAGAGAATACATTGTTGCCAGGCTTAGAGAATCAATAAGTAAGGAAATGGTTTCGGACTACTCCGAACCAACTTTAGTTGAAAGCACATGCTGGACTCTTTTGGATATACCGGATCTGAAATGTCCGCTAAGATATCAAATGTACCATTATCCCGAAGAACCGTTTACAGGCGAGTTAGTGACATTAGTAATCAAATCAACCAAACACTGATAGACAAAATAAACTCTTGCATAGCCTTTTCATTGACCATAGATGAAAGCACAGATGTGAAAGACGTGGCTCAGTTAATTATATTTATAAAATATATCGACGAAGATTTGAATGTTTCAGAAGATCTTTTGACCATAATTCCTCTGTATAACACCACAAAATGCGTTGATATTTTTAATGCCCTAGAAATTGCGGTAAAACCAACAGATTTACAGATTTCAAAGCTATAGAGACACTTGTTGATATTTTTTTAAACCCGATGACATGTGACAAACAAAAGCCCTTGTTTCACCTGGAACTTTACGATATCCAATTCAGATTTACATCTCCGAGCAATTTCTGAAACAGGTGTTTCATTTTGGAAAAAGGTTTCTTCTAAAAAATATCCAATATTACAAAATGAGGTGACAAAACTACTGTCAATGTTTTCTTTCACTTATGTATGTGAATCCGCCTTTTCGAACATGAAACATATAAAAAACGAATATCGTACACTGAACCAAAAAAGTACATATTTTCTACGAAAAAGTACATATATTTTACGAATTTTTTTCATTAAAAGCTCTCCAAAGAACGTTTTCGTAGAATTTAAGAACAAAAATTCGTAAAAATTCATGTCAAACTAAATTTTAATAATAATACTTAAAATCCAAGAATTCATTCTTAGAATCTACGAAATCATTCTTAGAATATGTCAATACATACTACGACCTCATTCTTAGAACGTATGAAAAGATTCTTAAATTGTACGAACTCATTCTTAGAATATGACAAACCATTTATTAATTGTACGAACTTATTCATAGAATGTATGAAAAGATTCTTAAATTGTACGAACTCATACGAACGAATATGTCAGTCCATTCATAAATTATACGACTCATTCTTAGAATGTATGAATCCATTCATAAATTATACGAGCTCGTTCTTAGATTGTATGAATCCATTCATAAATTATACGAACTCGTTCTTAGAATGTATTAATCCATTCTTAAATCTTACGAACTGATTCCTAGATTGTATGAATCCATTTTAAATTTTACGAACTCATTCTTAGAATGTATGAATCCATTCATAAATTATACGAGCTCGTTCTTAGATTGTATGAATCCATTCATAAATTTTACGAACTCATTCTTAGAATGTATGAATCCATTTCAAATTTTATGAACTCATTCCTAGATTGTATGAATCCATTCTAAATTTTACGAACTCATTCTTAGAATGTATGAGTCCATTCATAAATTATACGAACTCGATTCCCAGATTGTATGAATGCATTCTAAATTTTACGAACTCATTCTTAGAATGTATGGATCCATTCTTGAATTTTAAAAATCATGAAATTCAGTTGGAATATTTTATTTTAATTGACATACTTATTTCTTTTACAAAGGTAGTAACGTATTTTCATTAAAAAAAAATAATTAAAGTTAAACATTCATTAGCAAAAAGGAGTTTGTATGTATAAAAGGAGGGCTGAAATAAGTAGTACATATGTAATTGTGCTTCAGCTAAAGTTTGTGTTGTTGCATAATGTCGCTCTGGTACGGCTGCAGCTTAATATGATGCTGCTTCAGTTGAGGTTGAAGTCTTTTTGTTTATTTCCAGATGTCTTCTTATGTGGGTTCTTTTTAGGTGAAATGTTAATTTCTCGGGACTTAACAAGTCTTTATCACACACTACACTTCATAATAGCGAACTTTTTTCTTTTTCTTTTTTTTAATATACATAATTACTATATGTTTAATTTTTAACACACGATCTTTTCAATAAATTGTATTAATAAAAAAAAAATGTAAACAGTGGCAGCTGTCTGCTCTAGTTAAGAATGTTTTGGTTCAATCTATGACGCTTTCCTTAAATATAAGAAATAGTTCTTAAAATCTACGAAACAAGTTCTAAATACTTAGAAAAAGTTCTTATAATCATAGTAAAAAATTTGTACGTACGAAATTTCTTAAAATTTAAGAACAAATTCGTAATATTTAAGAACAAATTCAGCTAAAAAATTAATGAATTTTAGTTCTTATATTTTATGAACGAAGTTCTGACGTTAATAAAATTTAACGTATTTTTTCATATATAATAAGAAACTTTTCTAAAATTATATGAAATTTTTCTTAGATTCTAAGAAAAAATCAGCGTGAACTTCTATGAAACTTTGTTCGTACAAAACATGTACGTTTTTGGTTCAGTGTAGCAGACTTACCCAAAACAATTTGTTAAATTTGTTAAGGATTGCACTTAGTTCTGAAGTAGTTGATTTCAATTTATTGGTCCACAAAGACTTGTAATTTGTTCTTTTAAGTTTGTTTTTGATCCCAAGTCATGAAATTAAGTTTTATTTGTTTTTAAAATTCTGGTTTAAGTTTTTTTATATAAGAATTACAATGAGTTTTGAACTATTTTTATCTTGATTGATTTATTATTTTAAAATTTAAACATCTATTTTTATTACTCATTTATGTCAAAGTTTGTAGTCACTAATCTATGTACTGTCGCAAGAAATTGAAATGAATTTTTTTTTTCAAATTAGAATTATCTGTTTACATATCGTTGCTCGCTTGCCAGAAGCATGAATTAAGATGTTGAGAAATCGTATTTGAAAGTCAATTTCTCTCGCAAATTTGAAACTTTGGTTTTTACATAAATATGTTTTTACAGGTTAGTTATATTCTCATTATACTTTTTCCACTGATATAGTTTTTAATTTTTGAATCAAATTATTTTTAAATAACTTAAGAACTGGAGATAAACATTAGGGTGGTCTTTATTTGTATGGAGACAAACCGAACATGAGATATCCTTAGTCTCACCCCCTAAATCAATAGTAATATAGCCAAGGATATCACATATAAATTTTTAGCACGATTGGAGACAGTTAGGGGGGGGGGCCGCACGGCGGTTAAAGTTTAGATTACCCTAATTACCCTAAAAATAAAAAGGATAATTTTTTTAATCTAACACCCAAAATAGATAGCACAATAGTCGAAAATATTATATTTAAATTTTGGTCCCGATTGGACACCGTTAAGACATGTCGCAGAAGGGTCAAAGTTCAGATTATAGGCTAATAAGGTATAAAAAAATATAAATTATTTTTTCTTTTATTTCATACCGTAAATTAATAGCACTAAAGTCAAAGTAATCACATATAAAATTTGGGTCCGATTGGACACCGCTTATGCGGGTCGCACGGGGGTCAAAGCTCTGACTAGGTCTAAAAAAATTCAAATTTCTTTTTTTTCATACTTTAAATTGATAGCAATAAAATAGAAGTAATCACATATAAAATTTGGATCCGATTGGACACCGCTAAGGCATGTCGCACGGGGGTCAAACTACAGACTAGGGCTAAAAAATTCAAATTTCTTTTATTTCATACTTTAAATTGATAGCAATAAAATCGAAGTAATTACATATAAAATTTGGGTCCGATTGGACACCGCTAGGGCATGTCGCACGGGGGTCAAAGTGCAGACTAGGTCTAAAAAAATTCAAATTTCTTTTATTTAATACCTTAAATTGATAGCACTAAAGTAGAAGTAATGACATATTAAATTTGGTTTGTGTTGGAGACTGGGGTGAAGGTTATGGCTACTGAAAAAATTAAAATATATTTTTATACCCAAAATCGATATTATTATAGTTGAAGACATCGTACATAAAATTTACTTTCGATTGAATTCCTATGAAGCCCCAAAAAAATTCAATAATTTGTTACTATTTAATATTTTGTTTATAAAGAATATTATATTCACTTAAATTCATTTATTTTACATTCAAATTAAACACTAAATTACAAAATTTGATATGGTTCCGATAAGGATTGCTTTGTTGCGTTAGGGTATTTTTTCCTATAAAATTTAACTACTTGCAATAACTCCTCTCTCAGCCGTGTCGTTAATTTTAAGTATTTTAAAAGGAAAAATACCCCTCTGTTCCTTCAAATAGCCATGATTTAAGCCATCTGCAATTTCAAACACACATTCAAAATTTATTTAACATGAGATCTGTTCATTTAAAAAAGCAAAATTCGAAAATTCCAGTGCCAGATTTATGGCGAGGGGGGAGGAGCGACAATCGCATCCATCGCCCTTTCTTTGGATCCGCCAACACACAGAATATGTTTTACCTTCAGCTACGTCTACATCGAAGCTCTTACTAGCAACTTTCCGACTTTTAGCACAATTTTTGCTCAATACTGCGCCTAATCTTCCTTTCCTCCTATGATTGATGAGAAACTCTCTATCTTTTTTGTTGCTGATAGAGTTCAATGCTTCTTCGTGAGCAATATCAAACAAATTTTCCAACTCCTCGGAAAATTTCGCCTCTTTCGCTTTCTGATGAGTGTAATTGCGTTTACTGCTTTTTACAAGCAAACGCCACTTCGCATATAATGCTTCCAACTTCACTACACTATGCTGTGTAGGAACACTTCCGTCTCTTTTACCACAAGAGATGCACTCTCATGAACACTAAGCTTTGTTTTTCTCACATTGTGGAAAAGAACCCGCAAGACTTGCCCATTAAAAAGCAGCTTGGCACCGGTATTTTGGCTTTCGGCGAAGCCCACTAATTATATCTTATTTTTTTTTGTCGCGATTCCAAATTGACACGAAATATTAACTTACGGTCCCGACCACTTGAGAACTCTACTAATTTTTTGTAATTCAATTGCTTATACTATTGACAAAAACCCCAAAAGTTGCTTTTTACAGACCATTTCTTACTCAGAATTATTTCCCTCCATAGGTTCAGGTGGTCTCGAAGGTTATGTAATTAAAAATATTGTTATTTTTTCTTTTAACTTTGACCTCCTTCCGATACCGCTAAGCGGTTTTCAATTGATAGTAAATTTTATATGTGATATCTTCGACTAAAGTATTATCGATTTGGGTTATAAAAACCTAATTTTGAATTTTGACCCTCGTGCCACATGCCTTAACGGTGTCCAATCGGACCCAAATTTTATATGTGATTACTTCGATTTTATTGCTATCAATTAAAAGTATGAAATAAAAGAAATTTAAATTTTTTTAGACCTAGTCTGAACTTTGACCCCCGTGCGACACGCCTTAACAGTGTCCAGTCGGACCCAAATTTCATATGTGATTACTTCGATTTTATATCTATCAATTTAAAGTATGAAATAAAAGAAATTTGAATTTTTTTAGACCTAGTCTGAACTTTGACCCCCGTGCGAGACGCTTTAACGGTGTCCAATCGGACCCAAATTTTATATGTAATAGAAATTTGAATTTTTTTAGACCTTGTCTGAACTTTGACCCCCGTGCGACATGCACAAAGACTTGTAATTGGTTCTTTTAAGTTTGTTTTTGATCCCAAGTCATGAAATTAAGTTTTATTTGTTTTTAAAATTCTGGTTTAAGTTTTTTTATATAAGAATTACAATGAGTTTTGAACTATTTTTATCTTGATTGATTTATTATTTTAAAATTTAAACATCTATTTTTATTACTCATTTATGTCTAAGTTTGTAGTCACTAATCTATGTACTGTAGCATGAAATTGAAATGATTTTTTTTTTTTTTTTTTTTTCAAATTAAAATTTTCTGTTTACATATCGTTGCTTGCTTGCCAGAAGCATGAATTAAGATGTTGAGAAATCGTATTTGAAAGTCTCTTTTTCTCGCAAATTTGAAATTTTGGTTTTTACATAAATATGTTTTTGCATGTTAGTTATATTCTCATTATACTTTTTCCACTGATATAGTTTTTAATTTTTGAATCAAATTATTTTTAAATAACTTAAGAACTGGAGCTAAACATTAGGGTGGTCTTTATTTGTATGGAGACAAACCGAACATGAGATATCCTTAGTCTCACCCCCTAAATCAATAGTAATATAGCCAAGGATATCACATATACATTTTTAGCACGATTGGAGACAGTTAAGGGGTGCCGCACGGCGGTTAAAGTTTACATTACCCTAATTACCCTAAAAATAACAAGTAAGGAAGTCTAAGTTCGGGTGAAACCGAACATTACATACCCAGCTGTGCACATAAAGTGGGCGTGATCGTTCACCGATTTTTCTTATTTTCTGTGGTAGTACTCTACATAAACATAACATGCCTGGTACCTAGTTTCGTAAATCTATCTCACACCGTTCTGAAGTTGTTAGCAGTCGAATTTAAAAATTGCTTGACTCATAAGTGGGCGGTGCCACGCCCACTTTCCAAAATTTTGAAAAAATTATGTAAAGAATATGAAAGTTGATGTATGTACCAAATTATATTATTATAGCGAAATCAGTTAATTAGATATGGACTTTTCAATATTTCCACCTCCTTTCAATATAACTTTTATGAAAAAGTAGGCGTGGTCGCGAAGTGATTTCGTTTATTTTCTATAGCTGAATTTACCACAACAATAGTATGTCCTCTACGAAATTTCGTTATATTAGCATAAACTGTTCTGAAGTTATTAAGAGTCAAAATTTTAAAATTTCTTCAAAGATACGTGGGCGGTACCACGCCCCCTTTTCAAAAATTTTTATAAAATCGGCCTTAGAACATCTAAATCAATACATATTGCAAATTTTATCATTGTAGCTGCTTCTAATATTGAATTAACCCATTTTATACGTTTTTCGAAATTTTCGATATCGAAAAAGGGGCGTGGTTATGGTCCGATTTTACCCACGCCCCCTTTACAAAAATTTTTATAAAATCGGCCTTAGAACATCTAAATCAATACATATTGCAAATTTTATCATTGTAGCTGCTTCTAATATTGAATTAACCAATTTTATACGTTTTTCGAAATTTTCGATATCGAAAAAGGGGCGTGGTTATGGTCCGATTTTACCCATTTTCAATAGCAATCTATTCTGCACCCAAATAAGTACGCATGCCAAATTTGGTGAAGATATCTCATTATTTCCTCAAGTTATCGTGTTAACGGACAGACGGACGGACGGACGGACGGACAGACGGACGGACATGGCTCAATCAAATTTTTTTTCGATCCTGATCATATTGATATATGGAAGTCTATATCTATCTCGATTCCTTTATACCTGTACAACCAACCGTTATCCTAACAAAGTTATAATACCCTGTGTACAAGTACAGCTGGGTATAAAAAGGATAATTTTTTTAATCTAACACCCAAAATAGATAGCACAATAGTCGAAAATATTATATTTAAATGTTGGTCCCGATTGGACACCGTTAAGGCATGTCGCAGAAGGGTCAAAATTCAGATTATAGGCTAATAAGGTATACAAAAAATATAAATTATTTTTTCTTTTATTTCATACCGTAAATTAATAGCACTAAAGTCAAAGTAATCACATATAAAATTTGAGTCCGATTGGACACCGCTTATGCGGGTCGCACGGGGGTCAAAGCTCTGACTAGGTCTAAAAAAATTCAAATTTCTTTTCTTTCATACTTTAAATTGATAGCAATAAAATAGAAGTAATCACATATATCTCGGCAGTAGTTTGGCAAACTCTCCGGGTGTATTTCTGCCATGAGAAGCTTCTCAGCAAAAAATTCATTTGCTTTGCAAGTGCCGTTCGGAGTCGGCAAAAAACTGTAGGTCCCGTCAACTTGTAGGAAAACTCAAAAGCAACACACCACAAGTTGGAAAGAGAAGCTCGGCTAAAAATCTCGTTAGAGGTTATGACCTGTTGGTATATCGCCGCCATTCGTTTTTTTTTTTTTAATCACATATAAAATTTGGATCCGATTGGACACCGCTAAGGCATGTCGCACGGGGGTCAAA
Source organism: Campiglossa producta (assembly GCA_964058755.1). Taxonomy (NCBI): domain Eukaryota; kingdom Metazoa; phylum Arthropoda; class Insecta; order Diptera; family Tephritidae; genus Campiglossa; species Campiglossa producta. The sequence goes on from CAXKVI010000001.1 coordinate 114,537,043, forward strand.
GTTCAGACTAGGGCTAAAAAAATTCAAATTTCTTTTATTTCATACTTTAAATTGATAGCAATAAAATCGAAGTAATCACATATAAAATTTGGGTCCGATTGGACACAGCGAAGGCATGACGCAGGGGGGTAAAAGTTCATACTAGGTCTAAAAAGATTCAAATTTCTTTTATTTCATACTTTAAATTGACAGCAATACAATAGAAGTAGCCACATATAAAATTTGGGTCCGATTGGACACCGCTAGGGCATGTCGCACGGGGGTCAAAGTGCAGACTAGGTCTAAAAAAATTCAAATTTCTTTTATTTAATACCTTAAATTGATAGCTCTAAAGTAGAAGTAATGACATATTAAATTTGGTTTGTGTTGGAGACCGGGGTGAAGGTTATGGCTACTGAAAAAATTAAAATATATTTTTATACCCAAAATCGATATTATTATAGTTGAAGACATCGTACATAAAATTTACTTTCGATTGAAGTCCTATGAAGCCCGAAAAAAATTCAATAATTTGTTACTATTTTTATTTTAATATTTTGTTTATAAAGAATATTATATTCACTTAAATTCATTTATTTTACATTCAAATTAAACACTAAATTACAAAATTTGATATGGTTCCGATAAGGATTGCTTTGTTGCGTTAGGGTATTTTTCCCTATAAAATTTAACTACTTGCAATAACTCCTCTCTCTGCCGTGTCGTTAATTTTAAGTATTTTAAAAGGAAAAATACCCCTCTGTTCCTTCAAATAGCCATAATTTAAGCCATCTGCAATTTCAAACACACATTCAAAATTTATTTAACATGAGATCTGTTCATTTAAAAAAGCAAAATTCGAAAATTCCAGTGCCAGATTTATGGCGAGGGGGGAGGAGCGACAATCGCATCCATCGCCCTTTCTTTGGATCCGCCAACACACAGAATATGTTTTACCTTCAGCTACGTCTACATCGAAGCTCTTACTAGCAACTTTCCGACTTTTAGCACAATTTTTGCTCAATACTGCGCCTAATCTTCCTTTCCTCCTATTATTGATGAGAAACTCTCTATCTTTTTTGTTGCTGATAGAGTTCAATGCTTCTTCGTGAGCAATATCAAACAAATTTTCCAACTCCTCGGAAAATTTCGCCTCTTTCGCTTTCTGATGTGTGTAATTGCGTTTACTGCTTTTTACAAGCAAACGCCACTTCGCATATAATGCTTCCAACTTCACAACACTATGCTGTGTAGGAACACTTCCGTCTCTTTTACCACAAGAGATGCACTCTCATGAACACTAAGCTTTGTTTTTCTCACATTGTGGAAAAGAACCCGCAAGACTTGCTCGTTAGAAGGCAGCTTGGCACCGGTATTTTGGCTTTCGGCGAAGCCCACTAAATATATCTTATTTTTTTTTGTCGCGATTCCAAATTGACACGAAATATTAACTTACGGTCCCGACCACTTGAGAACTCTACTAATTTTTTGTAATTCAATTGCTTATAATATTGACAAAAACCCCAAAAGTTGCTTTTTACAGACCATTTCTTACTCAGAATTATTTCCCTCCATAGGTTCAGGTGGTCTCGAAGGTTATGTAATTAAAAATATTGTTATTATTTCTTTTAACTTTGACCTCCTTCCGATACCGCTAAGCGGTTTTCAATTGATAGTAAATTTTATATGTGATATCTTCGACTAAAGTATTATCGATTTGGGTTATAAAAACCTAATTTTGAATTTTGACCCTCGTGCCACACACCGTTGTCCAATCGGATCCAAATTTTATATGTGATTACTTTTATTTTATTGCTATCAATTTAAAGTATGAAATAAAAGAAATTTGAATTTTTTTAGACCTTGTCTGAACTTTGACCCCCGTGCGACATGTCTTAGCGGTGTCCAATCGGACCCAAATTTTATATGTGATTACTTCGATTTTATTGCTATCAATTTAAAGTGTGAAATAAAATAAATTTGAATTTTCTTAGACCTAGACTGAACTTTGACCCCCGTGCGACACGCCTTAACGGTGTCCAATCGGGCCCAAATTTTATATGTGACTAGCTGACCCGGCAGACGTTGTCCTGCCACAAATTTATTTCCCTCACAGAGCCAACAATGCCTATGAAGTATTATATTCGTATGGGAGGTGCCACGCCCCCTTTATCGTTAACTCGAGTTTTTTGGCAGGTATTAGGGATCGATCACATATAAACCCTCACCAAATTTCGGTGGTCTAACATAAATACTTGCAGAGATATGGGCTATGAAATGTTTCCTTCGTATGGGAGGTGCCACGCTCCCTTTTTCTTTATCTCCAGTTTTTTTGGAGATGATGGGATTAATCTTATTTAACTCCTCAAGAAATTTCAGTGGTCTAAACTAAACACTTCCCGAGATATGGACTATGAAGTATTTCATTCGTATGGGGGGTGCCACGCCCCCCTTTTCCTTATCCCCAGTTTTTTTGGAGGTGGTAGGGATCGATCTCATATAACCCCTTACCAAATTTCAGTGGTCTAACATGAATACTTCCAGAGATATCGACTATGAAATATTTCATTTGTATGGGAGGTGCCACGCCCCCGTTTTCGTTATCCCCAGCTTTTTTGGAGGTGGTAGGGGTTGATCTCATATAACCCCTTGCCAAATTTCAGTGGTCTAACATGAATACTTCCAGAGATATCGACTATGAAGTATTTCATTCGTATGGGAGGTGCCACGCCCCCTTTTTGGTCAACCCCCAGTTTTATAGGTGAGAATGGTGTTGTTATCCTATAGGTCTGTACCGATTTCCAGGTCCCTACCTTAAACCAAAGGCCGGCAATTACTTTCCTGGGAGGAGAACTCCAATGCTTTAACATAGCAAGCGCTCTCTCTGTGCCGACTACTGCCTTAAACCCATTTAGAGATATTCACCTTGAAGAAAAATGTTTGTATGGGAGGTGCCACGCCCCCCTAATATTTTGTTCTGATTTTATAACATGACTTGCGCGTGGTAATAACAAACAAACCCCCTAAAGGAAGTATATGATTTGGTTCAGCCGTTTTCGAGTTTTAGCGTAACGACTGAACACCATTTCATTTTTATATATATAGATTGTATGGGAGGTACCACGCCCCCTTTTTCGATAACCCCAAGTTTTATGGGTGAGAATGGTGTTGTTATCCTATAGCTCTATACCAATTTTCATGTTCCTACCTTAAACACTTTTGAAGATATTCACCTTGAAAAATTCAGTTTGTATGGGAGGTGCCACGCCCCCTTTTCCGATTACCCCTTCTTTAATGTGTAAGAAGGCTTTTGATACCATATAGGTCTATACCAATTTTCAGGTCCCTACCTTGAACCCTTTCACAGATATTCTGCTTAAAAAATTTAGTTTGTATGGGAGGTACCACGCCCCCTTATTGGATAACCCCCGGTTTTATAGGTGAGAGTGGTGCTGTTATCCTGTAGCTCTGTACCAATTTTCATGTTCCTACCTTAAACACTTTTGAAGATATTCAACTTGAAAAATTCAGTTTGTATGGGAGGTGCCACGCCCCCTTAATATTTTGTTCTGATTTTAAGACATGACCTGCGCGTGGTAATAACAAACAAATCCCCCAAAGGAAGTATTTCATTTGGTTCAGCCGTTTTCGAGTTTTAGCGTTACAATTATACACCATTTCATTTTTATATATATAGATTACTTTGATTTTATTGCTATCAATTTAAAGTATGAACTAATAGAAATTTGAACTTTTTTAGACCTTGTCTGAGCTTTGACCCCCGTGCGACATGCACAAAGACTTGTAATTGGTTCTTTTAAGTTTGTTTTTGATCCCAAGTCATGAAATTAAGTTTTATTTGTTTTAAAAATTCTGGTTTAAGTTTTTTTATATAAGAATTACAATGAGTTTTGAACTATTTTACATTTTTGAACTGTTTACATATCGTTGCTCGCTTGCCAGAAGCATGAATTAAGATGTTGAGAAATCGTATTTGAAAGTCTATTTTTCTCGCAAATTTGAAATTTTGGTTTTTACATAAATATGTTTTTGCAGGTTAGTTATATTCTCATTATACTTTTTCCACTGATATAGTTTTTAATTTTTGAATCAAATTATTTTTAAATAACTTAAGAACTGGAGATAAACATTAGGGTGGTCTTTATTTGTATGGAGACAAACCGAACATGAGATATCCTTAGTCTCACCCCCTAAATCAATAGTAATATAGCCAAGGATATCACATATAAATTTTTAGCACGATTGGAGACAGTTAAGGGGTGCCGCACGACGGTTAAAGTTTAGATTACCCTAATTACCCTAAAAATAAAAAGGATAATTTTTTTAATCTAACACCCAAAATAGATAGCACAATAGTCGAAAATATTATATTTAAATGTTGGTCCCGATTGGACACCGTTAAGGCATGTCGCAGAAGGGTCAAAGTTCAGATTATAGGCTAATAAGGTATACAAAAAAAATAAATTATTTTTTCTTTTATTTCATACCGTAAATTAATAGCACTAAAGTCAAAGTAATCACATATAAAATTTGGGTCCGATTGGACACCGTTAAGGCATGTCGCAGAAGCGTCAAAGTTCAGATTATAGGCTAATAAGGTATACAAAAAATATAAATTATTATACCTTTCATGAACATGAAATGGTATTATAACTTTGGTCCGATGTTTGTAAATATGAGAAGAAGAAGAGATAGACCCATCAATAAGTATACCGAAATGATCAGGATGACGAGATGAGTTGATTTAGCCATGTCCGTCTGTCCGTCTGTCCGTCTGTCTGTCTGTCTGTTTGAACGCAAACTAGTCCCTCAGTTTCTGAGATATTTGGCTGAAATTTGGTATGCGGCCACCATTTTCCAATATAGGAATCATTTGTCGGAACCAGCAAGATCGGACCAATATAACATATAGCTCCCATACAACCGATTATTCCGATAAACGGATTTTGGGCTATAACTCCTGTAATTAAGCACGAAGGAACGTGAAATTTTATAAGTGTTGCTATTTTTATATGTGAAATATCGATGCTGAAAATCATAGAGATGGGATAAATATTTCACATAGCTCCCATACAATCGATTATTCCGATAAACGGATTTTGGGCTATAACTCTTGTAATTAAACACGTAGGAACGTGAAATTTTGTAAGTATTGCTATTTTTATATGCGAAATATCGATGTTGAAAATCATTGAGATGGCATAAATATTTCACATAGCTCCCATACAATCGATTATTCCGATAAACGGATTTTGGGCTATAAGTCCTGTAATTAAACACATAGGAACGCGAAATTTTTGAAGCATCGCTATTTTTATATGTAAAATATCGATGTTGAAAATCATTGAAATGGGATAAATATTTCACATAGCCCCCATACAATCGATTGTTCCGATAAACGGATTTTGGTAGATAACTCCTGTAATTATATCGGTAGGAACGTGAAATTTCGTAAATGTTGCTATTTTAGAATGTGGAATGTCGATGTTAAAAATCAATGAGATTGGACCAATATAACACATCGTCCCCATATAATCGATAGCTCCGATAATTTCGGTATGAGCTAAAGTTAAATTCACACAGGCTGTACTGGGATCAAACAGTGAAAATCGTGACGCTTATTCATGAAAGGTATTTAGCCTTCGGCACAGCCGAAGACAGCTTTCCTTACTTGTTTTTTCTTTTATTTCATACCGTAAATTAATAGCACTAAAGTCAAAGTAATCACATATAAAATTTGGGTCCGATTGGACACCGCTTTTGCGGGTCGCACGGGGGTCAAAGCTCTGACTAGGTCTAAAAAAATTCAAATTTCTTTTCTTTCATACTTTAAATTGATAGCAAAGAAATAGAAGTAATCACATATATCTCGGCAGTAGTTTGGCAAACTCTCCGGGTGTATTTCTGCCATGAGAAGCTTCTCAGCAAAAAATTCATTTGCTTTGCAAGTGCCGTTCGGAGTCGGCAAAAAACTGTAGGTCCCGTCAACTTGTAGGAAAACTCAAAAGCAACACACCACAAGTTGGAAAGAGAAGCTCGGCTAAAAATCTCGTTAGAGGTTATGATAACCTGTTGGTATATCGCCGCCATTCGTTTTTTTTTATACCCAGCTGTACTTGTACACAGGGTATTATAACTTTGTTAGGATAACGGTTGGTTGTACAGGTATAAAGGAATCGAGATAGATATAGACTTCCATATATCAATATGATCAGGATCGAAAAAAAATTTGATTGAGCCATGTCCGTCCGTCTGTCCGTCCGTCCGTCCGTCCGTCTGTCCGTTAACACGATAACTTGAGCAAATAATGAGATATCTTCACCAAATTTGGCATGCGTACTTATTTGGGTTCAGAATAGATTGCTATTGAAAATGGGTAAAATCGGACCATAACCACGCCCCTTTTTCGATATCGAAAATTTCGAAAAACGTATAAAATGGGTTAATTCAATATTAGAAGCAGCTACAATGATAAAATTTGAAATATGTATTGATTTAGATGTTCTAAGGCCGATTTTATAAAAATTTTTGAAAAGGGGGCGTGGTACCGCCCACGTATATTTGAAGAAATTTTAAAATTTTGACTCTTAATAACTTCAGAACAGTTTATGCTAGTATAACGAAATTTCCTAGAGG
>CAXKVI010000001.1:114543878-114693023 GCA_964058755.1 Campiglossa producta
GGTCTAAAAAAAATTCAAATTTCTTTTATTTAATACCTTAAATTGATAGCACTAAAGTAGAAGTAATGACATATTAAATTTGGTTTGTGTTGGGGACCGGGGTGAAGGTTATGGCTACTGAAAAAATTAAAATATATTTTTATACCCAAAATCGATATTATTATAGTTGAAGACATCGTACATAAAATTTACTTTCGATTGAAGTCCTATGAAGCCCCAAAAAAATTCAATAATTTGTTACTATTTTTATTTTAATATTTTGTTTATAAAGAATATTATATTTACTTAAATTCATTTATTTTACATTCAAATTAAACACTAAATTACAAAATTTGATATGGCTCCGATAAGGATTGCTTTGTTGCGTTAGGGTATTTTTCCGTATAAAATTTAACTACTTGCAATAACTCCTCTCTCTGCCGTGTCGTTAATTTTAAGTATTTTAAAAGGAAAAATACCCCTCTGTTCCTTCAAATAGCCATGATTTAAGCCATCTGCAATTTCAAACACACATTCAAAATTTATTTAACATGAGATCTGTTCATTTAAAAAAGCAAAAATTCGAAAATTCCAGTGCCAGATTTATGGCGAGGGGGGAGGAGCGACAATCCCATCCATCGCCCTTTCTTGCACTCTCATGAACACTAAGCTTTTTTTTTCTCACATTGTGGAAAAGAACCCGCAAGACTTGCCCATTAGAAGGCAGCTTGGCACCGGTAATATGGCTTTCGGCGAAGCCCACTAAATATGTATATCTTGTTTTTTTTGTCGCGATTCCAAATTGACACGAAATATTAACTTACGGTCCCGACCACTTGGGAACTCTACTAATTTTTTGTAATTCAATTGCTTATAATATTGACAAAAACCCCAAAAGTTGCTTTTTACAGACCATTTCTTACTCAGTATTATTTCCCTCCATAGGTTCAGGTGGTCTCGAAGGTTATGTAATTAAAAATATTGTTATTTTTTCTTTTAACTTTGACCTCCTTCCGATACCGCTAAGCGGTTTTCAATTGATAGTAAATTTTATATGTGATATCTTCGACTAAAGTATTATCGATTTGGGTTATAAAAACCTAATTTTGAATTTTGACCCTCGTGCCACATGCCTTAACGGTGTCCAATCGGACCCAAATTTTATATGTGATTACTTCGCTTTTATTGCTATCAATTAAAAGTATGAAATAAAAGAAATTTAATTTTTTTTAGACCTAGTCTGAACTTTGACCCCCGTGCGACACGCCTTAACGGTGTCCAGTCGGACCCAAATTTCATATGTGATTACTTCGATTTTATATCTATCAATTTAAAGTATGAAATAAAAGAAATTTGAATTTTTTTAGACCTAGTCTGAACTTTGACCCCCGTGCGAGACGCCTTAACGGTGTCCAATCGGACCCAAATTTTATATGTGATTACTTCGATTTTATTGCTATTAGTTTAAAGTATGAAATAAAAGATCGGAAAAATCGGACCCAAATTTTATATGTGATTACTTCGATTTTATTGCTATCAATTTAAAGTATGAAATAAAGAAATTTGAATTTTTTTAGACCTTGTCTGAACTTTGACCCCCGTGCGACATGCCTTAGCGGTGTCCAATCGGACCCAAATTTTATATGTGATTACTTTTATTTTATTGCTATCAATTTAAAGTATGAAATAAAAGAAATTTGAATTTTTTTAGACCTAGTCTGAACTTTGAACCACGTGCGACACGCCATAACGGTGTCCAATCGGACCCAAATTTCATTATATCGATTTGGGTTATAAAAACCTAATTTTGAATTTTGACCCTCGTGCCACATGCCTTAACGGTGTCCAATCGGACCCAAATTTTATATGTGATTACTTCGATTTTATTGCTATCAATTTAAAGTATGAAATAAAAGAAATTTGAATTTTTTTAGACCTTGTCTGAACTTTGACCCCCGTGCGACATGCCTTAGCGGTGTCCAATCGGATCCAAATTTTATATGTGATTACTTTTATTTTATTGCTATCAATTTAAAATATGAAATAAAAGAAATTTGAATTTTTTTAGACCTTGTCTGAACTTTGACCCCGTGCGACATGCCTTAGCGGTGTCCAATCGGACCCAAATTTTATATGTGATTACTTCGATTTTATTGCTATCAATTTAAAGTAAGTAATAAAAGAAATTTGAATTTTTTTAGACCTAGTCTGAACTTTGAACCACGTGCGACACGCCATAACGGTGTCCAATCGGACCCAAATTTCATATGTGATTACTTCGATTTTATTGCCATCAATTTAAAGTATAAAATAAAAGAAATTTGAATTTTTTTAGACCTTGTCTGAAATTTGACCCCCGTGCGGCATGCCTTAGCGGTGTCCAATCGGACCAAATTTTATAAGTGATTACTTCGATTTTATTGCTATCAATTAAAAGTATGAAATAAAAGAAATTTGAATTATTTTAGACCTAGTCTGAACTTTGACCCCCGTGCGACACGCCTTAACGGTGTCCAATCGGACCCAAATTTTATATGTGATTACTTCGATTTTATTGCTATCAATTTAAAGTATGAAATAAAAGAAATTTGATTTTTTTTTAGAGCTATTATGAACTTTGACCCCCATGCGTCATGCCTTAGCGGTGTCCAATCGGACCCAAATTTTATATGTGATTACTTCGATGTTATTGCTATCAATTAAAGTATGAAATAAAAGAAATTTTAATTTTTTTAGACCTTTTCTGAACTTTGACCGCCGTGCGACATGCCTTAGCGGTGTCCAATCGGACCCAAATTTTATAAGTGATTACTTCGATTTTACCCTCGTGAAGGGTGGATACCTTGCCGCGGTACGAGGGCTTAAGTCGATAGCCACAGGGCTACGCTGCCCTTGTGATCATAGCTCCGTACGGCACTTCATCACGAGAGCAGCCTAGCCTCTCTGGCGCAACGACAAAGATCTTCCCCCTCCCAATCCAGGGTGTTATGCGAAACCGTGCCCATTGGACGTTTGCAGCCGGGAGGCAAATTGTGGCTGTATTTGAACGGAGCCTCTCTGATACCGGGTCGCCTCAGAGAGTAAGCATGGCCTTACCGCGGTACGGGGCTCTGCCGCGGCGGACGACACGTTTTCCCCTACTCTTCCCTTGACCCTAAGCTGGCCGTGTCCGGCGATGGGTCGTACGAACAAGATGAACTCAAATTATCCAAATAAAAACGATAAACCTAAAAAACAAACAACGCCGAATTTCACTCCTCAGCAAAGGAGAGCTATGGAGGAACAGGCGAGAAAGCTACAACAACGCCGGAGGACAACCTCCGTTCCACAATCAAGGGTGGGATCGACAGCGATGGCAACTACGAGTCGGTCAACCAACCCTCTATCGACTAAGATTGACTTGATGGGAGCTGGCACCAGTGCGGTTGCCAACGCAACTAAGCGGACAACGGCAGATGCTAAACTCCCATCAACCGCTGATATGAAAACCAGTATCTTTACGTCTGTGGCAGCGGTCTCACGACCTGGCCTCGGAGTTTCGAAGGAGAAGGAAGCTGCAACTGAGATTTCGGCAAGGGGAGCGACCGCGATGGCAACTACGGGTCCGCACTCCCGGGAGACATCTCCCCGCCGCTTCACATACCACGAGAAAAGATTGGCTGCAAAGATCCTGAAGAGGTATGAAGGGGTACCGCAGGAATCGCTGTCGCCGAATTCCAGTAAATCGGTAGAGCTAGCGAAAGCTGTGATACCGGAGTTCCAAAATTCTTACATGCCAAAGAGGTTAAAAGTTAACCCTTTCAAGCGCCAGAGATCGGACCTGGAGTTGAATCCCCCTCCCAAGCGGCATCAGAATACCCCTGGAGCGGGCAAACTAAGCTTTGCTGAGGTAACCAAGGACAGGATCCTTATAGGCGTCCTTGACCGAGGCAATGACCGCCTGGCCATCCCTAAGGACCGGTGGCGTTACGTGCGAAATGAACTCGGCAACATTCTTCTCAATGTTGCTCCAGAGTTTCCGGGTAGTTCGGCGCGAGTAACGGATGCGGGTTGGCACCAGGGTCAGATTAAATTGCTCGCATGCGAGGATGCAAAAACCGTAGCACTGTACAAGGCAGCAGCTGCTAAGCTGGGTGAAGTCTACAAGGGCGCAAAGATAGAGGTCGTCGACTGGAAGGACATTCCAGCTCGTCCAAGGGCAAGGGCGTGGATTCCGGCCATCCCTGACGAACCCGAGAGAATTCTCGGGATGCTACGGCTAATGAATCCGTCCCTGCCAACGCATGACTGGAGTGTCAATCTGGTCGGGGATGCGGTAGGGCCCGACAGACAGGTGGTGTTCACCATGAATAAAGAGTCAATCGAGCCCCTCAAAAGGTGCAATGGCCTAGTACACTACAGCGTAGGCCAGATCGTTATCCACGTATATCGTGGTGATGCTCATCGCGCTGCCTTCTCGGCTGCTCCGGGGGAACCGGAAAACGAATTACCAGAAGAGGAAGCGGAGGATTCCGATGCGGAAAGCATGTTATCCGCCACGTCCCTTGGCGATAGTGCTGTGAACAACTCGGAGATGGAGGACAGCCTACAGGACGAGGAAGCCCTCGACGTCACGGTGGTAGCAGCCAACGCTGAGCGATTAACATCTAACGCTACAGACAGCAAGACTCCTGCAACGCCATATCGGGCAGTTAATCGGAACAACTCGTCGTTGATAGGCAACCTCCGGGATGGGGCAAACCTCGACGATATGGGGACGGCAGGGAAGTCTGTGCGCTCTCATATTGGTGGTGCTTCAGATTAATCTGCACAAATCTAAAGTAGCTTCGGCTGCTTTAAGTAGTCGTCTTTCTAAAGGCGACGTGGATGTGGTCCTCATCCAAGAACCCTGGGTCAATAGCTCGAGAATCTGCGGATTGGGGACTAAGGGCTTCAAGCTCATTCGAGCCAGCGAGGAGAGCAAAGTCAGAACGTGTATTTTGGTCAAATCTGAGTTGAACTCCTTTCTCCTACCTAACTACACCAATGGTGATATTACCGCTATCAGTCTAACGGTCGACAGCACCCGCCTGACGGTGGCGTCGGTCTATATGCCCTACGACGCCGAAGAACCCCCACCACAAATGCAGGTGAAAGACCTGGTGTCAAATTTCTGCACGGGTAATCTTATTATTGGAGCGGACGCTAATGCTCACCATGTCCAATGGGGGAGCTCCGACATCAATGCCAGGGGCGAGTCTCTGTTTGATTACCTCTTAACAACCAACCTGGTGATTTGCAACGTGGGTAATGAACCTACTTTTATCACTAAGACCCGCAGGGAGGTCATAGACCTCACTCTCTGTAGTGAAGGCGCTTATGAGTGGGTCAGAAAATGGCGGGTTCTGGAAGAACATTCTTTCTCCGACCACCGTTACATAGAAATGGTTTTAGACTTTATTGTAGAACAACCAATCATGAAGCGCAATCCACGTAACACTGATTGGCAGTTACACAATGAAATATTAGACAGAGACCTCCCAGTACTGCCCTCACAAGCCCCCTCATCAGTAGAGGAGCTGGAGGATCTTGTTACTACATTTACATCGGCGCTCTCAAATGCTCTAGGACAGGCTTGTCCAGTGCCAAAACCACACGGTAAACACAGGCCACATTGGTGGTCCTACGATTTGGACTCGCTCCGAATATCATGCCGGAAACAATTTAACAAGGCCAAGAGCTTCGGCTCTGAGCCTCATTGGCACGAATATAAAGCTAAACTAAGGGCCTACAAAAAAGCTCTGAGACAGGCGAAGAGAACCTCGTGGAGAAATTTCTGCACTGGCGTCGAAAAGGTCGACGACACAGCGAGACTTAGACGAGTCCTCTCGAAAAGTCAAACAACCATCAGCTATTTGCGAAAGCCTGACGGATCCTGGACCAGCACGGAAGAGGAAACCCTTGAGCTGCTCTTGAATACACATTTTCCGGGGAATCTGCATGATGCACCACTAGCACCTGCAACAAACCTGGCAGTAAATATACCCATCACTGAGGAAAGAGTAAGGTGGGCAGTTAAGAGCTTTGAACCGTATAAGGCTGCCGGGCCGGACGGGATTATCCCCGCGCAGCTTATAAACACGTTGGAGACATCAGCTAAATGGCTGGTATTTCTCTTCACAGCCTGCCTGGCTCTCAACCACATTCCGGGCTCCTGGAGAAGCGCCACGGTAGTGTTTATCCCTAAGGCGGGGAAGGCATCCCACTACGAGCCAAAAGACTACAGACCGATCAGTCTCTCGTCCTTTGTACTAAAAACCTTTGAGAGGATATTAAGCGACTACCTCTTAACGACTATTGATAGCAACCTTATCTCTAGCTATCAGCATGCATACACCAAGGGTAAATCAACAGAAACCGCTCTGCACAGCCTAGTGTCTGTCATTGAGAAATCGCTGTGTGAAAAGGACTACTGTCTCGTGGCCCTCCTAGACATTGAGGGGGCTTTCAACAATATAAGCCCGGAGGCTATCAACTCCGCTCTAACTAATCTGGGCGTAGATAGACCTCTAACTGGTTTAATTGACCAACTTTTAATGGGAAGGAAAATAGCTTCTTCACTTGGTACGGTTGAGTTATCACGCTATGTCACAAGGGGAACACCCCAGGGTGGTGTTCTTTCCCCGCTTTTATGGAACCTCACAGTCAACTCGTTGCTACGTGACACAAGCTGGGGGGGCGGGAAGATAGTGGCATACGCAGACGATTTAGCTATTGCATTTAGAGGCAAGTTCCCACAAACTCTGTGTGACCTGATGCAAGTAGCACTGCGAGAAGTTTCGACGTGGTCCTCTCGCTGCGGACTTAGTATCAACCCAGGGAAGGTGGAACTTGTCCTCTTCACCAACCGGTACAAAATACCGCCACTAAGCCTACCAGAACTAGATGGCACGCGCCTGGGATTGTCGGATAAGGCCAAGTTTCTAGGCATAGTTCTGGACAGGAAATTGAATTGGAAGGAGAATGTTCTTCAGCGCCAGAAGAAAGCTTGCATCGCTCTTTACACCTGCAAAAGAGCCATTGGCAAAAAATGGGGGCTCAGCCCTAGAGTATGCAGTTGGATCTACACGGCCATCATTCGCCCAATCATGCTTTATGGAGTCGTCGTATGGTGGCCTGCGCTGAGCAAGGCAACATACCTGAATCTGTTGCGGAAAGTCCATAGATCCAATATGATCTGTATAAGCGGTGCGCTAAGGACAACGCCCAACGAAGCCCTCCAGGTCATTCTGGGCATTTTGCCACTTGATCTGGAAGGGTTTCGGTCAGCGGCGGCATCAGCTCTGCGCCTAAGAGAAACCTCCAGTTGGGCTGCGGGTACTATTGGACACTCCAGTATTCTGGAATCTTACAGCTTTCTCCCTCTAAGCACAGATCGTTGTGCGACTACTACAGTCGGGGATAGCTGTTTCAAAATAAACATTCCCAGCAGAGAAGACTGGGAGAGGACGGATTGGTGTCCCGGAACAAATGGTGGCACTTCCATATACACCGACGGCTCGAAGTTGGACGGCAGAGTTGGAGGAGGCGTTTATTCAAGGGATTTGGACCTTGAGCTCTCCTTCAGACTACCTGATCATTGTAGCGTCTTCCAGGCGGAAGTCTCGGCAATCCTGGACGCCGCGGCCTGGTTAAGCAAACGTGTTATCGGAGAAGATATCGCTATTTTCAGCGATAGCCAAGCGGCCATCAAATCCCTTGGCTCATACACGTTCAACTCTGAACTGACGCTCAGCTGTCGTCGATCTCTTCAGGAGATGGCCCAACAGAACCGCGTAAGCCTCATATGGGTCCCGGGACATAGGGACATTGAGGGAAACTGTAAGGCAGACGAGCTTGCCAGGCAGGGCACGACCAAGCAGGTTCTTCAGGATAAAGAGCGCTTAGGTAAGCCGTTTGCCACATGCAAACTAATGCTGAAGGAGCACACACTCCGTCAAGCCAACGAAAGATGGCTGCAATCCCCAGGGTGTCGCATATCGAAACAAACCTGGCCAAAATGGGATCTTAAAAGGTCTACACGCATTTATGCCCTAACTAGGAGGGAAATCTGCATATTGATAGGGGTATTAACCGGTCACTGCCTCATTGGTAGGCATGCAGAAAGGCTAGGTGTGCCCTACCGACGATGCTGCAGGAGTTGCAAAGATGATGAGGAGGAGGAAACAGTGGATCACCTCATCTGCAACTGTCCGGCTTTAAGCGGCGCGAGAACGCGCTTTTTGGGAGTTCCGTTCCTGGATAGCCTAAGCCAGATCGCGGAACTGGACATAAAGGACTTGATGGGCTTCATAAAGTCATCTAAGTGGTTCGAGGAGGAGTAACGGTGTCGGTTTAGGAGTGTCAGTCCCGGGATTCTGCTATGTGGAAAGTCCCAACAACTCAGGGATTTTCCATATGGCTGGGTCCCGGGACTGACTTTCCTTGTGTTGGTGGTATCACAACGGGCCTTTCAAAACTGGCCTAAGTGTGCCTCTGTGGCAGCCACTTGAGCCTAACCTAACCTAACTTCGATTTTATTGCTATCAATTAAAAGTATGAAATAAAAGAAATTTTAATTTTTTTAGACCTAGTCTGAACTTTGACCCTCGTGCGACACGCCTTAACGGTGTCCAATCGGACCCAAATTTCATATGTGATTACTTCGATTTTATTGCTATCAATTTAAAGTATGAAATAAAAGAAATTTCATTTTTTTTAGAGCTATTATGAACTTTGACCCCCATGCGTCATGCCTTAGCGGTGTCCAATCGGACCAAAATTTTATATGTGATTACTTCGATGTTATTGCTATCAATTTAAAGTATGAAATAAAAGAAATTTGAAT
Source organism: Campiglossa producta (assembly GCA_964058755.1). Classification (NCBI taxonomy): domain Eukaryota; kingdom Metazoa; phylum Arthropoda; class Insecta; order Diptera; family Tephritidae; genus Campiglossa; species Campiglossa producta. Next base: position 114,552,724 of record CAXKVI010000001.1, read on the forward strand.
TTTTTTAGACCTTTTCTGAACTTTGACCCCCGTGCGACATGCCTTAGCGGTGTCCAATCGGACCCAAATATTACATGTGATTACTTTGACTTTAGTGCTATTAATTTACCTACGGTATGAATTAAGAGAAAAAATAATTTGTATTTTTTTAGACCTTATAGGCTAATCTGAACTTTGACCCTCCTGCGACATGCCTTAACGGTGTCCAAAATGAATATGTTTTACCTTCAGCTACGTCTACATCGAAGCTCTTACTAGCAACTTTCCGACTTTTAGCACAATTTTTGCTCAATACTGCGCCTAATCTTCCTTTGCTCCTATGATTGATGAGAAACTCTCTATCTTTTTTGTTGCTGATAGAGTTCAATGCTTCTTCGTGAGCAATATCAAACAAATTTTCCAACTCCTCGGAAAATTTCGCCTCTTTCGCTTTCTGATGAGTGTAATTGCGTTTACTGCTTTTTACAAGTAAACGCCACTTCGCATATAATGCTTCCAACTTCAGAACACTATGCTGTTTAGGAACACTTCCGTCTCTTTTACCACAAGAGATGCACTCTCATGAACACTACGCTTTGTTTTTCTCACATTGCTATTATATTCTTTAGTGATATTAATTTACGGTATGAAATAAGAGAAAAAATAATTTGTATTTTTTTAGACCTTATAGGCCAATCTGAACTTTGACCCTCCTGCGACATGCCTTAACGGTGGCCAATCGGGACCAAAATTTAAATATAATATTTTCGACTATTGTGCTATCGATTTTGGGTGTTAGATTAAAAAAAAAATCATTTTTATTTTTGGAGTCTCCATAGGGTAATCTAAACTTTGACATCCGTGGGGCACCCCTTAACCGTATCCAATCGGGATAAAAATGTATATGCGTTATATTTGACCATAATGGAAGCGATCTAGGGGTGAGACTGAAAAAAGTCGCACATTCGATCATAAGGACCACCCTAATAAACATACTTCATTAACCACATACATACAAAATAAATTACTTATTTTTCGTAGTGTAGTCTGAAATTTTACGGTGTTGGTTTTTTTTTTCACGGCACACTCACGCTACATGTACATATCACTGTACATACGCAATGCGATTACGGGTATCTATGTATACATACTTACGTATGTATATAAATATGTATGTGCATATGCATTTGTAGTTGTATTTCATTGTTTTATTTTTTTAATCCAGGAACGATGTTGTTGTAGAAAGTATGACGTTGCTTTTGAAAACGGTGCCCATCCCTGGCTTAAAATAATCCAAAAAAAAGGTTAAAAAATCGATTAAACTTTAGACGGGTTTAAAATTTAGGCTCATTTTTTTAACCGTGTACGGCGCTCTCACATGTTTAAGCGGGTTGTTCAAATTTGCTTGATCATGTGCTATGGAGATAAATTGTACCAATTTGTGTCATGCGATGAAGTCTAAAAATGGCCGGTACCACTTAAGGGTAGTGCACAGAGCCACAAGTACCTATAGAGCGAGATCCCAGAGCCTAAAAGCGTCACTTATTTTATAATGGATGAAACCAATACCGATCGATAGTCCTCCCCGAATCTAGAAAGAATGTGAAAATTTTAAAGCTGTACCTATGACAAGGGCCTAGGAATCGGGGGTCAAAGTCGCCAAAAAATGACCCTAACTTCACTTATTTTATAATGGATGATTTTCACATATTTGACGTAGATTACCACCCCGCGTCAGTATCAAGTGTTGTTAGACCCGTACCAGTGACAAGGCTCCAGCCAGACACCCCCAGTTCGCGGATTTTCCTATGGAAATTTATTCTGTTTTACTAATTTCACGCATTTGGGCCACTTTGGCTACTTTTAACTACCCAATATTTCCCCATTTTTTGTAGAACACTACCCTCAAGTAGTATCAGGAATTTTTAGACTTCGTCCCATGGCAAAAACTTCAGCCAGACACCTCAAAACTCTGGAAATTTCACTAATTTTTACTGCGCTTTCACATGTTTAGGCGGATTTGACCAACTTTGGCCTCTTTTAAATAACAGATCTTTACACATGTGTCGTAAAATGCTACCCTTAAGTAGAATCAAGCATTTCCAGACATCATCCCATGGCAAAAACTTCAGCCTGACACCTGAAAGTTCGAGAACTTTTATTTTCCTATTAATTTGCTTTCTCTTGTTTGTCCCACTTTTACTAATTTTAAATGACAGATCTTTTCACATGTGTCGTAGGACACTACCCCTAAGTAGTTTCAGTAATTTTTAGACCTCGTCCCATGGCAAAAACTTCAGCCAGACACTTCAAAACTCGGGAAATTTCACTAATTTTTACTGCGCTTTCACATGTTTAAGTGGATTTGACAAACTTTGACTACTTTTAAATAGCAGATCTTACCACATCTGTCGTAAAATGCTACCCTTAAGTAGAATCAAGCATTTCCAGACATCATCCCATGGCAAAAACTTCAGCCAGACACCTCAAAGTTCGGGAACTTTTATTTTCCTATTAATTTGCTTTCTCTTGTTTGTCCCACTTTTACAACTTCTAAACGACGGATCTTTTCAGATGTTTCGTAGGATACTACCCTTAAGTAGTTTCAGTCATTTATAGACTTCGCCCCATGGCAAAAACTTCAGCCAGACACCTCAAAGCTCGGGATTTTCACTAATTTTTACAGAGATTTCACTTGTTTCAGCAGGTTTCTCCAACTTTGTCCACGTTTAAACGGCGGATCTTTACACATGTGTCGTAAAACACTACCCTTAAACAGTATCAGGCATTTCCGGACTTCATTCCATGAAAAAAACTTAAGCCAAACAACCCAAAGCACTGGAACTTTTCATCATTTTTACTGTGCTTTCACATGGTCAAATGGCTTTACCCAACTTTGGCTGCTTTTAAATGGCGGATCGCTACAAATGTATCGTATAACACTACTATTAACTAATATTAGGCATTTTTAGACTTCGCCCCATGACAAAAACTTCAGCCAGACACCTCAAAGCTGAGGAAATTTCATAATTCTTGCTGCGAATTCACATGTTTAACTGCGTTGGTCTAACTTTGGCTGCTTTTAAAGGGCAGATAATTTCACATGTGTCATAGAAGACCACCCTTAAGTGGTATCAGGTACTTTTTGACTTCGCCCCATGTCAAAAACTTCAGACAGACACCTCAAAACTGAGGAATTTTTATAATTCTTACTGCACTTTCACATGTTTAAGCGAATTTGTCCAACTTTGGCTATTTTTAAAAGGCAGATCTTTGCACATGTGTCGTGGAACACTATCTCCACTAACTAATATTAGGAATTTTCACTGAGGAATTTTCATAATTCTTACTGCGATTTCAAAGGTTTAAGCGAGTTCGTCCAACTTCGGCTGCTTTAAAAGAGCAGATCTTTTCACATGTGTCATAGAAGACCCCCTTAAAGAAGGATCGGCTATTTTTATACTTCGCCTCATGTCAAAAACTACAGTCAGACACCTCAAAACTGAGGAATTTTCATAATTCTTACTGCGATTTCACAGGTTTAAGCGAGTTGGTCCAACTTTTGCTGTTCGTAAAGGGCATATCTTCACACATGTGTCATAGAAGACCACCTTAAAGAAGTATCGGGTATTTTTATACTTCGCCCATGTCAAAAACTACAGCCAGACACCTCAAAACTGAGAAATTTTTATAATTCTTACTGCGTTTTCACATGTTTGAGATGGTTCGTCTACCTCTGGCTGCTTTTAAAGGGTAGATATTTTCAATGTGTCATAGAGGACCACCCTTACGTGGTACCAGGTACTTTTAGACTTCGCCTTATGACAAATACTTTAACCAGACACCTTAAATCTGGTTAGTTTTCATAATTCTTACTGTGCTTTCGATTGTTTAAGCAGGTTTGTCCAACTTTGACTATTTTTAAAAGGCGAATATTTACACATGTTTCGTAGAACGCAACTCTTAAGTGTTATCAGGCATTTTTGGAGATCTTCCCATGACAAAAACTACATCCAAACACCTCAAAGCTCGAGTTTTTTTTCGCAATTGATCTCTCCATAGGACATGATCAAGCAAATTAGAACAGTTCAGCCCATACAAAGTGTTCAGATGTGGAATTTGTTGCATTTCAGACAATGTCACTCTTATGTCGCTACCCTGCAGCGAAAGCAACTAGTTGAAAACTACTTTACAACTAGTTGGTGCACCGGGCTTATATGGAACAAAGACAGAACACTGACTAGTTGGGCCCGGTGTTCTGTCTTTTTTCCATATAAGCAACTGGTATTTTATACGTGTTGATGTCCTACAAGATGTCAATTGTCAGATTTCGACCAGAATATACCAGTTATTTACTAGTCAGGAAATACCAGTTTCATGCTAGTTGTAAGATACCAGTTCCATACTAGTTCATCCTGGACTAGTATAACTTCCAAAAAATGAACTAGTCCAAAAAGGACCAGTATGGAATATACTAGTTAAAAAGGCTTTTAACCTGGACCAGAATTTTCCTGGTTTACCCTTTATTTTATCATTTGACTTTATTTTCATGTTTATTCTTAAGAAAGCACCCTATCACGAAAAAGCATCTATGAATTATAAGAGAAAACGAAACGAATGAATTTTGTTTTTTTCAACTGGTATAATTTCATCCAGAAAAATCTAGTTGTATACTAGTATGGAATGGATATTTCCTGACTAGTATGGGTTCAGCCGGAAAATTCTAGTTGTGTACTGGTATGAAATGGATATTTCCTGACTAGTATGAGTTCTGCCACAAAATTATAGTTGTATACTAGTATTTTTCTGATTAGTTTGAGGTTTCGCTGCAGGGAACTTGCTTAAACCTGTGAAATCGCAGTAAGAATTATGAATTATGCACGGCTAAAAAAATTAACCTAAATTTTAAACCCGTATAAAGATTAATCAATTTCTCAAACTTTTTTGTACAATATTTCAAACCGTCCAAATACCTACAAAGATTTTCAATTTCTTTTGGTTTCGATTTAAAATCTAAATGAAAAAGCTGTCTAAATTTTTTATTTTTGGTTTGTTTTATTGTAATTGAATTTTTCCCACAAAAACTTCATGTGCGTCATAGCTCAGCGGTAGAGCAGTCGGCTGTGACTCCTGAGCGTTTTCGTTCGAGTTCTGTCAGCTGCCACATTTTTTTTAGTTTTATTTTATTCTTAAAACTTTTCGGTCTAAAATTTAAACTTTTGGGTTTGAAAATTCAAACTTATTTTTGAAAGCTTATTCAAGATTGAATTTTGCCAACAACATTTATGTGTGCGATGTAGCTCAGTGGTAGAGCAGGCGGGCATGATGCGGGGAGTCTTGGTTCTAATTCCCGCCAACGGACAAAAAATTTATTTTATCTTTAAAAAAATGTTAAAACATTTCTTGTTTATAATTGAAACCCGATTCCTTTAGCCAATTTTCATGAAAACTGGTCTAGATTGAATTTGAATCCAAATTTGGTTTGGTCATATATGCAGTCCAAAAAAGTTTAAAATTTAGGTTCAAATTTTTAGCCGTGTGGCTGTAGTTTTTGACATGGGGCGAAGTATAAAAATACCCGATGCTTCTTTAAGGTGGTCTTCTATGACACATGTGTGTAGATATGCCCTTTACGAACAGCAAAAGTTGGACCAACTCGCTTAAACCTGTGAAATCGCAGTAAGAATTATGAAAATTCCTCAGTTTTGAGGTGTCTGACTTTAGTTTTCGACATGGGGCGAAGTATAAAAATACCCGATACTTCTTTAAGGGGGTCTTCTATGACACATGTGAAAAGATCTGCTCTTTAAAAGCAGCCGAAGTTGGACCAACCCGATTAAACATGTGAACAAGCAGTAAGAACTATGAAAATTCCTCAGCCTTGAGGTGTCTGGCTGCAGTGTTTGACATGAGGCGAAATCTAAAAGTAACTGATATCACTTAAGGGTGGTCTTCTATGACACATGTGAAAAGATCCGCTCTCTAAGAGCAGCTGAAGTTGGACCAACCCGATTAAACATGTGAAAAAGCAGTAAGAACTATGAAAATTCCTCAGGCTTGAGGTGTCTGGCTGAAGTTTTTTCCATGAGATGAAGTATAACAATGCGTGATACTACTTGGAGATAGTGTTCCACGACACATGTGCAAAGATCTGCCTTTCAAAAACAGCCAAAGTTGGACAAACTCGCTTAAACATGTGAAAGTGCAGTAAGAATTATAAAAATTCCTCAGTTTTGAGGTGTCTGGCTGAAGTGTTTGACATGAGGCGAAATCTAAAAGTAACTGATATCACTTAAGGGTGGTCTTCTATGACACATGTGAAAAGATCCGCTCTCTAAGAGCAGCTGAAGTTGGACCAACCCGATTAAACATGTGAAAAAGCAGTAAGAACTATGAAAATTCCTCAGGCTTGAGGTGTCTGGCTGAAGTTTTTTCCATGAGATGAAGTATAACAATGCGTGATACTACTTGGAGATAGTGTTCCACGACACATGTGCAAAGATCTGCCTTTCAAAAACAGCCAAAGGTGGACAAACTCGCTTAAACATGTGAAAGTGCAGTAAGAATTATAAAAATTCCTCAGTTTTGAGGTGTCTGGCTGAAGTTTTTGACATGGGGCGAAGTCAAAAAGTAACTGATACCACTTAAGGGTGGTCTTCTGTGAAATTATCTGCCCTTTAAAAGCAGCCAAAGTTAGAGCAACGCAGTTAAACATGTGAATTCGCAGCAAGAATTATGAAATTTCCTCAGCTTTGAGGTGTCTGGCTGAAGTTTTTGTCATGGGGCGAAGTCTAAAAATGCCTAATATTAGTTAATAGTAGTGTTATACGATACATTTGTAACGATCCGCCATTTAAAAGCAGCCAAAGTTGGGTAAACCCATTTGACCATGTGAAAGCACATTAAAAATGATGAAAAGTCCCCGTGCTTTGGGTTGTTTGGCTTAAGTTTTTTTCATGGAATGAAGTCCGGAAATGCCTGATACTTTTTAAGGGTAGTGTTATACGACACGTGTGTAAAGATCCGCCGTTTAAACGTGAACAAAGTTGGAGAAACCTGCTGAAACAAGTGAAATCTCTGTAAAAATTAGTGAAAATCCCGAGCTTTGAGGTGTCTGGCTGAAGTTTTTGCCATGGGGCGAAGTATAGAAATGACTGAAACTACTTAAGGGTAGTGTCCTACGAAACATCTGAAAAGATCCGTCGTTTAGAAGTTGTAAAAGTGGGACAAACAAGAGAAAGCAAATTAATAGGAAAATAAAAGTTCCCGAACTTTTAGGTGTCTGGCTGAAGTTTTTGCCATGGGATGATGTCTGGAAATGCTTGATTCTACTTAAGGATAGCATTTTACGACAGATGTGTGAAGATCTGCTATTTAAAAGTAGTGAAAGTTTGTCAAATCCACTTAAACATGTGAAAGCGCTGTAAAAATTAGTGAAATTTCCCGAGTTTTGAGGTGTCTGGCTGAAGTTTTTGCCATGGGACGAGGTCTAAAAATTACTGAAACTACTTAAGGGCAGTGTCCTACGACACATGTGAAAAGATCTATCATTTAAAGTTAGTAAAAGTGGGACAAACAAGAGAAAGCAAATTAATAGGAAAATAATAGTTCCCGAACTTTTAGGTGTCTGGCTGAAGTTTTGGCCATGGGATGATGTCTGGAAATGCTTGATTCTACTTAAGGGTAGCATTTTACGACACATGTGTAAAGATCTGTTATTTAAAAGAGGCCAAAGTTGGTCAAATCCGCTTAAACATGTGAAAGCGCAGTAAAAATTAGTGAAATTTCCCGAGTTTTGAGGTGTCTGGCTGAAGTTTTTTCCATGGGACGAAGTCTAAAAATTCCTGATACTACTTAAGGGTAGTGTTCTACAAAAAATGGGGAAATATTGGGTAGTTAAAAGCAGCCAAAGTGGCCCAAATGCGTGAAATTAGTAAAACAGAATAAATTTCCATAGGAAAATCCGCGAACTGGGGGTGTCTGGCTGGAGCCTTGTCACTGGTACGGGTCTAACAACACTTGATACTGACGCGGGGTGGTAATCTACGTCAAATATGTGAAAATCATCCATTATAAAATAAGTGAAGTTAGGGTCATTTTTTGGCGACTTTGACCCCCGATTCCTAGGCCCTTGTCATAGGTACAGCTTTAAAATTTTCACATTCTTTCTAGATTCGCGGAGGACTATCGATCGGTATTGGTTTCATCCATTATAAAATAAGTGACGCTTTTAGGCTCTGGGATCTTGGTCTACTAATAAAATAGAACAAATTCTTATTAATGTTTTCCAAAGGAAATCAAATATTATTGTAGAGAACATCTTTTTAATGTTTTCAAAGGGAAATCACATATTATGAAAAGATTTTCTTTTTAATACTTCAAATTAAAAAAAAAATATATTGCCTTCACCGAGAATCGAACTTATAATTTTCGGAATACTAAACCCAGCTGTTTACCATCCGGCCGTCGTGTTCTTATGCTTTCCAGCATCTAATTACTGATATCAGTATAGTTATTAATGTTTTCAAAGAGAAATCAAATATTATTGTAGAGAAAATCTTATTGATGTTTTCCAAGGGAAATCAAATATTATTATAGAGAAAATCTCATTAATGTTTTCAAAGGGAAATCACATATTATGAGAAAATTTTCTTTTTAATATTTCAAATTAAAAAAAAAATTATATTGCCGAGTATGGAACTTCACCGATAATCGAACTTATAATTTTCGGAATGCTAAACCCAGCTGTTTACCATCCGGCCATCGTGCACTTATGCTTGCCAGCGTCTAATTACTGATATCTGTAAAGAGAAATCTTCGAAAATTAAGAAGTTTTCTCTCTTTTACTTTTTTTCACATTTCTACGGAAATTAACAGTTGTTCTTCCAAATAACGCAAACAAAAAGAAATCGCGAAAAAATAAGAAGAAATGCACTTAATTTTATCAAATAGAACTTCCTCATAAAATCACATAGATTTCCGTATAGTTCTTTCTTTGTTTCCACCGTTTCGACTACCCCTTTGCCCAAAAACTGTTCATGAAGACAATCTCTTCAATTTTATTAGGCACTTTTGGCTCTGTGTGTACTATGATAAATTTGTAAATATTCGTCATTTAAAGACAGCCGAAGTTGGACCAACCCGCTTAAACCTGTGAAATCGCAGTAAGAATTATAAAAGTTACTCAGTTTTGAGGTGTCTGGCTGAAGTTCTTGACATGGGGTGAAGTCTAAAAGTACTTGATACCACTTAAGGGTGGTCTTCTATGACACATGTGAAAATATCTGCCCTTTAAAAGCAGCGAAGTTGGACTAATCCGCTTAAACCTGTGAAATCGCAGTAAGAATTATAAAAATTCCTCAGTTTTTGAGGTGTCTGGCTGAAGTTTTTGACATTGGGCGAAGTCTAAAAATACCTGATACCAATTATGGGTGGTCTTCTTTGGGCCTCATCTGCAACTGCCCGGCTTTAAGTGGCGCGAGAACGTGCTTTTTGGGAGTTCCCTTCCTGGTTAGCCTACGCCAGGTCACGGAGCTGGACATAAAGGACTTGATGGCCTTCATCAAGTCATCTAAATGGTTCGAGGAGGAGTAACGGTGTCGGTTTAGGAGCGTCAGTCCGGGATTCTGCTATGTGGAGAATTCCGACAATACAGAGTCTTTTCATATGGCAGGGTCCCGGTATTGACTTTCCTAGTGTTGGTGGTATCACAACGGGCCTTTTAATACTGCACACAGAATAATTTTTGTCAACATGAACCATGTTAAACTAATAGAAAGATCCTGTTAAATTTGCATGAGATAATGAGGCAGATAGTGTTGTTTTAAAAGGAATTCATGTTAATTTAACAGGAAGTCATGTTAATTTAACACGAAGTCAAGTTTTTCAACATGAGCTTCATGTTGATTTAACAGGAGGTCATGTTAATTTAACACGAAGTGAAGTTATTCAACATGAGCTTCATGTTAAATTAACATGATCGATAGTGTTGAAAAAAATAACCTGAAAAAGTGTTGATTTTACATGAAAATTTTTCTATGTGTGGCCTAGGTGTGCCTCTGCGGCAGCCACTTGAACCTAACCTAAATTCCCCCAGCGCGAAAAGCTATCTACGCCACTGGTATGGCTGATTCATTCCTGTTAGCAATAAAATATTACAGTACTGGCGGATATAAGTAGGTCGACAGCCTAAATACAATCCTGTTGCTATAGCACTTAACCAACCTGTATCCAAAACCTGTTACATGTGTACGTAGGTAAAGTACGATAAGTATTAGGTAATACAGAAACGTTCTATGGAACCAAAGCTAATATCGCTGGTGGCCGTGTCATGCAGCCTTAGACTTAACCATTCCATGAATATTAGACTGGTTCAAATGAATGGTATTACATTAATTTTGTGGTAATTGTATACTTTAGGTATTAACTCGAAAAACACGTCGGAAACTGTCGGATTTTTGCCTAAGGGCTCCTGAACACCATGCGGATTTTTGACAGCTATTTTACGCTTGACGCTCCCATAAAGGTATGGTTGTTAGAAAACACAATCTCAAAATACCCGATGGCGCGATTGTGCAATTCACTTCCGCTTTTGATGCCTTTCGATTTTTTTTATTCTTGAACCTAGATTTCTTTCTGTCATTTTTATTGGCCCCCCTTGTCAATTTTCTATGCCCCCTAGGTGTTCGCGCCCCACCGATTGGGAACCACTGGTCTATTCCGATTCCTTTCCTTACCCCTATCCCTCAATTTTAAATTTTTGACTCCGAATAAAAGATCGCGAAATTCGAAGTAAAAATCAGTTTGGTAAAAGAAATACAATCGACTAGGTAAACGCAGAAACGGGAAGATGTGAGACAAGTGAGACTTGTTCCCACTCATGTTTACTAAGAGGTGTGTAGTAGGCTATTGCTAGGGACACACATCGTAGTAGTAGGGATGCGAATATATAAATTCTTCCCAGCATCACTAATTTCGTTAATTCTTCTTCTACCTGCCAAACAGTGCGTTATTCGCCTAAAAAAATTCTATAAGGAGCAAATTTAAGAATAAGATAAGTATATTTTCAGCCTTATTCATAAAAAAATATCAAAGGTTTATTAAGAGTTTATCAATGAAATAAGCAAAAACATTATTCATAAGCGCTTTTTAAATTTAAAATGCTGTTATGAAGCCATTAAAATGAAAACAAACTTATAATGAGCTCTACCCTTGTATAAGCTCTTAATAAGACCTTACTTCAATAAATAAAAAAAAAAAAGTGAAATGGTCGCCGATGTTCTTGAGGTGCAGGATGGATATTCCATTTGGGCGTTATCATTTAGGGTTCTTGTCCATCCAACCGCTGTGGTGGTTATGGAGATGGAGGCAGGGTTATTTTTGTGTCTGTGCGCTCGCCTGGTGGCACGATGTTTGGCCCATGTCATGGGCAGGATGCTGAACATATTAACGGCAAAAAGCTGTCGCACATTTTTTCGCATCCGCTACAACCCTGTCACCAAAGGTGATGTTTTCCCGACGCACAAAAACGGCTTACCACAATTTCTCGACGACAACAGAAACATTCAGGACCTTAGGTGTTCCACCTACTTGGCGTGTTTATTTTAGTCTATCAGTCGTTAAATTCCCGCATTTAGACGGCTGGGAAGTTTGGCCCAATGTATTAAATCCGACCAACCGGACTCGATGACCTTGCGGAATGCACGTTGCCTTTACATGCGTCAGACGGGGTGGGAAGAGCAGCATAGTACCTCTTTGTGTGCTCCCGAAGGGATTTTTAAAAGTTGATGTAGGTAAGCCTTTCGTCGTGCAATATGGGGACGATCGGTCGAGATGATGATCGGTAGGTGGTCAGATGCGAGAGCCATCACTGGTTCCCATGTGCAGTTTATTAGGCAAGGGCTGACAATAAAGTGCAGACCGTCGAATTGTCCATAGCTGCTGACCCCTTCTGTCGGCCGTGAGACACGAATTCCACAGATGGTGGATTACACAGGGCCTAGGCCGTTGGCACCTTCGAACATAGTCTTATCCGAAAAACAGTGCACGTAAGAAAAGGGGCGAGGAGCTGGCGTCTTGGTCTTGCACTCATGCTGCGGCCGAAATAAAAAGAGGGGAATATGGCAGTGTCATATTCGGGCAAGTCTCGAGTCATTCGGTTCGACTGTTCGTAGGACTGAGTATGTCCCTATGACAGGCAGGACTGTTGATATGCTCGGTACACAAAATACTGACTGGCTCGAACTCCAAGGGGTCCACTATTCCAAAATTCGACTACCTTCGGACCACAAGAATATACTGAAAGTGAGGCAAAGAGTTGCACCAGCTTATTATACAGCTTTTCAACATGCAGTTAAGGGCTGTTTACATTGTTCAATTTTGGGATCAATTTCCTTTGCATGTGCCGTTGATTCCAAATTAAATTGACTAGCCGTTTACATTAATCAATTTTTCTTGAAAAATTTTTGACGGTAGATATGTCATGAAAAAAATTAAATAAAAATTGAAAAAAGCATTTTTCTAAATTTTTTTTACAGCAATAATGTTGCAGCTGGGTTTTACAGTGATTTGCTGTGCTCCAGAATAAATAGTTAACTTCCGTTTCTTTCATTCGATACCTTTAATATGAAATTCATCTTATAAGCACATTCTGCTTATAACCAAACTAAAAATGTATCTTAAATATAAAAAATTTAAAAATTTCACTCAATATTTCGGAAACTAAAAGAGATATCAAAACTCCGACATTTATACGTGATCAAAAATTCAGTCACGGTGGGTGATGCCTTACAAAAAACGGCGGTAAGTTTTTTTTTCGTTACGATACAAGAAAAACTCAGTAGGGTAACTTTACCTAAGTTCTTTGTTACGATACATGCCACATTATTAAAAATGTCATGTTCTTACGCTGTTAAGTAAAATATATAGATACATACTTATAGCCCAAACCCCGTTTATCGGAAAAATCGTTTGTATGGAGGCTACCAGTTATATAGCTAAAATATCACTGCTATCCTGCAGCGAAAGCAACTAGCTGAAAACTACTTTACAACTAGTTGGTACGCCGTGCCCATGTCATCAACTAGTAATGATGTACTAGAATTGTACCAGTTGTAAAATTACAGTTCCATACTAGTTCAACCTGGATTAGTATGATTTCCATAAAATGAACTAGTCCACATACTGGTTCAAAAAGAATTGAACATAGACTGGTATGATTTCAACCAGAATTTTCATGACTTACCCTTTATTTTATCATTTGCCTTTATTTTCATGTTTATTTGTATTTACCATATCACGAAAAAGCATCTTTGAATTATAAGAAAAAAAAAAAAAAAAACGAAACGAATGAATTTTGTATTTTTTAATTGGTATGATTTCATCCAGAAAAATGTAGTTGTATACTAGTATGCTGGGTATGTATATAACTCAAAGCCGGTTGGTCGAAACAGTCGATTGTATGTGAGTCAAACCATGTCAACTGTGTCAAAAAAATGGTTGATGATAATTAAAAACCATAAATTTGTGTAGCTTAAGACAGAACAAAAACACAGTGTTAACCTTTTTTCGAAATTTCTCATGGTTTTCAAGATTTTCAATAATATAAAATTTTGCACCATTTTAAAGAAAAATTCATAACTCACGACTCGTTTGACATATATGGACGAAATTTTTTTTGGTATTAGGGAAACGTTATCTCTTCACAATAGATATATTTTCAAACTAACTTTTGCATTTTTGCAAAAAAAAATTATTTTTTAATAACAATTATTTAAACAAATTAATTTTTAAATGCCTCTAGGGCTACTGTTGCTGTGAACATTTTACAGGATTATCTTCGAACTCTTACTTATATGTTTCAATGAGAAAACAATTGTAGTTCCTATTCAGTTAGTTGGTATCGAATTTTTTGTCGTCGTGAGTTATGAATTTTTCTTTAAAATGCAGCAAAATTTTATATTATTGAAAATCTTGAAAACAATGCGGAATTTCGAAAGAAGGTTAAAAGTGTTTTTTTTTTTGTTCTGTCTTAAGCCACACCAATTTATGGTTACCGCCAGAAGTGCCGTCACAACAGCGCCACGCACATCCACTCAATCGACCAGCAATCGACAACCAATAGCAGGAGATGGTAGTCGCCGACTACTACATGCACAAGAAATGCCTCAGCCAAGACAACAACGGTGCGCCATATGCAGTCAGGGGCATCAGTTATCAGAATGTCAACAGTTTAAGTCCAATAATGTTAACGAACGGTGGACACTAGTAAAACGTCATCAGCTGTGCTTCGTTTGTGCGAACACAAACAAAGACAGTTTTATTGCTCAAACGTGGGAAAAAAGTTTGACTTATTTCACAAAGTGATGCAATAACACAAATTTGTGTTATTTCACATTCAGTTGAGCAATAACACAAATTTTGTGTTGTTGTTGTTGTTGTTGTAGCGAGGTGTAGCCCTGCCTAAATGTCAGACAGGGTCACCCGAGTGTATTGCTCTTGGCCGGGTCGATATAAGAAAACGGCCCGGGTCGTTTCGGCACGATGGGTACAGCACAAGTACTGGTACCGTTCTCGTAGAACCAGCAATACAAGAAACTAGCCGTGTAGGCTAGTTGCTTTCGCTGCAGGATAGCAGTGATATTTTAGCTATATAACTGGTAGCCTCCATACAAACGATTTTTCCGATAAACGGGGTTTGGGCTATAAGTATGTATCTATATATTTTACTTAACAGCGTAAGAACATGACATTTTTAATAATGTGGCATGTATCGTAACAAAGAACTTAGGTAAAGTTACCCTACTGAGTTTTTCTTGTATCGTAACGAAAAAAAAACTTACCGCCGTATTTTGTAAGGCATCACCCACCGTGACTGAATTTTTGATCACGTATAAATGTCGGAGTTTTGATATCTCTTTTAGTTTCCGAAATATTGAGTGAAATTTTTAAATTTTTTATATTTAAGATACATTTTTAGTTTGGTTATAAGCAGAATGTGCTTATAAGATGAATTTCATATTAAAGGTATCGAAATATTCGAAAAATTACGATAATAGGTACTTTAAAGTGTGATTACTACGGAATGGCTTTACCGATTTCAAACCGATTTCATATTCATACCATTAGAAAGGTATTGAAATAAGCTTTCAATAAAATACACTGTAAAAATTTTTTAGTACACTGAAAAAAAAATGTTTTCCAAAATATGTTTTCCAAATAAACTGAAAATTCAAGCGATTTTGAAAAATTAAATTTTATTTTAGAAAGGTCTATTCAATATATATAACATATCTAAAAACTAAAATGCGGTTTTTTTTCTTTTTTTTTTAAATATATTTAAGTAAATGCATCTCTTGGTTACTTTCTCATATTTATATATATATCACGAGTAAACTAATCAACCGATTTAAAAAATTGTTATACCGTTAGAAAGGTGTTAAAATCACCTTTTGAAAACATCTACTGTAAAGATTTTATATTACACTGAAAAAAATTTGATATTATTGTGTGACAAAAAAAGGTTAGGTTAGGTTCAAGTGCATCTCTTGGTTACTTTCTCATATTTTGATATCACGCGTAAACTAATCAACCGATTTCAAAAATTGTTATACCGTTAGAAAGGTATTAAAATCACATTTTGAAAACATATACTGTAAAGATTCTATATTACACTGAAAAAAATTTGATATTATTGTGTGACAAAAAAAGGTTAGGTTAGGTTCAAGTGGCTGCCGCAGAGGCACAACTAGGCCAGTATTAAAAGGCCCGTTGTGATACCACCAACACTAGGAAAGTCAGTTCTGGGACCCCGCGATATGGAAAATCCCGGTATTATCGGGATTCTCCACATAGCAGAATCCCGGGACTGACGTTCCTAAACCGACACCGTTACTCCTCCTCGAACCATTTAGATGACTTGATGAAGTCACCTGGCGTGACCTCCCAAAAAGCGCATTCTCGCGCCACTTAAAGCCGGGCAGTTGCAGATGAGGTGCTCTACCGTTTCCTCCTCCTCATCATCCTTACAACTCCTACAGCATCGTCGGTAGGGCACACCTAGTCTTTCTGCGTGCCTACCAATGGGGCAGTGCCCAGTTAATACGCCTATTAGTATGGAGATTTATCTTCTCCTTAGGGCATACATTTGTCTTGATCTTTTATGATCCCACTTCGGCCAGGTATCTTTGGATATCCGGCATCCTGGAGATTGCAGCCATCTTTCGTTGGCTTGGCGGAGTGTGTACTCCTTCAGCATAATCTTGCATGTGGCAAACGGCATACCTAAGCCCTCTTTATCCCGAAGAACCTGCTTGGTCGTGCCCTGCATCGCAAGTTCGTCTGCCCTACATTTTCCCTCAATGTCCCTATGCCCCGGGACCCATGTGAGGTTCACGCGGTTCTGTTGGGCCATCTCTTGTAGAGATGGACGACAGCTGAGCGTCAGTTCAGAGTTGAACGAGTAAGAGCCAAGGGATTTGATGGCCGCTTGGCTGTCGCTGAAAATAAAAATATCCTGTCTGATAGTGTGTTGACCTATCCAAGCCGCGGCGTCCATGAATGCTGAAACTTCAGCCTGGAAGACACTGCCTTGATCAGGTAGTCTGAAGGAGAGCTCAAGGTTCAGATCCTTTGAATAAACCCCTCCTCCAACTCTGCCGTCTAACTTGGAGCCATCAGTATAAATTCCCCGCTGGGAATGTTTATTTTAAAACCGCAATCTCCGACTGTTGTGGTCGCACAACGATCTGTGCTCAGCGGGACAGAGCTATAGGATCCCAAATTACTGGCGTGTCCAGTAGTGCTTGCGCCCCAGCCGGACGTTTCCCTTAGACGCAGAGCCGATGCTGCTGCTACCCGGTGCCCTTCCAGATCGAGTAGCAAAATGCCAAGAATGGCCTGGAGTGCTTCATTGGGCGTTGTTCTTAACGCACCGCTTATACAGATCATGCAAGATCTGCGTACATTACCTAACAGATTAAGGTTTGTTGCCTTGCTCAGCGCAGGCAACCATACCACAACTTCATAGAGCATGATTGGTCGAATTATTGCAGTTTAGATCCATTTGCATATTTTGGGGCTGAGCCCCCATTTTTTTCCAATGGCTCTTTTGCACGTGTGGAGTGCAATACACGCTTTCTTCTGGCGCTGAAGAACATTTTCCTTCCAGGTTAGTTTCCTATCCAGAACTGTGCCCAAGAACTTGGCTTTATCAGCCAAGTTCAGGCGCACGTCATTCAGTTTTGGTAGTATTAACGGTGGTATCTTATAGCGGTTGGTGAAAAGGACCAGTTCTACTTTTCCCGGGTTGATGCTCAGTCCGCAGCGCGAGCAACATGAGGCAACCTCTCGCAGTGCTACTTGCATCAAGTCGCACAGGGTTTGTGGGAATTTTGTTGTAATCATAAAGATTATTATTAGCACACGAAAGAAAAACACGTCAAGTAAGTATGAGTTACACCGGAAGAGAGATAATGTTTTATTAGGTATAAGAAAAAGGAAGTTAATAACAAGATTCACAATAGATTATTCTTGATGGTAATTCATTCACAATACCATCACTGAATTATCATTATTATGTATAAACAAAATTTAAATTCATAAATCAATTTCATTACGTTAATTATTTAAAGGGTTGGTTTCCTCGAAAGCGGTGACGCTATATAGCGCTCGTTATATAGCGGTGAGGTACGTTGTCAAAAATACTGCCATGTAAAAGTAATTGGGTGTAAACTAAGAAGACGGTGAAGTTCACCGTAATGTAATATAGCGGCAAGCATTCAAGCATAGCGCCCGGCATGACGGTGGCAATTTTTCGTCAACGTTTTTTCCCACCGTCATTGTCAAAACGGTGAGAAATCTATCAAATATTTCAATTTGATTT
The DNA here is from genome assembly GCA_964058755.1 of Campiglossa producta. Lineage (NCBI taxonomy): Eukaryota > Metazoa > Arthropoda > Insecta > Diptera > Tephritidae > Campiglossa > Campiglossa producta. Next base: position 114,570,584 of record CAXKVI010000001.1, read on the forward strand.
ACGAAACGCCAGTTTATTTCTTGTTTATGTTTTAAAAAATTCATAAAATCGTAAAATAAAACAAAAAACATCAATCAACAAGCTAAATCAACGGTTTAATATCAACAGAGTCCACCGCTTCAGTTCTTAGAGTTTACATAAAAGCGGTGTTGCTGGTGACGTTGATTGAAGCGGTGATAATGTAGCGGTAGCTAGACAGCGGCACCGCTATTCGAGGAAACCAGCCCTTAAGTCCTAATTTACTCGTGAAAGTTGATTGCTTTTCAGCTGTAACACCTTTTGTTAGAATGTCAGCTGGCATTTCATTTGATGCCAAATATTTTATTTCAATTTCATTGATATCAAGCTTCTCACGAATAAATTTGGCTTTTATGTCTACGTGTTTTGTTCTAGAAGAATAAGAGTTATTTAAAACAATGTGTATGGCGCTCTTATTATCTGAATAAATTACTGTAGATTTTTCAAAGTTAGTATTTAATTCATTTTCCAATCGTTTGAGCCATACGCTTTCCTGAATAGCAAACACCAGACTGAGAAATTCGGCTTCTGTGGTGGAGACTGCTATAGTGCGCTGACGTTTTGTACCCCATGATACTGCTGCGCCTTGAAACGTAAAGGTATAGCCTGTTGTTGATCGCCTACTATCGATATCAGCAGCCCAGTCTGCATCGCAAAATCCCGTTATTTTATCCGCATCTCTTGTGTAAACAATGCCCTTATCAATCGTGCCCTTGAGATATCGCATGATTCGTTTCACGGCTACCCAATGTGCTTTGCCAGGATTTGCATTAAAGCGACTTAACATGTTGACTGCAAAGCATATGTCAGGACGAGTTACTTGTGCGGCAAACAGTAGGCTACCAACTGCTTGCATGTAGGGAACATTTGTCATTTCTTCACGCTCAACTTTGGTCTTTGGACACATATCCGATGTAAGTTTCTGGTTAACATCCACTGGGGTGGATATTGGATTGCATTGATCCATGCCAAATCGAAGTAAAACATTTTGAATATACTGGGACTAATCTATCTTAATTGACCCAGTTGACTTATGCCGCGTTATGTGAACGCCAAGTATAGAAGAGGCTTCTCCCATGTCTTTCATTTTAAATATGTCACTTAGTTGGTTCTTTAATTTTTCTATCTGACTAAGGGAACTAGCGAATATAAGCACATCATCGACGTAAATGGCCACATAGAGCAGTGTATTCTCAGTTCTTTTATAGTAAATACACTGGTCAACATTACTTCGCTGCAGATCAAATTCCAACAGTATCTCATTCAACTTTTCGTTCCACACTTTGCTCGATTGCTTGAGCCCGTAGAGCGATTTTACCAACTTGCACACTCTGCCGCTGTTGTCATCAAAGCCCTCTGGCTGTCTTACGTATATATCTTCTTTAATATTTCCATTCAAAAATGCTGATACCGCATCCATTTGGTGAATTATCAAATCATGTTTTGCAGCGAGTGCAAGTAGATACCTAATTGAGGTGTACCTAGCGACTGGAGCAAATGTCTCGTCGTAATCGATGCCTTTTATTTGGGAAAATCATCTCACAGCAAGCCTTGCTTTGTATCGAACTGGCTTTCCGCTACTATCGCTTTTTAATTTAAAGACCCATTTAGTGTCAATTGCCTTTTTACCAAGAGGCAAGTCCGTTAGATACCACGTATTATTTGCTGTAATTGAGTCCATTTCTTCTTTTATGGCCGCCTTCCACTGATGGGAGTCTACTCTAGCTAGAGCTTCTTCTAATGTGTTAGGATTTGTCGAATTCTCAGTTTCATAAAAATTAAGGTTTGCATAATGTTTGTTCGATATTCGCTTTGACCTGCGTAAATTTAACTGGTCTGCCTGTTCATTTTGAGAATCGACACTCTCGTAATCTGCAGAGCTTTCATCTGACAATTCATCTTGCCTTTCCCCCCTTGAATTATCAGATTCTTGAAACTCATGTTCTTCAACTTTAAACTCAATTTCATCATTTTTTTGTTTGCAGTGATCGTTGGTTTCTTCATTGTATGCATTATTGTTTATGGGATCATCACATTCATCAACTAATGGATAAAATAAATCATCCATATTCAAATTGTCATTGATATCTGCAGGTTATTTAGTATTTTCGAAAGAACTGTGTCCCGACTGATTATTATTTTTTTTTTTTGCATCATATAAGCGATATGCCTTGCTTTCATTGCTATATCCAAGAAAAATACATTCCACCGATCTGTCACTTAGCTTAGTTCGTTTCTTTCTTTTGGAACATGCGCGAGAGCTTTACATCCAAAAACGCGAATATGATTTAAATTTGGTTTCTTACCTGACCATATTTCTTGTGGAGATTTGACGTTATTTCTGCATGGAAGCAAATTCATTAAATAGACAGCAGTCATGGCTGCTTCAGCCCAAAAATGTTGATTCAGATTAGATTCCAATAACATACACCGCACCCTGTCCATTATAGAACGGTTCATGCGTTCTGTGACGCCGTTCTGTTGAGGTGTATACGGGCATGTTTTCTGATGAAGAATACCATGCTTTTCTAGAAAACTTTTAAATGTGGCACTGGTAAATTCTGTGCCGTTGTCTGTTCGAAAGGTTTTAATTTTACGCTCGCACTGATTTTCTACAAGATTTTTGAATTTCACAAACTCGTTGGTTTCTTCATTGTATGCATTATTGTTTATGGGATCATCACATTCATCAACTAATGGATAAAATAAATCATCCATATTCAAATTGTCATTGATATCTGCAGGTTCTTTAGTATTTTCGAAAAAACTGTGTCCCGACTGATTATTATTTTTTTTTTTTTGCATCATATGAGCGATATGCCTTGCTTTCATTGCTATATCCAAGAATAATACATTCCACCGATCTGTCACTTAGCTTAGTTCGTTTCTCTTTTGGCACATGCGCGAGAGCTTTACATCCAAAAACGCGAATATGATTTAAATTTGGTTTCTTACCTGACCATATTTCTTGTGGAGATTTGACGTTATTTCTGCATGGAAGCAAGTTCATTAAATAGACAGCAGTCATGGCTGCTTCAGCCCAAAAATGTTGATTCAGATTAGATTCCAATAACATACACCGCACCCTGTCCATTATAGAACGGTTCATGCGTTCTGTGACGCCGTTCTGTTGAGGTGTATACGGGCATTGGTTCTGATGAAGAATACCATGCTTTCTAGAAAACTTTTAAATGTGGCACTGGTAAATTCTGTGCCGTTGTCTGTTCGAAAGGTTTTAATTTTACGCTCGCACTGATTTTCTATTTTTGAATTTCACACTTATGTTTAATTGGCACAGCGAATGTTTTTCTTGAATAGTCGTCAATGAACACTAATAAAAATTTTGCACCGCCAACCGATTTCACGTTTATAGGGCCCATGATGTCAGCATGGATAAGATCGAGCAGATTTATTGCACGGGTGCCTACGTTTGCGAACGGGGCACGGGCGTGTTTGCCCTTTGCACAAACAACACATGGTGTGTCAATGCTGTCAAATTTCACACCGATTGTTGATTTTTTAATTTCGTCCATGCTTGCCTTGCAAAAGTGCCCTAATCGGCGATGCCATAGGCCAAATGAATTACATACAGCCATAGCAGTTTCATTACCTTGATCTTCTTCAGTATCTAATTTATACAAATCATTTTTTAAGCTTGCTGTGGCAATTAGATCGTTTTTTTGTTGTATATTTCACATAGTTCCTTTTCGAACACTACTTTGTTTCCATTTTTCGTCATTTGCCTTACCGACAGTAAATTGGCACATAAGTCTGGCACTTCTTCTACGTCTTTCACGGTCGCTTCTATTCCCGTCGTTAACATGATTTTCGCGTCGCCAATACTGTTAACAGATATTTTATTATTATTTGCCACAGTGACGCTTTTATTTTCAACATTTCGCTTATTAAACAATATTTTTCTTTCGTTTACCATATGTGCGCTCGCGCCCGAGTCTACAAACCAATCAGCTGATTTCTCTCCACTTGCCATAAACGATGCTAATAGGACTGCCTTTGTGTTCTTTTGCTTAGAAGGGTTGTATTTTTTGCGCCTATTAGGACAATATTTGTTATAATGTCCAAATTCTTTACAAGAGTAGCATTGTATTTTAGACCTATCAAATTTGTCTTTTTTACACTGAAATACACTGTCGCTATTATTTTTATCAAATTTAGCATCCTGCAGAAGGAGATTTGACTGAATCTATGGTTAGTTTAGATTTTGTGTTTTCCACTGCTATGACCAGCGAGCGGAATTCACCCGGAAGACCTGCCAACATCTTCATCTATATTTAGACCCGCAGTTTGCACTTTCAGTGATGTCATGACCACGTTGTTAATGTAGTCTTGCATGCTATCACAATCCTCAAGTTTTAATTGAACTAATTGCTTTAGCAATCATGATCGACGGCAGACATAGCTCCACCATTCTGGACGTGCGTACCCTTCGTGGTCCCAATATCGACTCGGACCATTATCTTGTTGCAGCCAAGATACGCACACGCCTCTGTGAAGCAAAGAAAGTGCGCACAGTAACGGAAGGAAAGTTTGACGTCGAGAAGCTGCGCACGACACAGACAGCTGACAATTTCTCCACTCGACTCTCACACCTGCTATCGGAGAGCAATCCTCGACCTAACGATGCAACCGAGCAATGGAAGCATATCTCTCACTCATTACGTACCGCCGCTGAGGCCACTATAGGGTTACAGCGAGCCCGCAAAAACAACTGGTACGATGAGGAATGCAGCACTGCCTCGGACAAAAAGGACGCTGCCTACAGGGAGACGTTGCGAACGGGCGCAACCCGCAGTGTATGGCAACGCTATCGTGAGGCAAAGAAGGAAGAGAGACGCCTTTTCAGAAAAAAGAAACGTGAGGCCGAAAGGCGTGAGTGTGAGGAGCTTGAGATGCTGGCTGACAGGAATGATGCCCGAAAATTCTATGAAAAGATCCGGCGGATGACGGAAGGTTTTAAGACCGGGGCAAGCTCCTGTAAGGACAATAATGGCGACCTGGTAACCGACGTACAGAGTGTACTTAAATTATGGAGGGAGCACTTCTCCTCACTGCTAAATTGCGAGGGAGACGTCGAACCCGATACCCCAATCCCTGACGATGGAAAAGTCGTCCCACCACCTGACTATGATGAAGTGAGGATAGCTATATCCCGGCTCAAAAACAACAAAGCGCCTGGAAAAGACGGACTACCCGCCGAGCTGTTCAAACACGGAGGCGAAGAGCTGGTAAAAAGCATGCATCAGCTCTTATGCAGAATATGGTCAGACGAGTGCATGCCTCCAGATTGGAATTTAAGTGTGCTCTGCCCAATCCACAAGAAAGGCAATCCCGCTAACCGCACCAACTACCGCGGAATCAGCCTTCTTATTATCGCATATAAGGTTCTTTCTAGCGTATTGTGTGAAAGACTGAAGCCCATCGTAGACAAGCTGATTGGACCTTATCAGTGTGGCTTTAGACCTGGTAAGTCTACCATCGACCAGATTTTCACGATACGCCAAATCCTGGAGAAGACCCATGATAAAAGAATCGACACACACCATCTCTTTGTCGATTTCAAAGCCGCTTTTGACAGCGCAAAAAGGAGTTGCCTGTATGCCGCCATGTCTGAATTTGACTTCCCTGCAAAGCTTATACGGCTTTGCCAAATGACGTTGAGCAATACTAACAGCTCCGTCAGAGTCGGGAAGGACCTCTCTGAGCCATTTGAAACCAAACGAGGCTTCAGACAGGGCGACTCCCTTTCGTGCGATTTCTTCAACCTGATGCTGGAGAAGATAATTCGAGCAGCAGAGCTAAACCGCAATGGTACAATCTTTTACAAGAGCGTGCAATTGCTGGCGTATGCCGATGATATTGATACCATTGGCCTTAACAACCGCGCCGTAAGCGCTGCCTTCTCTGGACTGGATAAAGAAGCGAAAAAAGTGGGTCTTGCGGTCAACGAGGACAAGACGAAGTATTTGCTGTCATCAAAGAAAGAATCGGCGCACCTGCGCCTTGGCAGCCACGTCAGTGTTGATAGTTACAAATTTGAAACTGTGCGGGACTTCGTCTATTTGGGAACCAGCATTAACACCGAAAATAATATAAGTCTAGAAATCCAACGGAGAATCACTCTTGCGAACAAGTGCTACTTTGGACTGAGTAGGCAATTGAGAAGTAAAGTCCTCTCTCGAAGAACAAAGATCGCGCTCTATAAGTCTCTCATCATACCTGTCCTGATGTATGGCTCAGATTCATGGACAATGTCAAGAGAAGATGAGATGGCCCTTGGAGTATTTGAGAGAAAAGTTCTCCGGAAGATTTATGGTCCTTCCCGTGATGCCGACGGCGAGTATCGAAGGAGATTTAACGATGAGCTGTACGAGCTTTACGCAGATCTGACCATAGTCCAGCGAATTAAAGCCCAAAGGCTCCCCTGGCTGGGTCACGTCATGCGAATGGACAAAGAAGCTCCAGCCCAGAAGGTTTTCCAATCGTCACCCGAATTCGGCAGCAGAGGAAGGGGGAGGCCTCGACTGAGATGGAAACAACAGGTGGAGGATGACTTGAACTCCCTTGGGGTTTCCAATTGGCGTCAGTTATCGCTAAAAAGGAATGACTGGCGTGCTTTGATAGGCGACGGCCAAAATCGCTTAGGCGGTTAAGCGCCAATAAATGATGATGATGATGAATTGCTTTAGCAATTCAACTTTCCTAGTGAGTCCATTGTCTTCATAAGCTGCAACATAGCATCCCAAGCTTCTTTCGCACTCCCAGCTTTGGCAATGTGCGCAAAGTTATTGGGTTCAACCATGAGGGTGATTTCCGCCATTGCGCGTTCATCTGACTCGATTTCTTTTTCCGTGCGACTCTCCGATAATCCTTTTTCAATTATCTTCCAGGAGTTTCGCAATACCAGGTATGACTTAGCATGCCTCTTCCAGGTGTCTCACGCCCTCGCAGTTTCTCGAACGGGAAGGTAATTGAACTAGTGCTTGACATTTTATCGAGTTATCCCGAACCAATCTTTTACTGTACGTACGCTATTATTTACTTATTCGCGAGTATATATTGGTTTTGTACTGAAATAAAATTATTTTTCGCGGCAAAGGCCCATAACCTGTTGTAATCATAAAGATTATTATTAGCACACGAAAGAAAAACACGTCAAGTAAGTATGAGTTACACCGGAAGAGAGAGAATGTTTATTAGGTATAAGAAAAAGGAAGTTAATAACAAGAATCACAATAGATTATTCTTGATGGTAATTCATTCACAATAAATTTGCCCCTATATACTATAGCTAAGTCGTCTGCATATGCCACTACTTAATACCTATAAGAATTCACACTCACAAATGTTCAGGATAAGCTCTACGTGGTGAAGAATCTATATAGGCAGAGGAGAAATTATTTTGCCGTTTTTAGTTCATTTTAAAATCATTTTAAATTAAAACTATTTTTTTATTCTATTTCTTATTTTCTAGTTTAAAATATGCGCCAATAATTTTTGAGTAGAGCGCTTTGCACATTAAAATTGTAGATACATACATAAACCAATTTCATTTTCATTTTCGCTTACGGTAACACCAGCCAGAAGCTGGCTTCCAAGTTTCATATAAAATTACTTCCAAATTAAAAAAAAAAAAAAAAACAATTGCTTCAGCTCACAGATTCGTACTGGGTTTGAAAGCCCGATAAAAGCCAATAAGTAAAAGCAAGATGGCCATCATTGCCTAGGCGGTTTTAAGTAAGTAAGTAAGAGATGGCCATCACGCACTGAAATAATTTTATGTAAATGAGCTATCAGCCGACAGGTGGCAGAAAAAGCCTGGGGCGTTCCCCTTGTGACATAGCGTGATAACTCAACCGTACCAAGTGAAGAAGCTATTTTCCTTCCCCTTCGAAGTTGGTCAATTAAACCAGTAAGAGGTCTATCTACGCCCAGATTAGTTAGAGCGGAGTTGATCGCCTTCGGGATTATATTGTTGAAAGCCCCCTCAATGTCTAGGAAGGCCACGAGACAGTAGTCCTTTTCACACAGCGATTTCTCAATGACAGATACTAGGCTGTGCAGAGCAGTTTCTGTTGATTTACCTTTGGTGTATGCATGTTGATAGCTAGAGATAAGGTTGCTATCAATAGTCGTTGACAGGTAGTCGCTTAGTATCCTCTGTGTTTACCGCGTGGTTTTGGCACTGGACAAGCCTGTCCTAGAGCATTTGAGAGCGCCGAGGTAATTGTAGAACAAGATCCTCCAGCTCCTCTACTGATGAGGGGGCTTGTGAGGGCAGTACTGGTAGGTCTCTGTCTAATATTTCATTGTGTAACTGCCAATTAGTGTTAGGTGCATTGCGCTTCATGATTGGTTGTTCTACAATAAAGTCTAAAACCATTTCAATGTAACGGTGGTCGGAGAATGAATGTTCTTCAAGAACCCGCCATTTTCTGACCCACTCATAAGCGCCTTCACTACAGATAGTGAGGTCTATGACCTCCCTGCGGTTCTTAGTGATAAAAGTTGCAAATTACCAGGTTGGTTGCTAAGAGGTAATCAAACAGAGACGCGCCCCTGGCATTGATATCGGAGCTCCCCCATTGGACATGGTGAGCATTAGCGTCCGCTCCAATAATAAGATTAGCCGTGCAGAAATTTGACACCAGGTCTTTCACCTCCGTTTGTGGTGGAGGTTCTTCGGCGTCGCATTGCATATAAACCGACGCCACCGTCAGGCGGGTGCTGTCGACCGTTAGACTGATAGCGGTAATATCACCATTGGTGTAGTTAGGTAGGAGAAAGGGGTTCAACTCAGACTTGACCAAAGTACACGTTCTGACTTTGCTCTCCTCGCTGGCTCGAATGTGCTTGAAGCCCTTAGTCCCCAATCCGCAGATTCTCGAGCTATTGACCCAGGGTTCTTGGATGAGGACCACATCCACGTCGCCTTTAGAAAGACGACTACTTAAAGCAGCCGAGGCCACTTAAGATTTGTGCAGATCAATCTGAAGCACCACCAACATGAGAGCGCACAGACTTCCCTGCCGTCCCCATATCGTCGAGGTTTGCCTCATCCCGGAGGTTGCCTATCAACGACGAGTTGTTCCGATTAACTGCCCGATATGGCGTTGCGGGAGTCCTGCTGTCTGTAGCGTTAGATGTTAATCGCTCAGCGTTGGCTGTTACCACCGTGACGTCGAGGACTTCCTCGTCCTGTAGGCTGTCCTCCATCTCCGAGTTGATCACAGCACTATCGCCAAGGGACGTGGCGGATAACATGCTTTCCGCATCGAAATCCTCCGCTTCCTCTTCTGGTATTTCGTCTTCCGATTCCCCCGGAGCAGCCGAGAAGGCAGCGCGCTGAGCATCACCACGATATACGTGGATAACGATCTGGACTACGCTGTAGTGTACTAGGCCATTGCACCTTTTAAGGGGCTTGATTGACTTTTTATTCATGGTGAACACCACCTGTCTGTCGGGCCCTACCGCATCCCCGACCAGATTGACACTCCAGTCATGCGGTGGGAGGGACGGATTCATTAGCCGTAGCATCCCGAGAATTCTCTAGGGTTCGTCAGGGATGGCCGGAATCCATGCCCTTGCCCTTGGACGAGCTGGAATGTCCTTCCAGTCGACGACCTCGATCTTTGCGCCCTTGTAGACTTCACCCAGTTTAGCAGCTGCTGCCTTGTACAGTGCTACAGTTTTTGCATCCTCGCATGCTAGTAATTTAATCTGACCCTGGTGCCAACCCGCATCCTTTACTCGCGCCGAACTACCCGGAAACTTCGGAGCAACGTTGAGTTCATTTCTCACGTAACGCCACCGGTCCTTGGGTATGGCCAGACGGTCATTGCCTCGGTCAAGGACTCCTATAAGGATCCTGTCCTTGGTTACCTCAGCAAAGCTTAGTTTTCCCGCTCCAGGGGTATTCTGATGCCGCTTGGGAGGGGATTTAACTCCAGGTCCGATCTCTGGCGCTTGAAAGGGTTAACTTTTAACCTCTTTGGCATTTAAGTATTTTGGAAATCCGGTATCACAGCTTTCGCTAGCTCTACCGATTTTCTGGAATTCGGCGACAGCGATTCCTGCGCTACCCCTTCATACCTCTTCAGGATCTTTGCAGCCAATCTTTTCTCGTGGTATGTGAAGCGGCGGGGAGATGTCTCCCGGGAGTGCGGACCCGTAGTTGCCATCGCGGTCGCTCCCTTTGCCGAAATCTCAGTTGCAGCTTCCTTCTCCTTCGAAACTCCGAGGCCAGGTCGTGAGACCGCTACCACAGACGTAAAGATACTGGTTTTCATATCAGCGGTTGATGGGAGTTTAGCATCCGCCGTTGTCCTCTTAGCTGCGTTGGCAACCGCACTGGTGCTAGCTCCCATCAAGTCAATCTTACTCGATATAGGTTTGGTTGACCGACTCGTAGTTGCCATCGCTGTCGATCCCCCCCTTGATTGTGGAGAGGAGGTTGTCCTCCGGCGTTGTTGTTGCTTTCTCGCTTGCTCCTCCATAGCTCTCCTCTGCTGAGGAGTGAAATTTGGTGTTGTTTGTTTTTTAGGTTTCTCGTTTTTATTTGAGTTCATTTTGTTCGTGCGACCCATCGCCGGACAAGGCCAGCTTAGGGTCAAGGGAAGAGTAGGGGAATATGTGTCGTCCGCCGCGGCAGAGCCCCGTACCGCGGTAAGGCCATGCTTACTCTCTGAGGCGACCCGGTATCAGAGAGGCTCCGTTCAAATACAGCCACGATTTGCCCCCGGCTGCAAACGTCCAATGGACACGGTTTCGCATAACACCCTGGATTGGGAGCGGGAAGATCTTTGTCGTCGCGCCAGAGAGGCTAGGCTGCTCTCTCACAAGGGCAGCGTAGCCCTGTGGCTATCGACTTAAGCCGTCGTACCGCGGCAAGGTATACATTACATTATTTCTACCCTCTTTGTGGATGCGCGGATTTTTGCATTCGATTTTAAACCAACTTCCTGTTGAGCTAGGGTTTTGAAATTTTCACCACAGTTCAGGTGGTAATGACAATGCAATATTATGAAAAAAAAAATAATAATACGATAGGTGGCGCGTGGGTCCATATATTTTCAAAAATCGCATTTATGGTCCGATTTGGCTGAAATTCGGAACATGTATTACTACAATTGTGTATCAATACAAAGTGTAAACTCTTCTGCATAGACGTCAAAATTCCAAAATGAGTTTAACACCTGTTTGAGATTGTGGTTAATAACAAGTGTGATATCATAGGCATAGGCGTGAAAATTTCAAAGTGAGTTTAGTCACCTGTTTTTAATTTCCTTTTTTGTCTCACTTCTTTCCATCTTCCCATCGCTTTCTACCATTAGGTATAAGATAGGAGACCGCCATGTTGATGTGTGCAGGATGTTAAACAACGCCATTGCTTTTCTGTTATTCGGTGCTGGCGACATTTTAATATGTGCAGGATGTAAACAAACCGACATTTTAATGTGTGTTGTCAAAAGAAGAGTTCACACTTGTTATTGATGCACAATGATTACTACCTTAAAATAAATATTTTCTTAAGGAAAATTCCGATAGGTGGAGCTGAGATCGGGGTCATTAAAACGGAAAATCCTAATTATGGACCGATTTGGCTGTTATATAGCGTGTATATTACCTAATTAATAAACAAATGTTTAAAAAAAAATTGGACCCGCTAGGTGGAGCGTTAGTTGCTTCTTCTTTAAGAAATGCAAAGGCCTGTTTTCGGTGTCGTTGTATTCGTTTTTCAACCAGCTTCCCGTTGAGGTGGGATCTTCAAATTTTCATCATGATTTAGTTTTATGCCCTAACGCAATATACCAAAAAATAATTTCGATAGGTGACGCACGGGAAGCGATATTTGAAAAATTTTATTTCCAGAGATTTTGCCTTGGATTTTGAACTAACTTCCCGTTGAGCTGGGGATTTGACATTTTCACCATCTTTCAGGTTTCGCTTCCCAATTATCATCTCCTATCATAAGTTTAGTCCTTATTGCTATCTGAGTATGTATAAATAGTACATAGGGTTTCACTTATTCGAAATGAGTTTGAAAACGTGGCCTATATTCAGGCGCAGTAATAGTTAAAGTTGCTTACATCTGGTTCGGAAAATTACAATTATAATAAAAAGGTGATTTTTTAAACCCGACACAGAATATCTGATTACAATCTTAGAAAATTTTCACAGACCCAAGACCAAAAAATATAAAATAAGAAATAGAATAAAGAATATATTTTTAATTTAAAATGTTTTTAAAATGAACTAAAAACAGCAAAATAATTTCTCCTCTGCCTATATAGATTCTTCACCACGTAGAGCTTATCCTGAACATTTGTGAGTGTGAATTCTTATAGGTATTAAATAGCACTTGCAAGTTTGAAATGTATAAAAACATTTGGCGCTTGCTACATCGTGAAAATATGATTTTTTAGGAAAGCTCATTACGGTGATAAGATTTTTACAAACTTACGTAAACCATCTATAGCGTGCGTCAATGTTTTTATAAGCTTTTTTTTTTTTTTTAGTTTCATTTAGTTTCACCTGTCCGATTGATTTGAAATTCTGCACCCATGTATAACCCTGATGACAATGCAATATTATAAACAAAAAAAATTCGATAGGTGGCAAGTGGGTCGCTATATTTTCAAAATTGGCATTTATGGTCCGATTTAGCTGAAATTCGTAACATGTATTACTACCATGAAAAGAAATATTTTTGTAAAAAAAAAATTCCGCTAGGTGGGGCTGAGATAGCGGTAATAAAAACTCAAAATCGTAATTATGGACCGATTTGGCTGATATTTTACGTGTGTGTTACTTAATTAATTTCTAAATGTTAAAAAAAAATTGGACCCGCTAGGTGCCGCGGAGTCGCTTTATTTGAGAATTACGAAGGTCTGTTTTCAGTGTCGATTAATTCGTTTTTCAACGAACTTCCCGTTGAGGTAGGATCTTGAAATTTTCATCATCGCTTAGTTTTATAGCCCAATGCACTATAATAAAAAAATAATTCCGATAGGTGGCGCATGGGTAGAGATATTTGAAAAATTAAATTTACAGAGATTTTGCTTTCGATTTTGAACTAACTCCCGTTGAGCTGGGATTTTGAAATTTTCACCATCGATCAGGTTTTACTGACAATGCATTATACAAAAAAAAAAATCTAAAATATTGCTTTATTTGCAAAAATCCAATCATCACCCAAGTTTAGTCGTTTTCCCTATTGCCATAGAAAGAAGATTGGAATTTGCCGCGTGGAGTATTCCAAAAGTACCTTTACTTACCACGCGGCGAATTCCTTTACTCTTATGAGTATTGTCTATTGATATGCAGATGGCGCTGAAGAATGCAACATTCGGCTAATTTCTTCACTCTTTTGAGCAATTATGCATAAAAAGTTGGCTCTGCTGATTTTGAATTATTAAATTGAAGAAAAAAGGAAACAGCTAATTATTATTGAAACGCAGTTCTAATTAATTTATTATTATTATAAGCTTTTATTTAGTTTCACCTGACGGCTGTCTGTAATCAAATCTTGCAAGCTAAATTTGATACACTTCCCGGTGTCCGATTGATCTGAAATTCTGCACCCATGTATAACCCCGATGACAATGCAATATTATAAAAAAAAAATTTCGATGGTGGCGCGTGGGTCGCTATATTTTCAAAATTCGCATTTATGGGCCGATTTAGCTGAAATTCGTAACATGTATTACTACCATGAAAAGAAATATTTTTGTAAAAAAAAATTCCGCTAGGTGGGGCTGAGATAGCGGTAATAAAAACTCACAATCGTAATTATGGACCGATTTGGCTGATATTTTACGCGTGTGTTACTTAATTAATTTCTAATTGTTAAAAAAAATTGGACCCGCTAGGTGGCGCGTGAGTCGCTTTATTTGAGAATTACGAAGGTCTGTTTTCAGTGTCGATTAATTCGTTTTTCAACGAACTTCCCGTTGAGGTAGGATCTTGAAATTTTCATCATCGTTTAGTTTTCTGCCTCCACGCAAAATAACAAAAAATAATTCCGATAGGTGGCGCACGAGTAGAGATATTCGAAAGTTTTCATTCCAGGAAATTTTGCTTTTGATATTGTACTAACTTGCAGTTAAGATGGGATTTTGCAAATTTTCATCATCGTTCAGGCTTCGCTAGGTTAGGTTCAAGTGGCTGCCGCAGAGGCACACCTAGACCAGTATTAAGAACCCGTTGTGATACCACCAACACTAGGAAAGTCAGTTCCGGGACCCTGCCATATGGAAAATCCCGGTATTAACGGAATTCTCCACATAGCAGAATCGCGGGACTGACTTTCCTATACCGACACCGTTACTCCTCCTCGAACCATTTAGATGACTTGATGAAGGCCATCAGGTCCTTTATGTCCAGCTCCGTGACCTGGCGTAGGCTGACCATGAAGGGAACTCCCAAAAAGCGCATTCTCGCGCCATGTAGCATGTCACTTTAACAACGATGCACATGCCGAGTTCTAAGGCATGGAATGTAAACATTCTGCAGCGTCAACGTATTTCTAATTACGTTCAGTTTCTCACGCTAACTACAAGAACAGCACAAGCTATGGAGTGACGTCGGTTTGCATGCGCTAGCCACATATGTGTGGATGTGAGCGACTGCATTATTGGCGACTCCACGCTTAGTACATGTATGTATGTATATGACTGCATTGCTAGCAGCATAACATTTAGATATGTTTGTGTGCACGTTGGTGACTGCACTGAGATATACTCGGACCTATGCAGATATGAATATGTGTACATATGTGCATGGAGTTAGGCTTGTAAGAATTAAAGTAAATATGTATTGTAGTAAATAAGCAGTACATAAGAGGTGTAAGCTATAAATAAGAAGCTGATTTTGAAATAAAGGCATTCATATTGGCAGACGGCACTCGAAAGGGTGCCTTTCCCAAATTTTTGTAATTTTCATTTTAAAACTTTTAGATGGCGATCCTGCCTTGATACTGACGGCAAACATTGCTCATTAGCGATCTGCCAAACTTCAAAGGCAGGAAAACCTGAATATAAAAAGTTAATCCTATATTGAATTATCCTGCCGTCCAAATTCGGCAGGAATAAAGTAAATTAACCTGGATATAAAAAGTTAATCCATTATTGAATTATCCTGCCGTCCAAATTCGGCAGGAATAAAGTAAATTAACCTGAATATAAAAAGTTAATCCATTATTGAATTATCCTGCCGCCAAATGCGACAGGAATAGATGCACGCCCAGATTCGGCAGAAATAGACACACGTTCAAATTCGGCAGGAGTAAATGCACGCCCGCACACGTTGTGAAGAACTGGCTTATTACACACAAATCATCAATCAACTTAATTAAGTATAAGAAAAAAAATTTTGTTGTCAAAATTAGGGCAACCTAACGGCTGCCTTAAGTACTTAAACTCGAAGGGCAAGAAATACTTGCCGTTTCAAAAAAGTAGGTTTTTGTTTGGTCTCTTTACATCCCTAATATGTCCTCAGAGGACATACAAAATAATTCTGATTTTGACCAAGTCTTCTCCCGGCTAGTTCAACTGAGCTTGGAAGCGACTCAGAGAGAAGAGCAAGTCAGGCAAGGCCCTCAGCCGCTGACTTTAGAAGAGTATAAAAGAAGAAACAAACAAAATAAAATAACTGAGCCACGCATTCCAGGCCCAGTGAAATACAAGAGGAAAAGAGGAGGTAAAAAGTACCTCAAAAGAAGAAAAATAGCTGAGTTATATCAGCAAATTAATTTAAGCACCAATAGTAAAGAAAAAATTAAACTAAAAAATAATGTTAGGAAATTAAGGAAGCAAAAATAATAATAATAAATGTAAAGTTCACAGTAAAATTTTCTCTTTTCAATGTCAAATATTAGATATAAAGGTCCACTTGCCTCATCGGAGGAAATACAGAAAGAGATAGACGAATCAGTTCTACCACGTAATTACGAAAAAGAGCTGGTTTGGCTAACTCAATTTTGGAAATCGATAGGGATGACTAGGGAACCCACAGTGGAAGATTTAAAAAATCCCACTACTTTAGTAGAAGAAACTAATCGCATGATGAGTTTGTGCGGTTTCCAACCTTGTTGTTAAACAAAAAAAAAAAAGAAATTTTTTATTAATAAATAAATTTAAAAAAAAAAAAAAAAATTTTGTCATTTAATTGAATATTGAATAATAGTCTCGTAATGGGAGGTAAGGAATCGAAAGTCAGTGACCCAAACGCTAATGTGGTAAACACAGTTCAAATAATAGACCACACTGAAGCCTTAGATGCAATTAAAATTTACCTTATTGTTATCGTTGTTATCAACGCAGTGAGTTTATTCTTGAAGTTGTATTCAACCCACAATAAATTTCTTAAAAAGAGATACCAGAGCCGCGCAGACGGTCTGGATAAAGTTTAATTTGAATTTTTTTTTATATATATAATCAATGGATAAATGGGTGGAAATTTCGAATGAACTCGCTGAAAATAAGGTAAATGCAGAAAAATCTTACAAATGCATATGCAAGAACATAAAAATTAAAACAGAGACAGTAAAGAAACATTTAAATGTTCTACTGTTATCATTAAATAATATAGGAACAAGTAAGGAAGTCTAAGTTCGGGTGAAACCGAACATTACATACCCAGCTGTGCACATAAAGTGGGCGTGATCGTTCACCGACGGACAGACGGACGGACATGGCTCAATCAAATTTTTTTTCGATCCTGATCATATTGATATATGGAAGTCTATATCTATCTCGATTCCTTTATACCTGTACAACCAACCGTTATCCTAACAAAGTTATAATACCCTGTGTACAAGTACAGCTGGGTATAAAAATCATATGCAAATCATAAGCTCATCAATTGGAGTCCTATCAAGTATTTTCGAGTGTCAGAGACAAATTGGTATCCTCGTTATCCAGGTATAACGTTGATGTTGAAATACCAACCTCCTATGAGCAACAAATCGATATCGATTTCGACGTTTGGTTGTTCGAAGGTGGATCAGATACCGAGGAAGAACAAAAAGACCCCATAAATACCAATAAATCTGCTCAAACAGAGATTTTTGTGCAAGAAGAAACAGCTACACAAACAAATACTGTCACGTCAATTGAACAAAATTCACAAACAGATACAAACATGGCACAAACAACAGTAGCATTTATCAAAACTGCGTCATCGATCTTACCCGAGTTCGATGGCAAACCCGAAAATTTATCAAGTTTTCTGGATGCCCTTGATATCCTAGAACAAATTAAAGAGCAACATGAGGCTATCGCAGTTTCAATGATAAAAACTAAATTAAAAGGCACAGCTAGAAACTTCATAAGCTGTGAAACTTCAATTCAAGAAATTAAACAAAAACTAAAAAGTAAAATTAAGGGTGAGTCAGTGGAAGTTTTAACTGCAAAACTCTTAAACATCCAACAGCGCAGTAAAACTGCAAATCAGTACACTGCTGAGATTGAAAAACTCACAAAATCATTGGAAGGAGCATACATATCCGACGGTCTAACAACCGACCTCGCAACTAAGTATGCTACACAAACAGCTGTCAAAGCTATGTGTAAAAACTGCTCCAATTAGAAAGTAAAAACCATTATGCAAGCTGGAACGTTCACCTCAATGAACGAAGCGGTATCTAAATTTACAAACAGTTGCACAGAAGTAACTGGAAACCCAAACTCACTTTTGCCAACAAAATTATTTTCGCGGTAATTTCCGCAGGGGTTACCAAAATAACTCTTATAGAGGTAACCAAAGGCGCACATTTCCATCAAGATTAAATAACAATAATAATTATAATAATAATAACAATAATAATAATCGATCTTATCAAAGGTCAGGTAGAAACTTTGGAGCACGAAACTCTAATCGTAACAATACCAGAACGGTAAGAAATGTAAACCAACAGGAAAACCAGCAGACTCCATCTCAACAGTAAATTCTGAAAATAAAAAATTATGTGTTTTCAATTTACACCTAAACAGCTACATATCCTGCTAAACAACTCTAAATAATTCAATTTCAACCCTCCTGATTGATACGGGAGCGGATATTTCAATAATAAAAAAGGGTCAAATTGACAGTAATGTCACAATTAATTATTCACAAATAACTGATTTAAAGGGAATAGGTCAAGGTTTAACAAGCACTATTGGAACAGTCAAAGCAGATTTAAAAGATTATTACTTATTGATTGCACATAAATTTCACATAGTTGAAGATAATTTTCCAATTCCTTGTGATGGAATTTTGGGGCTTGATTTTATTAAAAAATATAATTGTATTTTAGATTACAGTAAAAATGGAGACAGCCTAATACTACGCCCATATGATTACCCAGAAAACATTATAATAGAAATGACAAATAGACCATCCGTTAATTGCATAACAATACCTGCAAGATCGGAAGTAATCCGACAAGTACATATTGAAAATAGTAAATCCGATTTATTAATACCTCACCAAAAATTAGGAGAAGGCATTTTTATTGCAAACACCTTAGTAAATGCGCAACAAACATTCATTAGAGTCATTAATACAACAAATAAAAATGCAACTATTCAAAATTTTAAAATTAACACAGAAAATTTAAATGATTATACAATAGTAAATACTAAATGTGAATCAGCAAAAAATAATAAAGAAAAATTAGAAAAATTAAATAAAAATTTCCCACCTTTCGCTAGTCAATCACTTAATACATTATGCTCAGAATTCATTGATATATTTTCATTAGATACAGAACCAATTACTGCTAATAATTTTTACAAACAAAAATTGCATATGAAAGATAATACCCCTATCTACATTAAAAATTATAGATTACCTCAAGCCCAAAAAGGTGAAATTAATAAGCAAATTAATAAATTAATTAAAGATGACATAATAGAGCCGTCTATGTCAGAATATAATAGTCCAATTCTTCTGGTACCGAAAAAACCGTTACCAGGAAAAAACGATAAAAGATGGAGATTGGTAGTCGATTACCGACAGGTAAATAAAAAACTAACAGCGGATAAATTCCCATTGCCAAGAATTGATGATATCTTGGATCAATTAGGTAGAGCTAAATATTTCTCATGTCTGGACTTGATGTCCGGCTTTCATCAAATTGAATTACATAAAGACTCTAGAGACATCACATCGTTTACGGCGGACGATGGCACATATCGTTTCAAAAGATTGCCATACGGTTTAAAAGTAGCACCTAATTCATTTCAACGAATGATGACACTAGCATTCGCTGGCCTTAAGCCATCCCAAGCTTTTCTATATATGGATGATTTATTGGTATTAGGGTGCTCTGAAAAACACATGATTACAAATTTGAGAGATGTATTTTCTACTTGCAGAAAATATAATTTAAAATTACATCCGGATAAATGTTTATTTTTTAACCAAGAAGTCACTTACCTTGGACATAAATGCACAAATAAAGGAATTTTGCCCGATCCTAGTAAATATGAAATTGTTTTAAATTACCCAATACCAAAAAATGCTGACGAAATTAAACGTTTTTTAGCATTTTGTAATTATTACCGAAGATTTGTTCCAAATTTTGCAGCTCATTCCAGAATTTTAACAAGATTGTGTAAAAAGAATGTTTCTTTCGATTGGACAGAAGAATGTCAAAAAGCTTTTGTCTATTTGAAGGAAGCATTAATACACCCAAATATTTTGCAATATCCAGATTTTGATAAAGAATTTTGTATAACAACAGATGCCAGTGGATTTGCCTGCGGCGCAGTTCTTAGTCAAGAATATGAAGGCAAACAATTACCAATTGCCTATGCGTCAAGAGCATTCACAAAAGGTGAAAGCAACAAAGCCACAATCGAAAAAGAGTTGGCAGCAATCCATTGGGCTATAACTTATTTTAGACCATATGTTTATGGCAGAAAATTTTTGATTAAAACAGACCACCGCCCCTTAACATACTTATTTTCGATGAAAAACCCCTCATCGAAATTAACTAGAGTTCGATTAGAGTTGGAGGAATATGACTTTGAGGTGGAGTACATAGCTGGAAAAGAAAACTATGTAGCGGATGCACTTTCACGCATCAATATAAATGATTTAAAAGAAATGTCAATTAAGACATGTCAAATATTAAAAGTTACGACTAGATCGGAAACTAAACAAAAAACTAATAATAATAAAAATATTAGTAAAGAATTTAAAAGTCACATTGAGAACCCAATAATATATGAAGCGCTAAATAAATGTGAAGTAAAAAAGCTAGCTCAGCTCGTTTTCGACCCCCCGAAACTGCAGTTCAAAAAGGGAAAGAAAATTTGTAGCAAAATAGATATTAATGATTTAATTGTTGAGGCGAAGGTTGACTCAGGCCAATCCTTTGCCAGGCTTTCAAATGAAGCCGGCAATTCATCTATTAATAATAATTCAATTGTTGAGGCGAAGATTGATTTAGACCAATTCTTTGCCAGGCTAATGAAAGAGGCCGACAATTTGGAAATAAATAAAATACAGTTGTCCTTAGGAGACAAAGTTGTCCTTAGGAGACAAAGTATTTGATAGCAATTCCAATTGCGAGTAAACACGCGAAAATAGTAGCAAAAGCCATTTTTGAAAACTTTATTTTAGTATATGGTTGTATGAAAACCATCATAACTGATATGGGGACTGAGTACAAAAACAACGTATTTGAGGAATTGTGTAAACTTTTAAAAATTGAACACAAAACTTCTACCCCATATCACCATCAAACTTTAGGCACCGTCGAGCGTAGCCACAGAACTTTTAATGAATACATTCGTTCTTACATATCCATTTTATGATTGGGATGAATATTTGAAATATTTTGCGTATTGTTACAATACAACACCATCTACGGTTCATGGCTATTGTCCATTTGAACTGGTTTTTGGAAAAATACCCCTGACTTACGATTTTTTACAAGAAAATATTATTAGCCCGGTTTATAATTACGAGGCTTATGATAAAGAAATTAAATTCAGGTTGCAAATCGCGCAACAAAGAGCTAACCAATTAGTAAAAGAAGCTAAAGAAAAACAAAAAATTTATTATGATAAAAATCTTCAGGTTAAAGAAATTAGTATAGGAGATTTAGTCTTAGTTAAAAACGAAGCAGGTCATAAATTAGATAATAAGTATAAAGGGCCCTACAAAGTAATAAAGATCGATCAAAATAATAACTTTACTTTAATTCCATATAATTTAGAACAAATAAACTCAAATAACCAATTAAGCGATAAGAGCATCATAATTCATAAAAATAGGCTTAAGTTGTTTGAATAAATTCATTTTTTTTTTAATTCTTAACTTTTACTCATTTTTTACTTAAAATTTTACGAGCATAAGCAAATAGTTGTATACAAAATATGTTTAAGTTTCATCATAAACAAAAACCAAGCACTCATTTGAAAAAAAATTCAACAGAAAAACCTGAATACAAAATAGAAAAATGTATCATATGAAAATTTTTACAAGTAAACAAACATCTAAAAACATTAGTTATTCAACACTTGAAAATAATAATAAACAAAACTGAAACATTCCCTGCTTGACAATGTTTTGACATTCATTCAGCTTTGTAATGTTGCCTTTGGAAACGTGATAGAAAATCGTGATGTAAATATCAGCTGTTTTATATTTACATCACGATCAAGGCGAATTCATTACAGGTGATTGCAAGCGAATTCAAAAATTCGCCTTGAAAAAGCCCATGTATTTTGTTGTTGTTTCCTCCCACTGAGGATGTCAGACAAACTAACAAACAAGCCAAGGGCGAACTCTGGGAACGTCAAAACAAGACAAACTAAAATAAGAAATTCTAAAATTGTCAAAATGCTTTTCAGTAAAATTATAAACAAATTGGAAAAGCCGGTCGTGAATTTAATGCAATTGGTGCATATAAAAGTGTCCATCGTATAGTTTATAATTAAAACACTTCCAATTGAGGTGTTTTGATTCAATTGGGTGTTTGTAGCGCAAAGAGCGGTTAAATAGCACCACTTTGGTTCATTCTATACTTCAAAAGCATCTTGTGGATGTTGAACAAATGGTAAGTGGTTGTCCTTTAGATACTGGACCTCTTGCATAGAAGTGAAGCATTTGCTCGAAAATGGAGACGCCTTTTATGCATGAGGTCTATTGTATGCGAAGTAGTTTGAGAGCATTATCACTGGACATTGTAGCTTTGCTCAAAGAAGCATTACTTTCAGGAAGACTTGCTGCAACTGTTCGTGGTTTGCCCGCCGATGCTGCTTCGATAGGTAGATTGCTACCGCTTACAACGGCAGATCCAACACGCCCCATTCAAGCGCGGATAGTCGAAATTAATGTATTATGATGCTACTATCACTACATCCACGTTTATTGCCATACAATCCCGATATCTGGACACGCCTATGGAAGCGTTTGAACGAAGCTGGAAAGAAGGAAAAACCACACTTTGATCCACACTACTAACACCCAGCGGTAGGCACAGTTGTCAATAGCTTCAACGATTTTTCAATGTCCAATAAGCGCAACTGTAAAGCAGTCTTACCCTTTATCGAAATGGAAACGTGCACAGCGTGGTTTGGAAGCTAATAAGAATATTTTATAAGAAATCCTTTTATAAACATGGCCTTAAAGTAAGTTTTTTTATGTTTACTTTTGTAAGCAAAACCCTTACAAAATGTTGATTTTTTCTTTGTAAACTGCTTTAAAATTAGCGTAATGTAAGCGGTTCTTTAAGCTTATTTATATAAGCTTACAATAAATATTCAAACGAAAGCATTTTATTAACATTTGTTTTCAACTTTATTTGAAAATTATTTTAATCCATGTAAGAATATATTACAAAAACGGTAAAATAAGGTAAAAAAGGCGTGCACAAATTTATAAACATATTAAGTAACAATATAAATTATAGGGATTAGTTTTCAAAATTTATGTATTAATTTACAACTGATCTCATCACGTGAGCCATTCTGTAGTAAAGTAAATCACCAAATTGTTGCCTTGCAAGTGTTGGCGAACAAATATTTTGGATCCAGCCCGTTCATGTAGCAACGTTTGATTTTCCCGATTGTGGTAATGGGGGAAGAGGCTTTCGAGGAGTGTATCATCATTACAATTGTGTTGACAGCTGGTGTATCGACAAGCATGATTGTATGCGACAAAGTGTATATGGCTTTGATGATGAGCGCGAACAGCTGCTAGAGCGTCAGAATAGATACCGACAGCCCGAGGTTCTGTGCTGTAGTTGGGTGATTTGTGTGGACTTCAAACACAGCCAGCGCCACTACCAGGATCATTTGTAGCAGCTCTGCGCGTATGTTACTTCGGTTTTAATAATACCTGACATTGTCGATACAGTTGATGTACTAGTCACGACAAAACATTCAAATAAATGGAGCTGCGTGTTGTAGAAACGAGACCACAGATAATAAGGCTTTCTTCTGATACACCATGTAGGGCCGAAATCTGTGAAGGAGAAAGTAGAATAATAGAATAAATTAAGGGACAGTCGGGTCTGCTAATAATATATATACATTAGGATGATTCAAAAATGTCGACTTGGTCTTACCTCCTAAAAAATTTGTTATCGATGAGAAAATAAGCCTTAAAAAAATTACCGCTGTGACTTAACCCTTAGGGGTGGCCCTTTCGCTCTTTTGTATGATTTTTCTCAAATTTTTTTTAATTTTTTTTTTTTAACTTTTACATATTCTCAAAGTGAAGTTTCCAAAATGGTAAGCTATGTGCGATTATCTCAACTATTAAAATAATTACAGACATTTAAAAAATACTGAGTTCTGTACAATTGGCTTTTATTATTTTAATAGTTAAGATAATCGCACATAGCTTACCATTTTGTAAACTTCAGAGCCTCCACTTTAAGAAAGTGAAAAGGTTTTTTCCAAAAATTTTCAAAAAGTATGAGAAAAATCACTTAAAATTAAATTTTCCCATACAGAAAGGCGAAAGAAGAGCTACCTCTAAGGCTACAGGGCTAATTTTTTGCAAGGCTTATTTACCGAAAACAATTTTTTTTTTATTTGAAACACCCTAATATATATATATATATATATACACCTGTATGGCAGTGTTACGTATTTATCAATGAAATTTCTCACCTGCTAAATACATAGTTATTGTGCCAGATGTGAAATACTTTAAAAACAAAGCTAAATCTTCAATATCGAAGCTCACCGATGCATCGATCGGCGACGTAAAGGTGACCAACCAAAATCAGCCATAGCACATGTTGTAGTTGAACGTTATTTTGGATATATATAAACACTGCAATGAAATAGTAAAGACGATTAAATGTAAAAGCTGAGGCGGCCAAAATCAGAATACTTACTTGTATTTGATAACTTTATCGGGATGAAATATGTAAATTAAAATAGTTTTATAAGTCTGATGTGCGACGCTGATGCAGATGATGTTTGCTATTAGTACGGTCATAAATGGTAATAACATTGTATATGGATTAGGTAAATTGAACTCATACGTTTTGCTTACCATACTTAGATGTTTATCTTCACGAATTTTTTGAACCCCATTATGCGTTGTTTCGCTTTTTTGATTTTTAAGCGCTTATTTAAATTTCTTATTCGAAAGTAAATTCGGCATTTGAAAAACAAGCGCTTTACCTCGTCGGATAACTCCACTTCTGAACTTCTGTCCATTCGTTTTTTTTTTAGATTTCTGCAGTGCGCAATCTCAAGACCATTTACGCTATGGAAAATATTTTCAAGATTTTTCATTTCTTTTAAAAATGTTGCCGATGGTTTGTGGAGATATCCTTTCGACACTTGGTCCACCCACGTTAATGTGTTGTCCGTGCTGCAACATTCCTTTAGGTTCAGCTTCTTTATAATATATCCAGAGACATATTCCAAAGCATCCTCCTGAAGATTGCTACAGTCGTCAGGGGGAGGCACATTCAATCCATCGACTACCTCTGGATCAACCTCCACAGCATTTTCGGTGTCGTCGTTTTCCTCTCGAACCTGTACGGTACCAACCTGTAAGGACGTCTTTGGCATTGTTTGGCACTCCTCGCTTGACAGCCAAGTGGTTGAGTCTGCCGATACATTACCTGTACCTTTGAGACATTCAGTGTCTCGTGCTAAGTGTGATACAATATTAAATAATGAAATATTAGATGTTAGAACAATCGTACCTAGAATGTACTTTCGCAGTCTATAAGAAAAATCTTTCGGAGTTGGGTGGTCGTTCAGGCCACCTGTACTGCGCATAGCTCCAAAAAAATGCTCAACTACATCTTGATTGAGCCGTCGCGTGAGGATGTATTCCACATTTGAAATTTTTTGGACATACTCATACAACATCATCAACGCTTTGTTGGATATGAGTATGCCCCTCTGAAAATGCTCAATACTTGTCCTTGGGGGAATTGCTTTGGGTATCGGAAGGCCTTTCTCTAAACATTCTAAAAGCTTCTTAGGTGGAAGAATGGGGTTTTTCATATAGTTGGTCATCCGGTCTAAAACGTCCAGCTGATGGGAAATAGCCTTCCCGAATGGTTCCTTAATTTGTTTAAAGCTTCTTATATCAGTGCTTAAAACTTAATTGAAATAAATTACCTTTCCCGGATACCGAAAAGTCCTCATAGATGAATTAAACACGTCAAACCAGTCGTTAACTAGCTGTATAAAATCAGCTGTCTCAAGAGGCAAATAGAGGTTGAGGCCCAATGAGTTGCACCGTCTAATTGCGTTTGCAACTGTATTTGAAAACAGTTGCGCCGCAAGATTTACATTTTGTCGACCTGAAACCTCGTTCATGCAATAAAAGTTTTTTTTTTATAATATCGTTAACTTACCAGCTCCCTTGACTGTAAGGTGCTCCTCGCTAATTTTGAAGGCGATTGACAGGTCCGATATTTTGGTGTGTGCCAGTACGTCGCAAATTGTTCGGGAAGTTAGCAATTTACCGTTCCACATCACTCCGGTGTCCAGAAAGTGATTTCTGATAAGTTTCAACAAATGAGGTGCATCAGCGAAAACAAACACTTTAGCCTCCTCATCTGTTGGAAGTGAAAACCAAGGCTTATCTAAATAAAAAAAAAATAAAATAGGTATGCATTTTAATTTTATTAAAACTAATTACTGTATTTGCTTTCTAATTACCTATAGTAACATTCAGCTGTTTATACAGCTTACGGTTGGTGGAGCCCATGTCGCATACCACAGCCACTACTGGAAACCCAACGTTTTTCAGGGCCGAAATAATCGAGAAAATGATGGGACATGTCATTTGGCAGTCATAATCATAAAAAATAGGTTGCTTCCACGATTTCAGCAACCCACGAGCTATAACCACCTGCACCGAGTTAGAGGGTTTCCTCACATAGTCTCCTGGCTCATCGTATTCGTACGTTTCGGCTACTTTCATCTCATCGAAAGCTAGAACACATATTTTGTCAGCGTTACTCAGCTCAGACATTTGTTCCATACACGTAATTGATGCAGCCAGGATACCTTCACTTACGTCGGCTTTACGGTACCAACGTTGTAGTGTGTACACGTGGGGCAACGGAAATCCCTTCTGGTACAGGTGATGGTAAGCTCTTGGACCTGCCGCGTGAAGGCATATCGCACTTGATATATCTTTCCACGACCAATTTATCCTACGATCTGTAGTACGGAACAAAAATTAATAACACGTCACTTGGGAAGCATAATGGGTGCATACCTGGTACTACCATTCGTCGCATCTGCCTTTCAGTAAAAATTTTGCTGAAATTGTCAAGTGTGGCATGAGCGATTTCCAGCTTTAATTTTAAGGAAACATTTTCAGCTTTCAACCGTTTAACCTCTTTCCTGAGGTTATATAGCTCAAGAAAATCTCCTTTTTCCAAAGGCTTTAAGCTAAATGTATAGTTGAAAAAAAAAAAACATCATTATACGGGTCTTTCCATGTCAAATCAGCAGATAGTTGGAATCGACTCCTTCCGATTTGAATATTTCGGAAAGAATTATACTTCAATTATTATGTTCAGAAGAGGAAAATACCCATATCGTCGGCTTAGTTTGCAAAGTCCACCTTATGGAATATTTCTGATTGGGATGCAACCTACCTACCACTTACATCATTATAACTATATGTAAGTGCGTTGTAAAGATTGATGCGAAAATGTGCTTGTTTCAAATGACTACAAGGTGCATATACTAAAACCCAAAGTGGCATTACGTAACAAACCAAAACTACTAATTTTGCCTTTCCTGTTAATTTAAAAAAAGTGGACTCAGCACCTTTGCGACCCAAACCGACGATATAATATATATATATATACATGTATGTATGTATATTAGGGTGCTTCAAAAAAAAATGTCGACTTGGTCTTAAAAAGTTAGGTATTGATGAGAAAATGCTAAGCCATGTGTGATTATCTTAACTATTCAAATAATTACAGCCATTTAAAAATGACTGAGTTTTGTACTAATGCACACACATACACAGTAACACGTATAAAATCTAGTAAATTTTGAATGCCTGTAATTATTTAAATAGTTAAGATAATCACACATGGCTTAGCATTTTGGAAGCTTCAAGCTTCAACTTTAAGAGTATGTAAAAATATTTTGAAAAAAGTTTCATAAATTAAAAGATAATTCACTTTGGAAGAAAATGCCATTTTCCCGAAAAAAATAGCCACCCCTAAGGGTTAAGTTTAAGCGCTAATTTTTTGCAAGGCTTATTTTCTCATCAATACCTAAAGTTTCAGGGGGTAATACCAAAAAAAACCAAATTTTTTTTTTAATTTGAATCACCCTAATGTATATATATTATAATATAAGTTGAACGCTTTTGAATATAACTTACTCAGCTGGTTTTTGGCATTCTTTCACCTGGCTTAGAGGAATATCAGCTATTGCGCGCTCTTCTGGAGGTGTTGGAATATTTTCTTGGCAATTTATACTATCTACACTCATACTAATTAGAATGGAAGTTAACTTGAAACTTATTTGTTTTTAATAATAAGAAAACAACTTACTTGAAATCTGCTTGTATGGGTTTCTGGATAGGCAGAATTTCACATACCACGCTTGGTTGTGGATAAAACCCAGAATCAGGCGTAAGCTCAGTGCCATCTAGAGTAGCTATAGGCGCATATACTATTTTTGGTAGTTGCTGAATTTGGGATGTTGATCTGAAAGAGTTTTTTTTATTTAATTTCGAGAAAATAAGGAACTAAATGCAATACATTACATTGGTTGTGAATAAAACACGGAATCAGGCACACTCTGAGTTTTATATGGAGCCGCCATGGGTGCATATACTACGCTAGGTAGTTGCTGAATTTGGAATGTTGATCTGAAAGAGTTTTATAATAAAATTCGAGAAATAAGGAACTAAATGCAATACATTACCTTTGTTGAGAATAAAACCCAGAATTAGACAAACTCTCAGTCTCTGCTGGAGCAGCCATGGGCGCAGGAAAGGGCATAGCTTTCGCCAGAAGCAAACTTCTCTTCCCTGAAGAAGTTACATCACTGCTTTTAAAGTGGTCTGCGCAAATTAAATCGCGTGCTTGCAATTCTACTTGACACGATCTGGACCACTCTGACCGTGTGACATCGTCAATTGGAACGCGGAAAAATGTTCCGACTCCACATTTCTTAGTCTTAGGGCACAATGCGCACTTTACCATATTCGAAAGGATGTAGATGCAAACACTTAAACGAACTTTTTAAAAGTTTTTATTTGAACGCGATTGTAACGCAAAGAAATTTTTTCAAAATTTGAAAATTTTAACGAAATTTTCAGAAATTTATTTGTAACCGTCAACAGAATACTCATATGTAAACAAAAACGAAACAAAATTGACATCCCTAGGGAGTAGGGCGAATTTTGCAAGGAAGAAGAAGAAGTCATATGGTGGGAAAAAGTCACCTGTAAATTTATTCGCCTTGATCACGATTTTCTATCACTTTTTCAAAGGCAACATTACAAAGCTGACTGAATGTCAAAAGACTGTCTAGCAGGGTTGTAAAACCAACACAGAACATAAAAAATTTTGTAAACAAATATCAAACAATAAAAATTTTAAAGTATCAAATGAAAACTCATAATTTAATTGTAGATATGTATAAGAAAAAAAAAAAACCACTTAAGTATATCACAGTAATAAAATCGTTCATATGTATGTATTCACGATTTTTTTTTGGAAAGGAGGTGTAGTATATCAGAGCATGTCACTTTAACAACGATGCACACGCCGAGTTCTAAGGCATGGAATGTAAACATTCTGCAGCGTCAACGTATTTCTAATTACGTTCAGTTTCTCACGCTAACTACAAGAACAGCACAAGCTATGGAGTGACGTCGGTTTGCATGCGCTAGCCACATATGTGTGGATGTGAGCGACTGCATTATTGGCGACTCCACGCTTGGTACATGTATGTATGTATATGACTGCATTGCTAGCAGCATAACATTTAGATATGTTTGTGTGCACGTTGGTGACTGCACTGAGATATACTCGGACCTATGCAGATATGAATATGTGTACATATGTGCATGGAGTTAGGCTTAGCTTGTAAGAATTAAAGTAAATATGTATTGTAGTAAATAAGCAGTACATAAGAAGTGTAAGCTATAAATAAGAAGCTGATTTTGAAATAAAGGCATTCATATTGGCAGACGGCACTCGAAAGGGTGCATTTCCCAAATTTTTGTAATTTTCATTTTAAAGCCGGGCAGTTGCAGATGAGGTGCTCCACCGTTTCCTCCTCCTCATCATCCTTACAACTCCTACAGCATCGTCGGTAGGGCACACCAAGTCTTTCTGCGTGCCTACCAATGAGGCAGTGCCCAGTTAATACGCCTATTAATATGGAGATTTCTCTTCTCCTTAGGGCATAAATTTGTCTTGATCTTTTATGATCCCATTTCGGCCAGGTTTCTTTGGATATCCGGCATCCTGGAGATTGCAGCCATCTTTCGTTGGCTTGGCGGAGTGTGTATTCCTTCGGCATAAGCTTGCATGTGGCAAACGGCATACCTAAGCGCTCTTTATCCCGAAGAACCTGCTTGGTCGTGCCCTGCCTCGCAAGTTCGTCTGCCCTACAATTTCCCTCAATGCCCCTATGCCCCGGGACCCATGTGAGGTTAACGTGATTCTGTTGGGCCATCTCTTGTAGAGATCGACGACAGCTGAGCGTCAGTTCAGAGTTCAACGAGTAGGAGCCAAGGGATTTAATGGCTGGCTGTCGCTGAATATAAAAATTTCCTGTCTGATAGTGTGTTGGCCTATCCAAGCCGCGGCGTCCATGATTGCTGATACTTCAGCCTGGAAGACACTGCAGTGATCAGGTAGTCTGAAGGAGAGCTGAAGGTTCAGATCCTTTTAATAAACCCCTCCCCCAACTCTGCCGTCTAACTTCGAGCCATCAGTATAAATGGAAGTGCCGCCATGAGTGACGGGACTCCGATCCGTGCTCTCCCATTCTTCCCTGCTGGGAATGTTGATTTTAAAACCGCTATCTGCGACTGTTGTGGTCGCACAGCGATCTGTGCTCAGCGGAAGAAAGCTATAGGATCCCAAAATACAGGCGTGTCCAGTAGTGCTTGCGCCCCAGCCGGACGTTTCCCTTAGACGCAGAGCCGATGCTGCTGCTACTCGGTGCCCTTCCATATCGAGTGGCAAAATGCCAAGAATGGCCTGAAGTGCTTCATTGGGCGTTGTTCTTAACGCACCGCTTATACAGATCATGCAAGATCTGTGTACTTTACCTAGCAGATTAAGGTTTGTTGCCTTGCTCAGCGCAGGCCACCATACCACAACTCCATAGAGCATGATTGGTCGAATGATTGCAGTGTAGATCCATTTGCATATTTTGGGGCTAAGCCCCCATTTCTTTCCAATGGCTCTTTTGCACGTGTAGAGTGCAATACACGCTTTCTTCTGGCGCTGAAGAACATTCTCCTTCCAGGTTAGTTTCCTATCCAGAACTGTGCCCAAGAACTTGGCTTTGTCAGGAGCCCAGTGATGAAACTATTCGTCTACCCCTTAGCAGTTGATCAATAAGTCCAATAAGAGACCTGCTTATGCCCAGACTTGTTAAAGCGGTGTTTATAGCATCAGGGCTTATGTTGTTGAAGGCTCCTTCAATATCTAAAAAGGCCACAAGACAGTACTCCTTTTCATACAGCGATTTTTCAATAACAGAATCTAGGCTGTGAAGCGCAGTTTCTGTAGATTTCTCTCGTAGGTCTTGAGCACAAAGGATGAGAGACTGATCGGCCTGTAGTCCTTGGGCTCGTAATGAGACGCCTTCTCCGCCTTAGGAATAAACACTACCGTGGCACTTCTCCAGGAGCACGGAATGTAGCTAAGAGCCAGGCAGGCTGTATAGAGAAATACAAGCCTATCTAAGCTGGAGTTAAATGGTGGGCGGCGATCAGTTTAGGGAGTTGGCCGGGGTTGCCGGTTCGAATCCCACCTCAACCAAAGTCTTTTTAATTTTATTTATTTTATTATTTTTATATTCCATCAAGTCTCAGGGACTGTGTTTGGTTCTTTTTAATTATTGGTATGTACCATCAAGTCTAGTGGACTGTGTTTTGGTATTGACACTCTGTATGTATTAATTGGGGCGAGCACTTTGGCTCTGAGAATGCATCGTAGCTATTCTCACTTCCTTAGAAAACCCCTGAAAATTGTTGGTGGTGAGCACTTGGGCTGTGAGGCATTGGCGGCTTTTGGCTTACCCCATTTTGCTTGTGAAAAACCACTTGTGTTTTGTTACACCTTATATTTATTATTTGGTGGTGAGCACTTGGGCTCTGAGGCATTGGCGGCTATTGGCTTACCCCATTTTGCTTGTGAAAAACCACTTTTTGTGACTGCGACTATAAGCTATGTATTCCGAATATTCCGTAAATGATCTGCGAATTACAATAATATGTAATGCAGATGAAATAAACGAAACCATGTTATGTCGCTTAAACATACTCCCCGCCCTAGACGGCTTAGTCGTCTAGTAACGAGCCATAGGTTGCTGGTTGTATCCGGCTCGAAGGACCATATCTAAGCTGGAGTTAAATGGTGGGCGGCGAGCAGTTTATTATTATTGTTGTTGCTATATTATATGGTTGAGGGAGTTGGCCGGGGTTGCCGGTTCGAATCCCACCTCAACCAAAGTCTTTTTAATTTTATTTATTTTATTATTTTTATATTCCATCAAGTCTCAGGGACTGTGTTTGGTTCTTTTTAATTATTGGTATGTACCATCAAGTCTAGTGGACTGTGTTTTGGTATTGACACTCTGTATGTATTAATTGGGGCGAGCACTTTGGCTCTGAGAATGCATCGTAGCTATTCTCACTTCCTTAGAAAACCCCTGAAAATTGTTGGTGGGGAGCACTTGGGCTGTGAGGCATTGGCGGCTTTTGGCTTACCCCATTTTGCTTGTGAAAAACCACTTGTGTTTTGTTACACCTTATATTTATTATTTGGTGGTGAGCACTTGGGCTCTGAGGCATTGGCGGCTATTGGCTTACCCCATTTTGCTTGTGAAAAACCACTTTTTGTGACTGCGACTATAAGCTATGTATTCCGAATATTCCATAAATTATCTGCGAATTACAATAATATGTAATGCAGATGAAATAAACGAAACCATGTTATGTCGCTTAAACACAGCCATTTAGCTGATGTCTCCAGCGTGTTTATGAGTTGTGCAGGAATAATCCCGTCTGGCCCGGCAGCCTTGAACGGTTCGAAGCTTTTAACCGCCCACCTAACCTTTTCCTCCGTGATGGGTATGTGTACAGCCCGGTTTGTTGTAGGTGCTAGGGGTTCCTCATGCAAGTTCCCTGGGAAGTGCGTATTCAAGAGCAGCTCTAGGGTTGAGTTTTTGAGAGCACTCGTCTAAGTCTCGCTGTATCGTCGACATTTTCGACCCCAGTGCAGAAATTTCTCCACGATACTCTCTTCGCCTGCCTCAGAGCATTTTTGTAGGCCCTGAGTTTAACTTTATATTCGAGCCATTGATTCTCCGTGCCAAGGCTCTTGGCCTTATTGAATTGTGTCCTACATGATTTACGGAGCGAGTCCAGGTCGTAGGACCACCAATGCGGCCTATGTTTACCGCGTGGTTTTGGCACTGGGCAAGCCTGCTCTAGGGCATTCGAGAGCGCCGTTGTAAAGGTCTTTACCAGATCCTCCAACTCCCCTACTGATGAGGGGACTTGTGGGGGCAGTGCTGGCAAGTCCCTAGATAGTATTTCATTGTGTAGCTGCCAGTTAGTGTTACGTGGGTTGCGTTGACCTCCCTACGGGTTTTAGTAATAAACGTAGGTTCGTTACCCACGTTGCAAACTACCAGGTTAGTTGTTAACAAATAATCAAACAACGACTCTCCTCTAGCATTGATATCGGAGCTTCCCCACTGGACGTGATGAGCATTGGCGTCAGTTCCGATAATAAGATGACCCATGGAAAAATTTGCCACCAGGTCTTTTACCTCCCTCTGTGGCGGAGGTTCTTCGGCGTCGTAGGGCATATAGACCGATGCCATCGTCAGACTGGTACTGTCGACTGTTAAACTGGCAGCTGTAACGTCACCATTGGTATAGTTGGGCAAGAGAAAAGCATTCAGCTCAGACTTAACCAGAATACAGGCTCTAACCCTGCCCCCCTCGCTGGCTTGGATTAGCTTAAAACCCTTAATCCCCAAACCGCAAATCCTCGAGCTGTTGACCCAGGGTTCTTGGATGAGGACCACATCTATGTCGCCTTTAGAGAGACGACTGATTAAAGCAGCCGAGGCTGCTTTAGATTTGTGCAGGTTTATCTGAATCACCACCAACATGAGAGCGCTCAGACTTCCCTGCCACCGCCGTATCGTCGAGTTCCACCTCGTCTGGAGGCTTATCTTTCAACGACGATTTGTTCAGGCCACGATTTGGCGTAGCCGAGATCCTACTAACTGTGGCAGTATTGACATTGCTGCGCTCAGGACTAGCTGCTATCACTGTGACGTTGAGGTCCTCCCCGTCCAGCAGGCTGTCTCCCATCTCCGAGCTGTTCACTGCTCCTTCGCCATTTGACGTGGCAGATACCATACTTACCGAGTCGGACATCTCCGACTCCTCTACCGGCACTGCGATGTCCGAGCCCTCCGGTGCAGCCGAAATAGCAGCGCGCTGTGCATCGCCGCGGTATACGTGGATCACGATCTGAACCATGCCGTAGTGCACTCATCCATTGCACCTTTTAAGGGGCTCGAGTGCTTCCTTAGTCAAGGTGAAGACCACTTGCCTGTCAGGCCCTACCGCATCCTCGACCAGATTGACACCCCAGTCCTGCGTCGGGAGAGAAGGGTTCATGATCCTCAGCATCCTGAGAATTCTCTCAGGTTCAGCAGGGATAGCAGGAATCCACGCTCTTGCCCTTGGCCGAGCCGGGATGTCCTTCCAGTCGACAACCTCGATTCTTGCCCCTTGGTAGATCTCACCCAGTCTTGCAGCTGCTGCCTTGTACAGTGCAACAGTTTTTGCATCCTCGCAAGCGAATACCTTGATTCGGCCCTGGTGCCATCCCGCATCAGAACCCATCGGCGTGGCACCCGGAGACTCATCCATAATGTCGAGAAGGGCATTACCGATAGCGTTCCGGACGTACCGCCACTGGTCCCTAGGGATGGCCCAGCTTTCGTTACCTCGGTCAATGACGCCTATGAGGATCCTATCCTTAGTTACTTCAGCAAAGCTGAGTTTACCGTCTACGGGGGCGTATTGCTGCCGCTTCGGGTGAGGTTTTAAATCCACGTCCGATCTCTGGCGTTTGAGGGGATTTCCATTAACCTTCTTTGGCGCGTAATCGCTTTGGAAGTTCGGTAAGATAGCTTCAGCCATCTCCACCGTCTTTCTAGCATTCGGAGATAGCGTCTCTTGTGAAATACCCTCGTATTTCTTCAGGATCCTCGCGGCCGCTCTTTTGTCCAAGTACTCAGAGCGACTGGGAGATGTCTTTTGGGGTAATTTCGACCCGTAGTTGCCATCGCGGTCGTTCCCTTATTTGGATCTCTGGGGCCAGGTCGTGAGACCACTGCCACAGACGTTAAAGACTTAGTTTCGGTACCGGCACTTACTAGGACTTTACCATCAGCCGTTGTTGGCTTCACTGTGTTTGTACCGGTTCTTACTTTGGGGATTGCCCCCTTGTTATCCAGAGCTAATCGACCCGTAGTTGCCATCGCTGTCGATCTCTCGGCTGATAAGGAAATGGAGTTTGTCGTCCGACGTTGCGTTCTCGCTTGCTCCAGCATTTTCCTCCTCTGCTGTGCAGTATACATAGTTGTATCTTTAGTTTTAGGGTTTTTGTTATTATTTATCATCTTGTTCGTACGACCCCTCGCCGGGCAAGGCCAGTTTAGGGTCAAGGGAAGAGTAGGGGGAATGTGTCGTCCGCCGCGGCAGAGCCCCATACCGCGGTAAGGCCATAGTTACTCTCCGAGGCGGCCCGGTATCAGAGAGGCTCCGTTCGATTACAGCACGATTTGCCTCCCGGCTGCAAACGTCCAATGGGCACGTGGTCGCATAACACCCTGGATTGGGAGGGAGAAGATCTTAGTCGTCGCGCCAGAGAGGCTTGGCTTCTCTCGTGATGTAGTACCGGTGGCGCTATGATTACAAGGGCAACGTAGCCCTGTGGCTATCAAATATATAATTATGTACAATATGGAATTATTTTGTGGCAGACGAAGAAGCCAAATTATCTTTAAAGGTTACAATGAACTTATAAAGTGTTATATTCCTTTACAGTCAATTTATTTTTTACTTTTTAGTTAATTTTATAAACCAATAATAAAAGCTTATTTTTAAAAAAGTTTTTTTTCTTTAATTTTATTATACATTTCAAACTTGCAAGTACTATTTAATACATATAAGAATTCACACTCACAAATGTTCAGGATAAGCTCTACGTGGTGAAGAATCTATATAGGCAGAGGAGAAATTATTTTGCCGTTTTTAGTTCATTTTAAAAACATTTTAAATTCAAAATATTTTTTTATTCTATTTCTTTTTTTAAATCAAAATGACTTCAATATAGTATACTATAGTATACTATTGAATCGATTTTCAAAAAATTTTTTGCATTGAATAGGTAATTAAGTTACCTTTCATTTGAGGTACCACTGTTGTGGGTGCAAAACCGCGTATGTGAAATATTAAAAATTTAATTTTAAACAACCCCGGGCTACACCATGCTAAGTCCTTCTGCGTAGGCGGCCTTCGGCCGCGCTTATTATAAATAACCCTGGGCTACGCCATGCCAAGTCCGGGTGGTTGCCTGAACCGTGGCACTGGCGCCTTATACTTTTGCCTATAGCATTTGAACGGATAAACAAAATTAATTTCCGCTTTCGGATTCTTAATCTACTCGTGAATACGCGTCTTTTGACGCCCCACTTTCCCACTTTCGGAGGGGACCCTAAACTGCACTACTACCAAAATATTTTTTCCAAATTATTTAAGAAAGAGCTGCAGGCGAAAATTCGGAATAAAAAATCGCGCTATTTTTAATTCAAAATTTCCAATTTCCATGTGGGTGGCCCAAGTAGGCATAATCACAAAGAATAGTATGAAATTGTAAACAAAAACCGGTCTTAAGTGCAGTAAGGAATTTCGGCTAAATATATCTTAAAGTGCGTATCAAACGAAAGGGGTTTTAAATATCTGTACAATGATACCAATTATGTAAAAATCGATTCAGTAGTTTTGGATATATATATGCGGTTTACAAAGCTTTAAATGAATCCCCATAATATTATATATCGCACACATAGATCCAAAAGAAACTAATTAAAAAATATCAAATTTTGAATCTGTGAATACCAATTCAATAACCACAGATCAGTATACTCGATTTACTAATAGCTTCACTAATCACCCAGAAAAGGGCTGTTCTTACTACTAACATCCTCCTTTTTCAATTGTTTTACTACCAATTCCTTGCCAAAAGAAAAAAATATTACTATGTATGTACTTTTTTCCTTCGCAAATGAAACCCGTACATTAGGAGTGTCAACACAAAACGTCAAGCGAAGAGCAAACCTTCTTGTGATTGAATCATGGATTCGTACAAATAGTATGGGCATTCAGATTTATACAGCTATTTTACGCTTGGCTCTCTTATTTACCCTGACACACAGAAAATTTAAGATTAACAATCGGCGCAGTAGATGGCTTTGGTTGTAGTACTTGCGGTTTAAAATTAGATGTCGCTATTTTTTGGTGACTCTAGTGTCCAATAGCGGTAAACTCGTAATTTTGGTAGTTGTCCTTGCTATTTTTGTTTATTTATCGATGACAGTAGCGGTCAAATCGTTATGATATCTGCTCAAATCTTCTTAATTTTTGGGAGTTTATAATGAAGATTATGCTCAAGTTAACTCCCAAAAGCGGACTTAATTCGGAAATTGCGCTAATGTATCAGTCGTATTAGCAATAAGATATTACAGTATTGGCGGATAAGTAGGTCAACAGCCTAAATACTTACAATCCTGTTGCTATAGCGCTTAACCAACCTGTATCCAAAACCTGTTACATGTGTAAGTATGTAGTAGAGGTATACGCCGTCAAATTTGTCGGCGGCGGCGGCGTAAGGCTCATTTTATAGCGGCGGCGGCGCGCCGCCGGCGTGCGCCGGCGTGGTGGTATAAAAAAATCGCATGTTGAATTTAAAAACTCCATAATTTCAATTGTTGGGACTTTTATTGAAATGACAAAAAATTTTGGGTACATTTTTTATGTAATGTAAATGAACGTAACTTTAAATGGTTCACATTTTATAATATAATATAGAAGAATACTAAAAACATAACGCATAGCAGTCTTTTAATCAAATTCTTACACTGAAATAACTATGTTACATATTGAGTCTAGGACTAAAATTATGTACATTAACCGAAGGCTTTGTTATGATCACTACAATATGCATGTGTGATTTAAAATATATGTTTATAGTGTAATATTATATCAATTCAGTCTTTGCATACATTGTTAACATAAAAGTAAAGCTATTGTAATGCTTACATTGATAGAAATTTACTTATTTAGTGTAAAAAAAAAAATTTGTACCATGTTATGTTTATAAAGTTGTATGTGTCTCTTTTCACAGCGAAAAATAATCATTTTAAATATTCTACACAAGACTCGTAGTTGTCATGGATAAAAATTGTTTTGTTAATGTTGTGAGGGCTTAGCTGTGACCGCTTATTTGTGACTGTCAGACCAGCTATAGAAAAAACTCGCTCACTCGGCGTTCTTGTTGCAGGTATGCATAAAACTTTTTTTGCTAGCTTGGATAGCAAGGGCATTGCAGCCGCCTTTTCCCTCCAAAACTCTAAAACATTCTGATTGGAGGACAGACTTAGCAGCAAATGACATTCTGCTTCTAAATTAGAGTTTTTCAAACTCGAAGAATACCGCTTGGCAAGTTTCAATATTTTAGAAGAAGGTGAAGTTTCTTCAGAATCGTTTACACTATTTCGGTTTTTTTGATGAATCACCAACAAGTCTTTTATACATCTCTATCAAAAACTGTACTTCTGTCTTACATTTGCTTTTGCAGTATTCTGTAACACAATCTAATGTGTTAAAACGCGGATCCAGCAGCGTTGCGCATACTAAAATATCAGTTATTGGAAATCTATAGTCAAGTTTACTCTTTATATTTTTTTTTATTTGTTGCAATAAATGATCTTGACAAAAGCTGAAATTATTCTGATTTAAATCAGTGTCATCGTTTTCAGATAATATTGATAATATCTCAGTTCGAATGATTAACGCAAGAGAAATCGATGGGTATGAGTCCCCAGAAAGAATATTGACAGCATCTTTGAATTTTTGCAAAAAGTCTCTTAATTTATACAATAGTAGTACTTCCGTTTCGAGTAAAATTAAGTCACTTTTATTACAGTTTAAAAGAAGTTTATTAATGGCAGCCCTTTGAGATCCAAGACTATCAAGTAATGATAAGACACTGTGCTATCTTGTAGATATCGAATTTTTAAGGGTGATGTTTCTCTTATCCACCAAACTACCATGCAAGTCATTGGTATTATTTATGTTTCTATATACTTCCAAGGACACATCATCAAGGGGACCGAACCCTTCGTCATAGTCGACCCATGAAGCGTCTTCTGAAGCCAGGAGTTCTTCCAAGTTATCAATTTTTGACAAAATCTCTTTTTGTATGGCATCGGCCTGTAACTTCAGAGTATGTGTTTTGAAACGTAGGGCTCGCGCGATTTTTTTACACTTTAAAATTAGACGATTTATTTCTGGAACGGAATCATACCCATCTACCGTAAGCAAATTGTGAAGCCCATGCCCTATACAGAAGTGGTTGTTAAGGCTGCCCAAATCAACGAAACGAAATTCGAACCAAGCTTTACGTTAAAGTATTCAGTTACTTCCTCAATCTCCTGCAATATGTTGTTTCCTGTATGGGACTTTGAGACATATTTTGTTTCTAGTGTGAGACTCGACATAGCGAAGTTTGTTGAAAGGTAATGAAAAGTAAAAGTTATATAATTACGCCTACAGTAGTTATCCGTCCATAGATCGAAAGTTAAAGCAAAATGTTCCATCCCAGATATTTTTCCTTTAACGACTTTTAAAACGCTTTCATAAACATCATCTAATGCTGTTGTTGCAATTGTTTTATAATGTGGTATATCATTATCGTTTACTACTACATGGTATTTTTTTAAAAAGTCTTTTTAGGGACGGCCTAAATAAATTACAATCACATGAAAACTTACAACTTTGATCGCAAATATGTAACTCAAAATAATAAAAAAAAGCGCTTCCGGATTTGTGATCCTGAGGCCAAATCCCGTCTTTTAAGCCCTCCCGCACAATTTTAGCTAATTTATTAACAGTTGACCCCTAAAGGAAACCAATACCTGCACTTTTAACACATTTAGGGCACGGCCATTAGTGTGTTGTAAAAAAAAAAAAATTTGTAACTTTAGAAAATTATCACAAAAAAAATGTTAAACGCGCCGGCGCGTCGAAAATGACTTTTGTCGGCGGCGGCGGCGGCGTTTGCCGGCGGCGTATATCTCTAGTATGTAGGTAAAATACGATAATAGGAAATACAGGAACGTTCTATGGAACCAAAGAAATTACCCTGCAGCGAAAGCAACTAGTTGAAAACGACTTTACAACTAGTTGGTGCATCTGGCCCAACTAGTCAGTGTTTTGTCTTATTTCCATATAAGCAACAAACCAGTCATCTACTAGTCATGATATACTAGAATTATACTAGTTGTAAAATACCAGTTGTTGTTGTTGTTGTTAACAATGCATTGCCCTGTCTAGAGTGTATGATCATTCCGAAGATCTTCATCAAGCTCTTCTAAGGGGAGTCCAAGGAAACGTGCAGTTTCAACAGGGTTTGTCCAGAGGGACAGAGGGGTTAGAAGAGTAGGTTCAAATGAACAATTGAAGAGATGTAGAGTATCATGGGGGGTCCTACCACATGCAGGGCATGTGTTTGAGATTGTGTCATTAAGTCTGGACAAGTAGGAGTTTAACCTTACACTATATCCAGACCTAAGCTGTGCCAGGGTAACTCTTGTCTCCCTTGGTAAGGTGCGTTCTTCTTCAGCAATATCCGGTGGAGGACTGTTCAGAACGGGGTTCACAGGTAGAGATCCGACAAAAGTATCTACCGACTCGGTGTGGATGTCGGTTAGAGCCCGCTTATGATTCTGCAGATCAAACGGCAAGGTAATATGATGCCGGATCTCATCATAATGTTTACGGAGATGTTTCCTTATGTCTCTCGGGGGCGGATCTATGTCCAAAAGATGACGGTTTGGATGTGCTGGCTTGTGGCAGTTCAGAAGGAATTGCTTGCTCAGCATTTCCGCATGCTCTTTTACATTGAGCAGTTTTGCCTCCTGATGGAGGTGAGACTCGGAAGACATGAGGAGACATCCCGTAGCAGTTCTGATGGCAGTATTTTGGCAGACTTGTAACTTCGTCCAGTTGGTGTTATGTACATTAGGCGACCATATGGGTGCAGCATAGTCAAAGACTGGTCGGCCAATGGCCTTATATGTAGTCAGCAACGTTTCTTTGTCTTTTCCCCAAGTACTGCCGGCAAGTGACTTGAGGATCTTGTTGCGACCACGTACCTTTGAGACCATTGCAGACACATGACCAGCAAATGAGAAAGTATTATCCAATGTCATCCCTAATAACTTTGGGTGGCTGACAGTTGGTAGCTTAGTGCCGTCAACGAAAATGTCTAATTCATTTCTCACCTGGTGCGTCCACGTCGTAAAAAGCGTCGCCGTTGATTTAGTCGGAGATATCGTCAGATCTCGCTCTGTGAAAAACCTGGAAAGGTCGCAGAGGTAACCGTTGATTTTATTACAGAGTTCATCAGTATAGGGGCCCTTCCCCGTCGCCATTATTGTACAGTCGTCAGCATAAGAAACGACGGAGACACCCTCTGGTGGTGGGGGCATCTTCGATAGATAGAAATTAAACAGTGTCGGGGATAGGACACCACCCTGTGGCACCCCCTGTCTAATTCGTCTTGGTTTTGATGTTGCGTTTCTAAAGTTGACCGACGCCTGCCGCCCATTCAAGTAATTAGCGGTCCATCTCTTTAACCCATCAGGTATTTGTGTTTCTAATAGATCTTGTATGAGAGTGGCATGGTTGACTGTGTCAAAAGCTTTCGACAAGTCAAGTGCCACTAACACAGTCCTGTGATTTGGTTGGTTTTGATTTAGACCGCTATTTATTTGCGTTGTAATGGCATTGAGTGGCTGGCGTATGCCGATGATATTGATATCATTGGGCTTAACAACCGCGCCGTAAGCGCTGCCTTCTCTGGACTGGATAAAGAAGCGAAAAAAGTGGGTCTTGCGGTCAACGAGGACAAGACGAAGTATTTGCTGTCATCAAAGAAAGAATCGGCGCACCTGCGCCTTGGCAGCCACGTCACTGTTGATAGTTACAAATTTGAAACTGTGAGGGACTTCGTCTATTTGGGAACCAGCATTAACACCGAAAATAATATAAGTCTAGAAATCCAACGGAGAATCACTCTTGCGAACAAGTGCTACTTTGGACTGAGTAGGCAATTGAGAAGTAAAGTCCTCTCTCGAAGAACAAAGATCACGCTCTATAAGTCTCTCATCATACCTGTCCTGATGTATGGCTCAGATTCATGGACAATGTCAAGAGAAGATCAGATGGCCCTTGGAGTATTTGAGAGAAAAGTTCTCCGGAAGATTTATGGTCCTTCCCGTGATGCCGACGGCGAGTATCGAAGGAGATTTAACGATGAGCTGTACGAGCTTTACGCAGATCTGACCATAGTCCAGCGAATTAAAGCCCAAAGGCTCCGCTGGCTGGGTCACGTCATGCGAATGGACAAAGAAGCTCCAGCCCAGAAGGTTTTCCAATCGTCACCCGAATTCGGCAGCAGAGGAAGGGGGAGGCCTCGGCTGAGATGGAAACAACAGGTGGAGGATGACTTGAACTCCCTTGGGGTTTCCAATTGGCGTCAGTTATCGCTAAAAAGGAATGACTGGCGTGCTTTGATAGGCGACGGCCAAAATCGCTTAGGCGGTTAAGCGCCAATAAATGATGAATGGCATTGAGTGCGGTGGTGGTGCTGTGCAGCTTACGGAAGCCATGTTGATGATTAGCCAGGTGCAGATTTGCGGTGTAATACGGGAGCAAAATGGACTCTAGCGTCTTCACTACCGGCGACAAAAGTGATATAGGGCGATATGAATCGCCTATGTTTGCCGGCTTTCTAGGTTTTAATAATGGAACCACTCTCGCCTTTTTCCATATTTCAGGAATGACGAAAGTGTTCTGTGAAAGATTGAATAGAGCCGCTAAGTATTTGTGTCCCTCCTGGCCTAGATGTTTCAGCATCTTAATGGCAATGCCGTCGGGGCCGATGGATTTTGAGGGCTTAGCCTGTCTGATGGCTTCCTTGACCTCTGAGGCAGTGATGACAATGGGCGTGTTTTGGTTTTTGTATTTACGCGCCTGTCGCATGGTTCTACGTTTAGCTCTATCGGGTGGGGAATGTAGTACAAATTGTCTACAGAAGGAGTTCGCACATCCCCTAGGGTCCTTCTTCACCCTGTCACCGAAAGTAATATCTACTTTATCCTTGTGTTGTGTTGGATTAGATAGAGCTTTGACCGTAGTCCATAATTTGCCAACACCGTCAGAGAGGTTGCATTGCTCTAGGTGTTGTTTCCATTTGGCCAGTTTGTGTTTATCGACCAACCTACGAATTTCCGCGTTGAGATCCCTTATACGGGGGTCTGCGGGA
This sequence comes from Campiglossa producta, assembly GCA_964058755.1. Taxonomy (NCBI): domain Eukaryota; kingdom Metazoa; phylum Arthropoda; class Insecta; order Diptera; family Tephritidae; genus Campiglossa; species Campiglossa producta. Next base: position 114,613,974 of record CAXKVI010000001.1, read on the forward strand.
TTGAGACTTCGCACTTCATCTCTTTCTCTAGCCATGGCCGCTGCCTCCGCGGGGAAATTTGGTCTTATGTCTGAAAACTGTCCCAGTCCGCCTTGGTAAAGTTGATGTATGTACCATGCTCAGGTGTTATAAAGTCCGTCGGTCGTTCGATGGTAATGACTATTGGGAGATGGTCAGACGCCAACGTGAGTATGGGTCGCCAATTGGTGTTGTTCAATAGTCCTGCACTTACGATAGAAATATCTGGCGAACTATAGCAGTTACCCGATACTCTCGTTGGGGCGTCTCCGTTCAATATACAGAAAGCCGTATCATCTATTTGTTCTGCGAGTACATGCCCCCTACTGTCTGCTGGCAAGTTTGAGTGCCACATGTCGTGGTGCGCATTGAAGTCGCCCAGGATCACGCGGTTATCTCCTCGTAATAGCAAGCTAATGTCGGGGTGATAACCGGTGGGGCAACTTGAGACAGGGGGTATGTAGATGTTAATGATTTGCAGATCGACATCTCCTGTACGGATGGTAATACCTTGGCTTTCTAAGATATCATCCGTTCCTTCGATGTCGGTATCAAATAGATGATACTGTACAGAGTTGTGCGTTATGAACGCTAGACCACCTCCCAGACCTCCTGTTACTCTATGACGGTCTTTCCGGTGAATGTTATATCCGCCATAGGTAATGAGGTCCGACCTTGGACTGAGCTTGGTTTCTTGGATTGCGGCAAGTTTTATGTCATATTGCGTCATCAAATTAGTTATCTCTGCGATCTTACCAGTTAATCCGTTACAGTTGTGCTGTAAGATTTGGAAGTGCGCCGGTGGGGTCGATGTCGAGTTAACCAAAGGCGTGAGAGACGGATGTGTTCGCCCAGGTGTTGGTAGGCGAAGACCAAGGCTGTGCCTCAGCCTAGTTAGCTGTGGACCTGGTGTAACCGGGTTGGCTGGCGTCGTAGGTTGAGGCGTGTTACAGCATGGTGCGATGAACGCATCCGTCCAAAGATTCCTGTTAGCCAGCCCAGAGCATAGATGTACGTGGCATTGGCCTAAGCAGTTATTGCATTTGAGCGATGACGCGAGCGTGTATAATCTTTGCCGACAAACAGTACACGTCGAGACAGGTGCAAGAAGATGTTGATCCTGACTCACGTGTAAACGGGAGGGGGGGTGTAACAAAGAAACAGACAGAGACTGATGCTCGGAGTTGCTCATGTCTAAACTGCTCCGGTGGGAGCAAGACTGTTGAGCTGCGGCGCGTGATGTTGACGCCATAAGGCACGAGCAACAGTCTGGAATTTGTGTGGCGGGTATAGCAGAAATGCTGCTAGTCGTTAAGACATTATTATTATTAGTATTGCTACTAGAAAGTGGCGGTAGGGGTGCGCTTGAACGGCGCTTACCGCGGGACGCCCGACGGCGCAAACAACAAGGGGCCACGAAAGTACTAAAGAAAGTACGGGGTCTGTGGATGGTAAGGTTAAGCCCTGAACATCCAGATTTATGGAGCCATCTCTTACACGAGAAGCATTGCACAGAATGCGACCGTTTAATATATATTTTTTTGCAACAGACACTGCATATCCATTCTTTTGGTCCGGGGTTCGGCTCAACGCCCGCCCGTAACAAAAGAATATCTTGCAGCCCTGCTGCAAGGGGGGAGGATGATAGTTTCGGAATGGGACAAAACATACTAAACAGGGTTACATTGAAAGTGACAGTCCTTTGCCGAGGTAAAACCCCGGGTGGTTCCACTGCGCAGAGATCCATGGCGATGTCCTGGGTTTTCTGCTCTGAGAAGTGACTGTACATAGGGAACCAGTCCCACACTAGTTCAATTTAGACTAGTATGATTTCCCTAAAATTAACTAGTCCCCATACTAGTCCAAAAGGAGAATTATGAAATATACTAGTCCCATAATTGTCCAAAAAGGGTTGAAGCTGGACTAGTATGATTTCATCCAGAATTTTCATGACTTACCCTTTATTTTATCATTTGCCTTTATTTTCATGTTTATTCTTAAGAAAGCAGCGACTATTTGTATGTACCCTCTCACGAAAAAGCATCTGTGAATTATAAGAGAAAAAAAGAAGCAAACGAAACGAATGAATTTCGTATTTTTTAACTGGTATGATTTCATCCAGAAAAATTTAGTTGTATACTAGTATGGAATGGATATTGCCTGACTAGTATGGGTTCAGCCAGAAAATTCTAGTTGTATACTAAGGGGTCGTGCATATATGACGTCACTCGATTTTTGGTAGTTTTTGACCCCCCCCTCCCCCCATGTCACACCCAGTCACAAACGCCAGGCCAGCCCTCCCCCTCGAATGTCACATCACACCCTTAATAAATATAAATTCAATATTTATTTGACATAAAATCTGATACATATTTAGAATGTTTATATTAATTATTAAATAATATTTGCCAATCGAAAGAATGAAAACGTGCTAAATTTGAAAACGTTCATGGACGTTGCACGCTAGAAAACATGCAAAAAATAACGTGACATCACGTAAGTGCTACTCCCCCACTCCCCCCATGTCACATTTCGTCACAAATCGCAGACCCCTCCCCCCCTCAAAGAGCGTGACGTCATATATGCACGACCCCTAATATGAAATGGATATTTCCTAACTAGTATGAATTCAGCCAGAAAACTCTAGTTGTATACTAGTATTTTTCTGACTAGTTTGAGGTTTTGGTGCAGGGTATCGCTGGTGGCCGTGTCATGCAGCATTAGGCTTAACCATTCCAGGAATATTAGACTGGTTCAAACGAATGGTAATTGTATAATTCAGGTATCAAGTCGAAAACCTCCTCGGAAAATGTTGTGAAAGGTACCAAAAGACGCGTCTCAATGCCAGGAATGTGAATCTGAAAGCGGAATACTACTTTTCTACCCATGTTGAAGGTGCTAATTAGTGTTGGAACTTTTCGAATTATCGAGTTATATCGAACTATGCTTTGGTATTTCGATGCCTACTTTCACCCACACTCGGTTTTAGTATGGCATAGCACAAATTTTTTATTTTGTTTTCATAATGGCTAGTGCTGGTTGGCAGGGGTTTTGCTGCAAAGGCTGTGTGCCAATTGGTTTAAAAAAAAAACAAATTTTGACAGAGCGATGGTGAATTCTGACAGTTATCGTGGTGAATATGAACGTTAGAATTTGCCCAAATCAAATTTTGACAACCAATAAAGTGAGCACAGGTCTTTGTGTTAACATTCATATTAAGGCAGTTCACAAGATCTCTTATAGCTTAATTCACTATTTTGATAACACAACTCTTGATTCAATTATAAGAAGGTTTGCTCTTCCCTTGACGTTTATTATTGACACTCCCAACAGGAAAATGTGTACGGGTTTCGTTTGCGATAAAAAAATCGAAAAAGGAGGATAGAAATTGTAATGAAAATAAAAAATTAAACTAACACATTCGACTGGGCCAAAAAAAATTTCCTTTTTTTTTCAAAAATTATACACCCCGATTCTAAATAAATTTTCCGCACGAGTTTTTTCACTTTCCGCCATTCGCATATTCTAAACAGAAAAAATATGTCGAGTTTCCTCACTTTCCACTTTTCCCCTATTCTAAACAATTTCGAAGTTTTCGAACAAACAAAGTAGGCATTCTTAATAAAAGTGAACAGCGGAAAATTGTGACAGCTCGCTAAAAATTTTTCACCACCAAATACAAGGCGAGTTTTTGAATAAAATGTGAGTATATCATGAGAATAAAGAAAACAACTTTACTAATTGGTATATTTAGGTCGAAATCATCAAATAAAATGCAAACGCAATTGCTGATCCATTTAATGGAAGGGCAGCCTGGCATTGCAAGCGGATTTGTCAGAGGTGAAAAGTCTTCTCAGACCGAATTTTGGAGGAAGGTAGAAATGGAGCTGAACGCCGCGGGTCCACCATCGAAAACCATTTCTGAGTGGAAAAAGGTAACTAATAGGTTTAATTTTGTTTTAACACTGAATTTGTGTGTGTTTGGTTTATCGTTCTACATAGCAATGTTGTAGTTACTGTTGGAGCAGCACATACATACATCTTCAAAAGCGTTTTGATTGCTGCCGGAGGTATTCCTTTGCCAGTTGTTTGTTGTCCCATAAGGTGATATCACAACAAAACTTCATGCTAAGCATTTCGCAGTCGCTGTGGCGATGGGTAGTTCATAAGAGGCTGCTCGTTCATTCAAGCAAGAATTAAACGCAAACTTTGCCGCAATTTAACATGAACTGTCTGCATAGCATTTATCACGTTGGCTGCCACGTCGCACGTTTTCGTGCGACACCTAAATGTTACCCTGAGGCCACGTCGCACATTTTCGTGCGACACCTAAATGTTACCCTGGGGCCACGCCGCACATTTTCGTGCGACACCTAAATGTTACCCTGAGGCCACGTCGCAGGTTTTCGTACGCTATGTATTTTTAATGGCATTTTTTTGGATAATAACAAAATGGGAAATTCAACTTTGTCTTTTTATTAATTCTTTTAAAAATCAATTCATTTATGAGCAAAAAAAAATATAAAAATATATATGTATGTAAATTCAAATCGAGATCAGTAGAAAAACAATAAACTTAAAATTAAAAATTCTATTTGTTAATGTAGATAATGCAATTAAAATGTAAATAAATCAAAATTAATTCTTCTGGTGGGAATATTTAGGAAAACATTCTACACATAGTTGCGGTTTATTGGGCAGTAGGTGGTGGTCCTTTTTAAGCTCATTCTGGCTGTTACCCTATCAGTAGATTTTTTTGACATGGCATAACACAATACGCAAGCATGCCTTATTGTTTATAAATAAATTATAAATTTATAAATTATTCTGAAATTAAAAAAATGCATAAAATAAAACAAAAAAACCAAATACAACTCAAAGCTACAACAAATTACTGTCGCACATTTTCGTGCGACGTGGCCCCACAACATGTTTTATGTTCTCCCAGGCCATGTCGCACGAAAATGTGCGACACAAATAAACCGTTATAACTGCAAAATTAGGGACCAAACTAAAGTCGCGAGTAGTTAAAACTTATTTTTAGGCACTAAGAAACAAAAAAGAACTAAAAAAAGTTGTTGGCCTCAGGTGACCAAAATTGTTAAATGACATTGCTACTGAACGATCAAATTTCTAAAAAGGCTTTGGTCCCTAAGTGAAGTATAGGATACATAAGCACACGCACCGAGCCGTTCTGAGTGCGGTGTTTTGGCAGGCCTGAAGTTGACTTACTAATTTAAAGGAACATATCAGCAGGATATTTTCATTTTTTGTTTAAAGCAAGGATTGAAACCGTAACCGCAACGCCATTAGAACTCAGATCAGAAAGTTATAATTTATATTCAGAAAATTGCAATTCATATTCCGAATTTCCATTTGATATTCAGAAAATTAAAATAAATATTCACAAAATTTCAATTGATATTCAGAAAGCCAAATTTATATGAAAAAATTTCAAATGCGAAATACAAAGAAATTTTCTAAATATGAATTGTAACTTTCTGGATATCAATTGTAATTTTCTGAATATTTATTTTATTTTTCTGAATATAAAATGGAACTTTCTGAACAACGTTATTTGACTTTATTATTGTATTTTTCTGAATATAAAATGAAAATTCTGAATATCAATTTTAACTTTCTGAATATCTTTTGTAATTTTATTTATAAATTGTAAATTTTTGAATATAAACTGAAAAAGATGTAATAGTTTTCTAATAGACTGAATGTGCAAAAGCGCCAGTCTTCTGTTTAGGTTCTAGTTCGACCACTTGATGAGGACTAGTACGAAAGATCTCGAGATATTTCCTCCAGGGATATTTATATGCATGAATACATGCATTTATATAAAAGAACTTCTTGCTTCACCTATACATTTGTATGTTTGTGCAAGTGAATATTTATGTATGTACATATTTTTCTACAACAGTACTGGAAACAAATCAAAAATAATCAAAAGTAATCATTACTTACGGCGGCCGCCGTGGTGTAGCGGTTCGGCCTTCTACACCAAGTCGTGGCGGTTCGATGCCCGTCAAAAGTAACTCCGGTTTTACATTTGTCAAGTATTGCTTTCAACTCTGCTGGCGTTCTCTTTTGTGTTTTCTATTCGTGTCTACACTTGTCAATTTTTCTTAAAAGCAATTATGAAACAAAATATGGGGGTACAAGGAGGAGTGAAAGAGATAGCAAGAAAAACTTGAAACGAGTTCACGGTACGCTTTCAAGTGTACTCTTCCCCTCGCTTCTCACCCCCTTCGCCAATGTCGCGGCAGAATTGAATTCAAGACTTGAATAATGTAAAAGGGGTATAACATCAAAAATTATTTAGAAAAACAATTTTTCTAAACGGGGTCGCCCCTCGGCAGTAGTTTGGCAAACTCTCCGGGTGTATTTCTACCATGAGAAGCTTCTCAGCAAAAAAGTCATTTGCTTTGCAAGTGCCGTTCGGATTCGGCAAAAAACTGTAGGTCCCGCCAACTTGTAGGTAAACTCAAAAGCAACACACCACAAGTTGGACAGAGAAGCTCGGCTAAAATCTCGTTAGAGGTTATGATAACCTGTTGGTATATTGCCATTATATATATATATATATATAATCATTACTTTTGATTTTTTTTAATTATTTTTTAATTTTTTTTTTTTTATTTATTTATTTTTTTTTTTAATCAATTGAAAAATAATCATTAAAAAGTGAAAGTAATTGGTAATCAGTCATTAGGTGCCTTCTCAAGAAATAATCAATGAAACTGCTAATATACTACAACAACCAGTAACATTAGAATTCAAAAAAAGATAAATTACAAACTTTCTTTAGTTAGCAATAGCATCACGAATGCCGTTCCTTATTGATCTAGCAATTTCTAAGTTATTTTCTGAATTTACGGGTAAGTACTCCATATCATTATTGATAACTTCAAGATCACCCTCTGGTATATTCACTTTAAAATGTATGCAAATATTGTGTAAGCAACAGCAAACGTTTACAATTTTAACAGCTTTCTCAGGTGTATAATGCAGTTCTCTTGCTCCAATAATACATCTCCATCTGTTCTTTAAAACCCCATTTGTACGTTCAATTATATTTCGGCCTTTCGAATGAATTTCATTGAATCGTAATTCTGCCGACCCTTCTTCTGGTGTTCTATATGGAGTTAGAAGCCACGGCTCCAACGGGTATCCAGCGTCACCTGTGGAAGTACATACATATATAAAAAATAATGTTTGAAATGTTTTTAAAAATCCTTTAATTATTCTTAAGCCTGATTTACATAAAACATTGTAAGATTCACTTCCATACAAAGTTTTGTGGAACGTAAAGCGACGCAAAAAGTTGAACCATTTTTAATACATATATATGGAATGTAAAGCAACTTTGTATGGAAATGACAACTTCGAAGTTTTATGTAACACGGCTCTATGTATTTCGGCCTTTAAAGTGGAGGCTTTGATGTTTCAAAAACTTTTTAAATTATGCGATTATCATTACTATTTAACTAATTACATCCCTTCAAAATTACTTGATTTTTAATGTGTTACCGTATGTTTGTGTGCAGTAGTACAAAACTCAGTGATTTTTAAATGTCTGTAATTAGCTTAGTATATATGATAATCGCATTATGTAATAAGTTTTGGAAGCTTCAAAGCCTCCACTTAAAGAGAATTTTTTATTTTTATTAGGAAACCTATTCCAAAAATTATTAGTTATATTTAAAAGAAAGTACAATATCATGTGCATATTTTATAGTACGAAATTAAATTCGGAAAAAGGAAAGTTATGACAAATTGTAGGGAATAGAAATTTTGAATATGAATTGAAACTTTCTGAATATGCACCGAAAAAAAGTGTAGTGTATTGTACGACCGGCCGGGGCTCATCGCAAGCAAGTTTATGGGACCATATCAGCGTCAGATCTCTACGATCAGATCCAGGAGATGACCCAGACACACTAGTTAAGAAGAAGGAATGGCGTGCTTTGACAAGCAGAGGCTAAAGTAACCTAGGCGGCTAAGCGCCAAAAACGATGATAATACAAAAACGTTTTACAGGCGACCATGTACATTTTTTGGACACCTACCGCAATTTAATTGAAGAAATTATTTTACCTAACAGCAAAAATTTCCTTGATGGTCCGGAAAATTCTTCTTCAAAGCTTCGCTGACATTCCAAACAAAGGAGTCGTGACAAGCGCCAGGATAAGAAGCATCAACGCAGCGTATCTTTAACTCATGATCACAAATCTGTAATATTTGAAATTAATTTATATATAAGATATATATATCCTTTCACTACTTACCAGCATCACATTCAAACTAAAATGTCCCTTTCTGTTGTAATACAGGTGTTTATTTGCTGTCGGGGCTATAATACGCACATGAGTGCCATCAACACATCCTACAACACCTGATATTTTATATTTTTGATAAAAGGCCACTGCTATTTCCCTTTTTTCTTCTTGTCTTGTAGGGAATTGTACCCATCGTGGGAAGAGATGTTCCTCCAACAAATCCAGTACTTTTGTCAATACCTTGCTAAAGCTTGTTTGCGCCAACCCAACATCGTGGTCCTTACCTACGCCTGTTTGGTAACCACCCTCCGCAAAAAGACGCAGACAAGCGCTAAGCATCACGATTGGAGGAATGGAAAACTTCTTGTTACCTGCAGGTGTATGTGTCGTCAGGACGTCAAGCTCATATTTAAAAGCAGGCTTATTTATTTATTTATTTATTTATTTATTTATTTATTTATTTTCCATCTACAGTACAAAGTACCTTACAGACTAAAGAAACAATAATAATTATTTTTAAAACATACTTATCAAATAATAGAATTTAAGATCAACACAAAATTAGATCTTGATAAGGAAAAATCAATTAATTTAAAAGAAGATAAGTCATTAAATTCTTTTAAGGCGCGCGTAATAGGTGCATTACTTTCAAAATTAGTTCTGCAACTAGCAACGTAAAAAGGAAGAAAGCTTCGCAGATTTCTTTGCGGAACGTTAAAATTTATTCGCTCTAGAAGAGTTGGACAATCGACATTGCCATTAACTATATTGAAAATGAACGAAAGAGCTAGAATGGACAGTCTTTTCTCTAGAGAGCATAGATCAATAAGCAATAGCCGGGATTGGTACGGAGTCATAGGATCCACGAACCGTAAAGAACGCAATGCAAACTTTAGAAATATCTTTTGAACCCGTTCGATCCTATTTATCGATTGTTGATCGTAGGGTCTCCAGATAATTACTGCATATTCTAAGTTGGAGCGTACAAGAGAAGTAAAAAGAAGCTTAAAAGTGTATGGATCAGAAAAATCAGTGGAACTACGTCGAATGAATCCCAATACCGAATACGCCTTTGAAAGAATGAAATTGATGTGATTATTAAATGAAAGCTTAGACTCGAAAACCACTCCAAGATCTTTAATCTCTGAAACTTTGTTTAAAACGCAGTTATCAATATAATAAACGGTAGGCGTAGCATTGAGACGCCTAGTAAAAGTTAAATGAGAACACTTAGCAATGTTCAACGACAGCCGCGACTTTTCACACCACAAATGAAGACTGTTCAAATCACTTTGAAGCTTACTTGCATCTTCCATATTCTTAACCATCGTAATATTTCTCAAACCTATAATCGAAACAATTAAATTAAATAAAAGTTTGAACACGGATTTACTCACAAAGATTGAGGCAGCTCGAATGGATTCATTGCATCGCGCAATTTCCTCCGGACTACCCTCTGGGAGTTTGCCAAGTGCTCCTCTTCGTTTATAAGCTCATTTGCTATCAAATTGAGCGCCAAACTATTCATATTTAATTTTTATGTTCACTTCTTTTCTATTTTGCACAATTTTATTTTATAATAATTTGTAAATAATGTGACATTTCACATAAACAGCTGATTTCGAAAGTGAGAAATTCCGATCCGCCAAATCACTGTCTCACAATGCATTTAAAATATGCGGATTTTCCCACCGTGAGAAATAAATTCCGAACGTGAAAAATTCCGCTGATTATTTAGAATCAGGCTGATATTGATTTTAGGTTTGTTTACTGACCAAAAAAAAGTTCAGAACAGGTTAGAGCAGAGTAGAGCAGGGCAGCTGTAAAAATAGAAATAGAGCAACTCAGAGCAGAAATGCCATGAAACACTTGAGTCTCGATAGTTTCTTTTTATTTGGTTTTTTTGTTTAAATCTTCAAAATTAATGCAAATTCACGTATACAAAAGTATTGATTTTCTTGCAAGCTAATTTTTTTGAAGTTTTCAAGATAGAGCAACCTAGAGCAAGAAAAGTGTTCGTTAAACACAATTTTGTGAAATATCTCAATCTGGCGTAAGCTAGAGCAGCCCAATAAACAAACCTTTTATTTTTCAGAAAGGTGAAAAAATATTACTGTAAAAATGAAAGATCTTATTATTAAATTCTAGAGGTCTATCCATGGTAGAAGAATATAGATGTAGTTCTACTTCTTCTTCTTGGTCGCCATTGCCCTCATTTGACATAAACCGTGTTAGTGACGTTTCCTTTTGAAAATGAGCTACCATATTTTCATACCAAAAAAGAACCGATTTAAACTTCAAACGGAAAAAATTTTGAAGTTTATTGAAATAATTTATTAAATTTCACAATGTAGTGTGTATCTAGAAAAATATTTTTCTAAAATGAAGCGAAGGTAAGTAAAAGCACATCTAGTTTTTGCATTTTTGCATAGATACTAATAACGCATTTATTTATTTTCGCCAAAAAATTACCCTAACTTCCCTTATTTTATAATGGATGATTTTCACATATTTGACGTAGATTACTACCCCGCGTCAGTATCAAGTGTTGTTAGACCCGTACCAGTGACAAGGCTCCAGCCTCTTTTACCAATTTCACACATTTGGGCCACTTTAACTGCTTTTAACTACCCAATATTTCCTCATTTTTTGTAGAATACTACCCTCAAGTAGTATCAGGCATTTTTAGACTTCGACCCATGGCAAATACTTCAGCCAGACACCTCAAAACTCGGGAAATTTCACTACTTTTCACTGCGCTTTCACATGTTTAAGAGGGCTTTGACAAACTGTGGCTACTTTTAAATAGCAGATCTTCACACATGTGTCGTAAAATGCTATCCTTAAGTAGAATCAAGCATTTCTAGACATCATCCCATGGCAAAAACTTCAGCCAGACACCTCAAGGTTCGGAAACTTTTATTTTCCTATTAATTTGCTTTCTCGTGTTTGTCCCACTTTTACTGTTTTTAAATGATGGATCTTTCACAAGTTTCGTAGGACACTACGCTTAAGTAATTTCAATTATTTCTAGACTTCATCCCATGGCAAAAACTTCAGGCAGACATCTCAAGGCTCGGGATTTTCACTAATTTTTGAATAGGAAATATAATGAAAGAAAAATGAAAATGCACCAAAAAAAAAATTTAAAAAAATGACAACATAAATACTAAAAAATGTATTTTAAGTGTGGTTATTTGGTGCTTTTGCTGATGGTAAGTTATATCCGAACTTTTTTTGTTTACAGGTGTAAGAATATATCCATAGGTCCGATTTCATAATCTACGCTTAACGCTAACTGGGATTTAATTGACGTATTTTTTTTTAGTTAGTCAAATTAATCGCAATTAGCATTAACCGGCTTTTCGAAAACGGTCCTTAATCTCTCAACACTTAAATCGAAAGGTTTTGTCGCATTAGTACGGCGTAAAAGGTTTTTTAAACGTTATTTTTAGGTAAATATGGTTTCCAATACGCATTTTTGAAGCAGAGATATTTTTTGAACCATTTACAAATTTTAAAGCAGCTTTATGGATCCTATTTTGTAAGTATTTTTACTTTACAAACCATGTTTTTTCCTATCTAAAAAATCCCCAAAATTTAAAAAAGAAATGAGCCAAAAATTATTTGTTGAGGTGGCAGCGCTCTGTGATCAACTGGCAAAAGATACGAATGACAACTGACACAGTTTATGTCAAAGTGAAAATACCTTTATTTTTTTATATCATGGGTCTATCATAGTTAGTTTAGATTTCACACACTTTACCTCATATTAAGAGTAAGAGCTCGGATTCCCTACAAAAGCTGCATAGCCTAACATTTTCTCCGACTAGCCGTTTCTAAAAATAAGTGTCGATTTCATGGTCGATTTTTTTGTCGTTCCACCATGTTAATCGTAATTCGACCGATCGACAACTTGCATTTTATGGTAACAATCCAACGTCAAATCGAATAGGACATTGGGTGTGTTCGAGCCGCAATTGTTGCTTTTTATGACAGAGCATCACGTTCTTCGGCGAAGTTTTGGCAAAATTTGCAAAGTCGCGCGTTCGTTGAATAAAATGTTGACAATCTGTTGCGCATCACATGAAAATAAAGTGTGCAATCATTGTTGCATATAGTCATCTAAGTATCAGCATCATTGCATCAATAAAGTAACATGACTGCAATATTGCAATACTATTGAGCGGCTCGAACACACCCATGGACTCACGTAAATCAATCTTAACCTAAATTTTTACATAAAGTTCCTTGGAAGCTTTTCAGGTCATAAAGACTATCGGAAAAAGTCTTCCAAAGGGATAGTATTACCACTTTACTAACCAACTTTAACCAGTTCCTGTAAATTTATCTCCAACTCTTTCGTACACACTTGGCTGATGATTAAGAATGAAAATAACATACTCGAATCACAGAAGGAAAAGCTTTAAAGTCAGTTATTAATGATAGGTTAGGTTAGGTTCAAGTGGCTGCCGCAGAGGCACACCTAGGTCAGTATTAAAAGGCCCGTTGTGATACCACCAACACTAGGAAAGTCAGTTCCGGGACCCTGCCATATGGAAAATCCCGGTATTATCGGAATTCTCCACATAGCAGAATCCCGGCACTGACGTTCCTATACCGACACCGTTACTCCTCCTCGAACCATTTAGATGACTTGATGAAGGACATCAGGTCCTTTATGTCCAGCTCCGTGACCTGGCGTAGGCTAACCAGGAAGGGAACTCCCAAAAAGCGCATTCTCGCGCCACTTAAAGACGGGCAGTTGCAGATGAGGTGCTCCACCGTTTCCTCCTTCTCATCATCCTTACAACTCCTACAGCATCGTCGGTAGGGCACACCTAGTCTTTCTGCGTGCCTACCAATGAGGCACTGCCCAGTTAATACGCCTATTAATATGGAGATTTCTCTTCACCTTAGGGCATAAATTTGATTTGATCTTTTATGATCCCATTTCGGCCAGGTTTCTTTGGATATCCGGCATCCTGAAGATTGCAGCCATCTTTCGTTGGCTTGGCGGAGTGTGTACTCCTTCAGCATAAGCTTGCATGTGGCAAACGGCATACCTAAGCGCTCTTTATCCCGAAGAACCTGCTTGGTCGTGCCCTGCCTCACAAGTTCGTCTGCCCTACAATTTCCCTCAATGTCCCTATGGCCCGGGATCCATGTGACGTTCACGCGATTCTGTTGGGCCATCTCTTGTAGAGATCGACGACAGCTCAGCGTCAGTTCAGAGTTGAACGAATAAGAGCCAAGGGATTTGATGGCCGCCTGGCTGTCGCTGAAAATAAAAATGTCCTGTCTGATAGTGTGTTGGACTATCCAAGCCGCGGCGTCCTTGCTTGCTGAAACTTCAGCCTGGAAGACACTGCAGTGATCAGATAGTCTGAAGAAAAGCTCAAGGTTCAGATCCTTTGAATAAACCCCTCCCCCAATTCTGCCGTCTAACTTCGAGCCATCAGTATAAATGGAAGTGCCGCCGACTCCGATCCGTGCACTCCCATTCTTCCTTGCTGGGAATGTTTATTTTAAAACCGCTATCTCCGACTGTTGTAGTCGCACAACGATCTGTGCTAAGCGGAAGAAAGCTATAGGATCCCAAAATACAGGCGTGTCCAGTAGTGCTTGCGCCCCAGCCGGACGTTTCCCTTAGACGCAGAGCCGATGCTGCTGCTACCCGGTGCCCTTCCAGATCGAGTGGCAAAATGCCAAGAATGGCCTGGAGTGCTTCATTGGGCGTTGTTCTTAACGCACCGCTTATACAGATCATGCAAGATCTGTGTACTTTAGCTAGCAGATTAATGATAAATTCATAAATTTTCCAAAAGCCAACCTCTACTATTTTTCTAACTACTACTATTTTAAACTACTTTTCTAACTACTTTTTTTACATGATTTTGCTAAAAGGCTACCCACAATGTGAATGAGAATTTTTGGGGGAGCAAGATGGCCGCAATTGACAAATCTGTCAGGGAATAGCTAACCTGGTAATAATTGAATCATGAACACAACTATTGTGAGTTGAATGGTCATATCTGAAAACAATAAATTGAATTTTTGTAAAAACTTTTCCTGAAATTGTTAATTTTTTGTTTTCCTGCTTCTTTTATTTTTCAAACTGAACAAATTGAAATAAAAATTGAAAAGAAATAAATTACATTTCAAAACAAAACAAATGGAAAAACAAAATAGCACACTTGATATACATAGGTTGCTCAATTTTATTGTGCTATTCAAATTTTATATGAGAAATGACCGCATGGAAATTATGACAGTTTTAAACTAATAACAGATATAGGAGATCTTGTGAATTGCCTAAGTATTTCACAAAAATTTATGCGCACACGCTTTATTTAACACTAAAGTAAAAGAGAATGACAAAATAAAGCAATATAAGTGATGAAAACCACGTAAATCTAAAATTTATTCACATAATCAGGCAGGTTCTGGAATTCACTTCCGGGTGAAATTTCTATGTAGTTTGGCAAAGTTTTCACAAATTTTACTCGGAAGTGAATTGCCAGAACCTGCCTGAATATTTGCTTTTGCACACGCTTTTTCCATACGTCAAAATTTACTACTGTCATAATTTACCTTTTGGCACAGCAAAATGGAAAATTTTTGTACACCATATGAAATTTGTTCATCTCATTTTACTCTGGCAGAAAATGTTTTCAATTGATACACAGTCAATGTCAAATTCTCATTCCTGTGAGCTTGGAAGAAGGGATTTGAATAGAAGAGATGCACGATCAATTTTGATTTGCGATTTTCTATCATATATGATGGATTTTATAAAGTTGATGGCACAGTGTTTTGTCCAAAATCTAAGGTCTCTTGAACGCTTAACCCAGGTGTCTACTGTCTAACCATGATGTCATCGCTTACTTATGCTTGCCAGCGTCTAATTACAGCTTTGTTCTAAATGACACTTTCCCACGTTGCTTTGTTGCCTCCACCGAGAATCGAGCTCACGCTGTTTTGACTGCTGAACGGAGATATTAACCATCAAGCCATCGCGTACTTATTCTTGATAGCGTCGAATCGCAGCTTTGTTCTATGACAGTAATGACAGAATCTTCGCTGTTGGATTCACTGCAGAAGTTTCCTGTTTTTTAAATGACAGTTCCTTGCTGTTGAATTAGCTAGAGGAAGTTGTTGTTTAACACAAAATTTAGTTTGATCAACAAAAATTCTGTCAGTTTAACCAAATTTTGTTAATTAAAAATTGACAGATCTAAGACTGTTTAATCAACAGTTGAATGCAGTTACTTCAACAAAAAATTCCGTTGAAATAACCAAAATTTGGTCAATTCAACAGAATTTGGTAAATTTCAGGATAACAGTACGAGATTGTTGATTTTACCAGTGCCATTGTTTTGCGTGAAGTGTTGCGTTAGATTCTTTGGACCTTTGAAATCAGTATTTTTTCGTGTTAGTTTTGATAGATGCATTGAATAATGAGCAAGATTTTTAAAGAAAGACATTCTCTGAAATGAATATGGACCTAACTTAAATTCAAGCTGCAACTTTTTTAATATATATGAACCCTTGCTCATAGAGAATGTCATAAAATCTCTTGGAGTCTTTTTCTAACATGACTTGATGAAACTCGGATATAAGATGAAACAAGTATGGAAGGGGCTGTCTTCGGCTGTGTAGAACGTTTCACACACAGAGAAAAAACAAATGTAAAAAAATATAACCAAGTTTACTTGGTTAAAGAATTTTGTATGGAGCCCAAGAAACTTGTGCATGCTACAAAAGTACTTACACAATTTATACTCTACAAAGAAAAACAAAGCTTTGTTAATTTTTTACCTATACCCTTGTGCTAACAAAAATCGGGGTTGATATAAGTTATCCTAGGTATTTTTTTATATGAACTTTAACCTTTGTGTCACGTCCACGTATTCCGGGTATGTACATACAACTTTTACGGTTAATAAAAGGAAACACTAGGATATTTTATTCAAAACGGATTTATTTATATTTTATAAATTTATTGACAATTTATCAAGGTATGAAACCGATTAAAATATCGAACCGGTTTCGGTTAAGGTTTTGTAACGAGTTTCAGTTTCGGTTCCGGTTTTGTAATAAGTTTCAATTTCTGGTCCGGTTTCGTTCTTCATCCAAATAAAAAAAAAACGAACATAAAATAATTTTACTACTAAAAATCTTAAGTATGCAGCTTCAAAATAGGTCTGAAATTTCATAACTTTTTTCTGCGGCCTTGATGGATTTTTCAAATGAAATACATATTTAAATCGTCAAAGACATTAATATGAGTGCTGCTTTCTGAGACAAGCCTAAACAATGGATTCATTCAAATACATATATTCAAATTTCTTCTTCCAGAATTTTGATACTGAAGTCAAAACGTGCCTCTTGTGATCTTGCTCGCCAATCTTCCCTGAAAAATTTTCAGCGTAACTTTTTGTAAAAGAAAATACCTACATATCGCTTCCCTGGTTCAATAATGACGCAATTGTAAAATATTAAGTTTTGGTGAAGCAAGTTTCAATATTTGTATGCGCATATGTTATGGACAATGAGAACAACTTCGCAAGCGTCTAGCGCGGAAACTATTTGTAACACAATTATAAAATTTATACACAGCAAAGATTATTACTTTCTAAAGCTTTTGTGCACGTTATCCCGTAACTTGGAAATTGACAATTGCGTCATTATGGAACCAGGTATCGCTTCCCTGTGCCCACTAAAAGAAGTAAGACACCAAACAATTACAAAACCGCTCGGAACCGATTCCGGCTTTTGAAGCGGTTTCGGTTTCGTTCTTTTTCAGATCGAAATAATGATTACGGTTTGGGTTTCGGTTTTAAAAAATTAATCGGTTACGGTTTCAGTTTCGGCTCTTGGCCTTTCTACATTTCCTTGCAGTCCTTGCAATTTATACATTTCATGATATCATTGCTGTTGAGCACAAACAGGTCTCTCACAAAAGAACAAATTTTTCTTGCTGAACGACGTTTTATGCAAAGGAAGCAGTTCCCCTTGTGCTTAATTGTCCACTACACCGAAAGAAAAGTCGCGTGTAAAACTAATATTTCTGCTTTATCAATTTTACATTTCAGCAAAAAATATAGTAGGTACTAATATTAAAAATTATCAAACAAACAGTGAACCCTGATACAAAAGTTGCTGAATCAACATTAGCATGTATAACATTGTCAAATCAATTTCTCATGTTAATAATACATTATTTCGAAAAGTTTTATTTAACATTAAAAACGATTTAAACACAAAGAATGTAAATTTACATTCTTTGGTAATAGTGAACTTGACAGTTCTCTCTTTTCTGTAGGAGTTTTCCCGTCAAATGAAAAAATATATTAACCCGTTCTGCTTAAGATTTTTACATTTTTTTCAATAGTGTAAAGAAAAAGCAAATTGTTTCATATAAATACAATACCGCTTGCCTCAGTTCCTTGCACGTTAAAATGGAGTTTAGAGTTCAGATAAGCTAGACTCTAGCACATTTTAGCTAAAATGAATAGGTCTAATCTTTTTTCAACTGGATCTTAGACCGAAAACTAAACCGTAAGCGATTAAAATCGATTCGTGACCCCTACGGGTTAGGGGTTTAGAATATGCTCGTGGTGGAAGGCAAGAGGCGACTAAAATCCATTTCAACCACGGTCACGGGGTTGATGAAATCGGCAATTGGAATAGTACCACAAGGTTGTTCGGCAGCTGTGAGAGAATAGACTCAATACCGTACAACTCTGTTTGCTTCTTCACGTCTGTGTTACAACAGCAGCATCGAAGCCGATTCATTTCTCGAAACCAAAAACTAAATCGGAACCGTTATTTTAATAAAAAAAAGTTTCAAAATCCAGAAACGGTTCCAAACAAGTCTGTACTTTTTTTTATAAATTGATTACTTCTTTTCCCGGACACATATTTTCCTTGATAAGACGGTACCCTGGTTTTGACTTCATTATAAAAAACTCTAATGGAAACCAATCCACCAGTTTCTGCGACGCTCTGGCGACAACCTTCTTGTGATGCAATCGGCGGAAATCGACAAATATTCAATACTCGCCATTTTTATAACGCAAAGGTCCGAAAAGAGGTAGATTCCAAAGTGGCCAAAATTACTCCGTTACTGTTTGGGCTAGCGTATTTCGCGGTATTGATAATTTTTTGGCCTGAGCAAATGTAATCTAATTTTTCAGTAAAACAATTGTATGGGACACAAAAACTGTGCTTGGGTGGAAAAGGGTTAATACGCTTGTTTACATTTTTTTGAAGGAAAAACTCCTACAAAAACAAAATATGGCAATTGTCAATTCTATCTTGTTGAATTTGCCTTGGTTCTGTCTATCTCTTCGTTTTTCAAACATCTTAGAATTTCTGCAATGGTTGAGTGGAAGCGTTCGATTTGGCCATTCGCGGTATGAGTGTGTGGTGGGGTTTTGTAGATTTGTATTCTTAACTGGTCTTCGACCATGAAGGTTATTGAGTGTGAATTGAGGGATTTTTCGAGACTCTTGCTTGAGCGTATTTTGAGAAATTATCTATGGCTGTTAATACCAGATTCTTTTCTGCTATAAAGATATCAATGTGGACGATTTGTCCTGGGTATTCTGGAATTGGTGTATTTTTAATTTCTGGTTTATAAGGGTGTCTATCGTATTTGTTTTCAGTACAAATTTTACACTGTTTTACAATTTGGTTAATTTTTGACTGCATTTGTGGGAAATAGAATTTTTGAATTACATCTCTTCGGATGTAAACATGCCGTTGATGACAGAGGGATTTAGATGCCGTTTGAGTAAATCTTGTAGATCATTCATGGAGTACTGAGGTTTGGTAATTGTATGTCTGTGGTATGTGGGAAAGGGAATCTTCAAATCGTATGAAAAATTCGCACTTATCTATTTGTACTTTCATATTAGCTTCTCTTAAGGTTTCAAAGATTGTAGGGTATGATAGTTAGGCGGCAGCCATGATTTTTTTTGTACACTTCCTGTAGCCATCGGAATTGCAATCAAATGGTCGAAATGTTCGACTGGTTGCATACCAACAAACATCAGAGCGAATGCTAACAGCGGTTGAGCGACATTATGGAACGTGTCAACAGAGTTCGAACAGCAGTGAGAACCAATGTTAAAAGCGATGGTAACAGCGGGACTCGCACGGTGGAGCGGTTTTAGCAAACTCAGTCCCGATAGAAAGAGATATACCGAGTATCGACTACACGCAAGAGGCATTGGTATATGGCCAAATACAACGATGTTAGTATAGGGACTAAAAGATAACAACCATATGGGAAAATAGTTCGTTAACAATTTTTTTGGGTATTTTATTAGTTCGAAAAAATTTTTTTTTAGCAAGTGGCGTGATATTTGGGATATCATGGCTTAGGAGATAGGACGAGATGACTATTGAGCAGTTCCTGACTATATCTAAAACGCGAAAGACGTGTTACGCGAACCGAATGAAAGTTAAAGGATAGTAAATCCTCGGTATGCAGTAAAAAGAAAATAACTTAAAATAAAGTAAGTTACAGTTCTTAAAAATAAACTTTTCAGAAAACTTAATCGTTCCAAAAAAAAAACTTTATAAATAAAAATTTTAAAATAGAATGGTTTAAATGAATTACGGTGCGTTTTACCGAAGGAAATCGGAAATTTATTGAAAGAAAAATTAATAAGTTGAAAAAAGAAAACTAGAAAAATAGACATTTTTGAAAAAAAAAACACATTTAAAATAAAAATTTCATAAAAATGAAAATATGAATTTTAATGATCAAATCATAACTAAACTAAACCTCGGGAAAAAGGAAAAAAAAAATATGCAAAACCCGTATAAGGCTTATGAAAAAGCCCTAAACTAAAAAGAGTTGGAAGAGAACCGTGATCGAGAAAAAAAAGAAGAAGCAGAAGGCGAGCGGAGATGGGAACCAGGAAGCGGAGCAGGAAGGAGTTGATCGTAGTTTAAGTGAAGATAAGGGATTTTTTTATATAAAAATGTAACCGAAAATATCTAGTAAAAAGAATTAATATATTTTCAAATTTTAGTTTTTGAGAATTTTACTAATTTATTAGAAAAAAAAGAGAAACAAAAAAAAGGATAAAAAGAAATTTTGAAGTGAGCGAGTGCAGAGGCTAGCAACATGCGGTTGTTTTAGTCGAGAAAAAGGAAAGAGTGAAGAAGTATAAATTATTAAAAATTTAGCAGAAAAAAAGGCCGAAAACAAAAAAAGGGTTTGAGTTTGAAAAGAAAAAAAAATGTTTAATAAATTCCATGATGGGCGGAAAACGGGTTAAAAACCAAGAAAAAAATATTAAAAAGCTATATAATTAGCAACAAAAAAAAAAAACCAAAAAAAAATGTGTTTGCCTAAATGCCGAAAGTGGTATGATATAAAAATATGTCCATAACTAATTAAAAATGTTATGAAACTTTCAGCAGCGTTATCCTCAGCATTCCCCATCAACTGGCCAGCGGACGGCGGATATAAGTCGGTAAAGCTTTTCGAAATCCCTTGAAAAGTCTAGCTAAAGTCGCTGATATATGTGTAAGTGGACCATTTTTTTTATTCTTGCCACTTTAGGGAAATTAAAATTAACTGAAATAAAGTTTCCAAATTCTTGGTTTCTTAAAACGAATTTAATGGCCTTTTAAGGGTTAATTAATCGTGTGGCAAGTTGGGAACATAACAGTTCACAGTGTTGCACGATTGCAATGCTAACGTGCAGACTTTAGTAGAAGAGTTTTCCTATTTGCTTAATACTCATTAATATAGAAGTCCAGAACAACTATGTTAAATTTAGGGTTCTGTAAAGTGCCTTAAGCGCTTATCTACATTATTATATTTTTCTTTACATATTTTGTTTTGATTTGATTTTGCTACTCATGTACACCATTGAATTTTCTTTGCACAGAGAGTGGATTTAGTTCAGGTATCGTCATTTCATGGCACTGAGGTGCAATGCTCAACTCACACAGATTGCTATACTCTCTCGTTTTGTGGCAGTAAGAGCGCAAAAGTCAACTGACCATCTGCTAGCGTCGCATCGTTTAGTAGCTTGCGGGCAGGCAAAAAGACAACAACGTACGCGCATATTATGTTTTCATTCGCTTTTATAACACGTCGCACAATGTCATTTGAAAAAGTTATATTTCATTTATTTATTTAAAGTCGACACAAACATAAAGCGGTCGACTGTTAATATCACAAGTTATATTACACAACAGAAACAATATTGCAAAAAGAAATATATAAGATATAACAAAAGTATTATTAACATAAGTCAAGTAAAGTATACAGTTATTAGTTTATTTATAATATTATTTGCAGCTAGCAGGAAGGCAGTGTCTCCAATTATCTCTCTCAATTGATCGATTCAGGCATGTATAGTTGTATGTAGAAATCATTAGGACCATCTGGATGGTTGTAAAGGGCGATTTATTAAGCATTGTACGTAGAAATCAGTAAGTGTTGACTGCAAAAGTTGTTTATGCTGTCGGAATGGACGCGATTCCGAGCAACATATATACTTCGAGTATACTAGGAGTCATAAGAGTTTTACTGGCGGAATGGACTCGATTCCGCGCAGCAACTAGATAGAGCTATTAGCATGTGGTTTCCTGCTGATTACTTGTTTATTTTAATTAAGGATACTATTAGTGGTGCTGGCGGAATGGACGCGATTCCACGCAGCGTTAAAGGGCTGATACAGCTATATAAGTCGTTGTAGTATGAACACCAAATATTCAGAGGGTTGTTTTTTGCAAAGTTGTGACGACAAAGAGGTAATTGAAAGGGCAAAAAGTGTCTGGACGTCCTAGGAGGAACAGCAAAACTCAGTCGGATGAGTCAATTTCACCAATAATCAGTTTATGGAGGAACATTACACCTAGTAATATTCTTCGATTTTCCAAAGAAGGTAAATTTAAGAGGAGAAGCCTATTTCTATAAGGAGGTAGATGAATATTTGGATTCCAATTAAGACCACGCAAAGCAAAAATCAAAAATTGCTTTTGCACAGACTCAATCCGCTGTATATGAACTTGAGATAAGGGGCACCAGACACACGAGCAATATTCAATTGGGCGAACCAGTGATGTGTAAAGGACTTTCGTGAGGTACGGGTCATCAAATTCTTTAGCCCATCTTTTAACAAAGCCAAGCACACCCATGGCTTTATTAGCTATAGATGAGATGTGCATATTAAAACTAAGTTTAGGGTCGAAAAGAACACCTAGATCAGTTACAACAGATATACGTTCCAAAAGAGTGTCGTTTAGTAAATAGGGTACAAAAACCGGCTTTACTCGATGAAAAGTCATTAACTTGCATTTCGAGCTATTCAGGATTAATAAATTAACTGAACACCAGCGGCGGAATGACTCCAAATCGGCTTGAAATAGATCCCACGGGAAGGTACGGTGGGCGAATATGTGAAACAAAGTTTTACATCATCCGCATACATAAGTGTTCGGGAATGAGCGATGATTTGGGGTAGGTCATTAATGAACAGGGTGAAAAGCAAGGGACCTAAATGACTACCCTAAGGTACACCGGAAGTTACGTCAATGGAGGTAGACAGAGTATTTTTAAACAACACCTGTTGAGTTCTGTATGTAAGATAACTAGTAAGCCATATTAATAATTGATGTGGAAATCCCAATAAGTCAAGTTTATGAATTAAAAGCGCATGGTTGACAGAGTCGAAAGCTTTGCTGAAATCGGTGTAGACCACATCCGTTTGGTTACCTTTCAAAAAACCGTCCATAACAAGAGAGGTGAACTCAGCAAGTTAGTTGAGGTTGATCGTCGGGGCACAAAACCATGTTGACACGGCGATAGTAAAGAACTACACCCATATTGCAATTGGCGTGTGATTATTTGCTCAAAAGCTTTAGGAATAGCTGAGAGCTTAGCTATACCCCTATAGTTTTCAATATTTTACCTACTACCTTTTTTATGTTAGGGTATAATAAAAGATTGCTTCCAAATTGTAGGGAACGCCGCAGATTCGAGAGATAGTTCAAACAGTTTAAAAATCGGGTGATGCCCAATGCTTTCGAGCCACTTCAATGCTAGGCTATTTCCTATAAAAGACATTTTGAGTTTTTCCATCAAAACATAAATGAATTAATCCAAACTAAAATTAAGAATTATTTCGAGAAAAAAATATTTATATATTAACCAAATTAAAAGTAGGTTGGCTAAAATGCCGGTGGGGAAAATCAATGTAAAAAGAAGCTAAAATATTTTTTTCTATAAATAATTCTTCCCTTTTAGTTTCGGTTTAGTTTTGAAAAATGTACGCGCATAAGTTCTTGTCTTTTTGCTTGCTAGCAAGCTACCGAACGATGTGACGTTTACAGATGGGCACTCAACTAGTCGTTTTTCACTAACACTGCTGCAGTTACTAACATTGCTGCAATTAGAGTTTTGGCAAAGAATGTAAATTTATAAGAATGGCCGACTCGCTCATTCAAAATTTCAGCGAGTTGGTGCAAAAATCTGAAAGAACAAATTTCAAGAGTTTACCACACTCTTTGGCCGGCCATTCGTATGAGAAAGAAACGTGCGGCGAATTGAACTCCCGCGCTTGGCTAGCACGTAAATAGGAAAATACAAGCATATTTAAGTAGTAATATGTAAAATGACAACTGTGACAATAGTAAGAACGTATTAACATATGATAAAATAAGGAATTAAAATAATATTTATTTTAGTGTTACGTATGAAAAAGGGGCATAAACATTATTTTTCATACATGGCATGCGTAGGTTCACACGATGTGAATTCTGCGCTTGCTTGAAAGCGACTGAAATTAGTTTTCATCCCCAAAATCTAAACAAAGAAGCGAAGGTCTGTGCCCTATGTGAGTGAGTGAAACAGCGCTTGTGACAGGTAGAAAGGACCTAAAGGTATTCTTTCTAACCCACAGGTTTGCTGCACCTGAACAAAAACTATATTTTTTTAAATAATTTTTTCAAAGTTCGCACAGTTTCATTCATAGACGCCATTGCACCAAAAACTCCTTCCATTCATAAATTGTCTTAAACTCTTCACGAAAATCCTAAAATCATATAAATTTCTGTTCTTGCATCGAAATTTATTTTCAAGTTTTTCATATTTTTTAGACAATATGGGCGAGGGGAGCTAGGGGACGCCTACAAGGACAGCAAATGTCGATGCTTTAAATCCCATGCACCAGGCGCTCATAAAAATTAGCACGTGTCTAGTTGCTTTGCCACTAAAATGTGTGTACAACCAAACATTACTACATACACCTGCCTTTACCTCACCCCTCTGCATGCTTCTTGTGTCCAACAACTTTTTCACAAATCCACAAAAATGAAATATATAAATGTATTCCATTTATGAAAATTTTAACAAAAAATATCGGCTATTGATAAACTGCCGTTTAAGTCGTTTATAAAAAAATTCTTTTAAAAAAGTATCCCTATATACGCGAAACTTAAATTTTTGCACATACTTCTTTCATGAATTTAAGGTGACAGATTCCCGACCGAAAATCAGGAGTCATTCCAAAGAGGCCTCCCTTATACTACAGTTTATACAAATGTTAAACTCCTTATTGAAAAAAGAAAACTTTTATGAAATAAATGAAAATATATAGAAAAATATTTTCTTAAATATTTTTTCCCACAAGTTTTCGCCTATGACAGGGCCATAGGTTTACATTTTTTTGGAATTTTTCCTGAGGCAAATTTGATGACAAGTGTGAAATTAAAGGTGTGCTTTGAATGGAATACCCCATATGGTTTCAAGTTGGAATTTATAAAATTGCGAAAATTCAATAAATTGCTGATTTTAGAAGAAGCCAAATTTTTACATTCCAAATAATATCCAACGACCGATATCGCGCTATATTCCTACAAATAAACCCTGCGCACCAGGCGCTCATAAAATATGCGCATACATCTCCAGCTGAACTTTTCGACATTTTTTCCAAGTGCCATATGTTTGAAGGGTCGTTCTTTATAAATGTACCCATACATACATATGCATGTGTGTAAAGTGTTTGTTAGTTTGATAATGATGGCAAGAGGCATACGGGAGGTGTGCACTTAAATTTTTAGATAGAAATTGTATGTGTGAAAAGAAGAAAGCATGATAGTCACCTAGGATCATGTCTTCCTCGATTATTTGTTTACATTTTTTATACTGATCGGCTTCTTTCGTTTTTGCCACGAAGCTTTGTGTACAAGGCGAATTAACTATTTTTGGTGAACTTTCGCAAGTAAGAAAAATAGTGTGAGGCATGTGGTAAACTCCTGAAATTTGTTCTTCTGGGCCAACTCGCTGGCACTCGCCGAAAAGTGGCGTGTTTTCCATTCTTATAAATTTACATTCTTTGGTTTTGGTGACCGCTGATTTAGTTTCTGAATATTGTTGGGTCTCGCTCCCTCGCTCATCAAGACAATTCCTATGTAGTGATAATCAGAATGTACATACAAATAAATGATGTAAAGAGAAAATCTGTTATAGGAAGTTAGGCGTAAGAGAGTGAAGACGATAGGTAACTTTATAACATAACCACGTTCGAGTGAAAAAATGTTAGTGAGAGAGTTAACATAGATGATTTTTGCCGTAACAGAAGGTGCGCTCATTGGGATAGACAATTTAACATAATTTAATGTATTGACAGAGGCACCTCCATACATGTTCGAGAGAGAATTTATCTTTCTAAAATCTGATCATACTTAATACTTGTATAATTGAATTAAAATTTTGAAATCGGTTCGAATCAAACAAATATAATGTAAAGTTAACAGAGAATGTAACAGAAGTAAACATTGGGTTTTGTACAAATACATCTATACATATATTAAGCATAAGCATTTAGGCAATTTGAATAACATTTTTTTTGTTATTTATATAAAAAAATTGGATTAGGTTTAACAACTTTCTTAAAATTTAAATAAAAATTATGTGATTTTTTTATATGAAGTTAAAAATGATGATGGTTTAAGTTGTTCGTTTATTTGCTTGCTGGGAATTGGTAGGTATGATTCGGGCTACAAGAGCAAATGTTTATATTTTCTTGTAGCAGGTTGGGTGGGTAAAGACGGAAGTGCAACAACATTTTTATATGTAAAATATCGATGGTGAAAATCATTGAGATGGGATAAATATTTCACATAGCTCCCATACATTTGATTACACAGGCCGACAAAATGACACCAAAATTTTTGACCATAAACCAGACCATACTTTCCTGAAGGTTTTCGATGTGCTGAATTCAAATCTGGACGCAGAATTGCTATATCACGTCGGGATTTTGAGATATCCTAACCGAAAAGTGCAAAAAACACCGTTTTTGCCTATTTTTGAGGTTATATATATACGACAGATTTTTTTTTTAAGCAAACATTGCATCTTAAAGAAGAAGTCTTCCTCTTACGAATGACGTTGAGTTTGCTCAAATATCTTTTTTTTTCGCTAAGATAGAGCAATGAGCAATGAGCAATGAGTTGGCGAAAAAGGGGTTATCATTATCTATTGCTTTTTTAACTAGACTGGATTAAATATAATTTTATTAGATCCTGTATCTACTAATATGTTAAGTATTTCGTCGCTCTCCGTTGGGGGGTGGTTGATCATGGATGCATTCTGTTTTTCTCGGAATGCAAACTCGAAAGTTTGACCGACCAAATTTTGCGGATAAAAGAAAGTGAAATGTGGTATTAATTTTCAAGTATTTAATATGTATATATATATATCAACTAATATACAAGTCACATTAATTCAAAATTGTTAATTATACTTATTTTTAGGTTACCTTTGAAAATCAGCTACGGCTCCTGGTACGTGTGCGCTATATGAAAAGTAAATCCAAGTGCCCGATTTTTGATTCGGAAAAATGTTAACTCGTTGTGGTCGTACGGTTTATTTATCCGTGCGATGTTTTAGCATAAATAAGTTAAACCGTTCGAACTCTGTTATCGAGTAAATAAAAAGATAAATACGAGGGCGACCTTATAAATTTAAGGTTTTAGGCATCTGGCCTAAACATGCCGGCCCCAGTTGCGTGACGCAACTGACCAAAAAATGAAAAACATACCCGAAGCCGAGAAGTTTCCTTAGGCTCTTAAAACTAATATCTTAAATCTAAACTCTTCACGCTGAAATGAGAAATAAATGAAAAGATGAAATTTACGTGGCTTCAAATTCAGTGGCACGCTTTATTTGTAACTTCAAGAATTTCATATTTATGTATGTATATATATTTGTGTATTAGGGTATACCTAGCAGGTATTATTATTATTTGTTAATTTTTTACCTATACCCTTGTGCTAACAAAAATCGGGGTTGATATAAGTTATCCTAGGTATTTTTTTATATGAACTTTAACCTTTGTGTCACGTCCACGTATTCCGGGTATGTACATACAACTTTTACGGTTAATAAAAGGAAACACTAGGATATTTTATTCAAAACGGATTTATTTATATTTTATAAATTTATTGACAATTTATCAAGGTATGAAACCGATTAAAATATCGAACCGGTTTCGGTTAAGGTTTTGTAACGAGTTTCAGTTTCGGTTCCGGTTTTGTAATAAGTTTCAATTTCTGGTCCGGTTTCGTTCTTCATCCAAATAAAAAAAAAAAACGAACATAAAATAATTTTACTACTAAAAATCTTAAGTATGCAGCTTCAAAATAGGTCTGAAATTTCATAACTTTTTTCTGCGGCCTTGATGGATTTTTCAAATGAAATACATATTTAAATCGTCAAAGACATTAATATGAGTGCTGCTTTCTGAGACAAGCCTAAACAATGGATTCATTCAAATACATATATTCAAATTTCTTCTTCCAGAATTTTGATACTGAAGTCAAAACGTGCCTCTTGTGATCTTGCTCGCCAATCTTCCCTGAAAAATTTTCAGCGTAACTTTTTGTAAAAGAAAATACCTACATATCGCTTCCCTGGTTCAATAATGACGCAATTGTAAAATATTAAGTTTTGGTGAAGCAAGTTTCAATATTTGTATGCGCATATGTTATGGACAATGAGAACAACTTCGCAAGCGTCTAGCGCGGAAACTATTTGTAACACAATTATAAAATTTATACACAGCAAAGATTATTACTTTCTAAAGCTTTTGTGCACGTTATCCCGTAACTTGGAAATTGACAATTGCGTCATTATGGAACCAGGTATCGCTTCCCTGTGCCCACTAAAAGAAGTAAGACACCAAACAATTACAAAACCGCTCGGAACCGATTCCGGCTTTTGAAGCGGTTTCGGTTTCGTTCTTTTTCAGATCGAAATAATGATTACGGTTTGGGTTTCGGTTTTAAAAAATTAATCGGTTACGGTTTCAGTTTCGGCTCTTGGCCTTTCTACATTTCCTTGCAGTCCTTGCAATTTATACATTTCATGATATCATTGCTGTTGAGCACAAACAGGTCTCTCACAAAAGAACAAATTTTTCTTGCTGAACGACGTTTTATGCAAAGGAAGCAGTTCCCCTTGTGCTTAATTGTCCACTACACCGAAAGAAAAGTCGCGTGTAAAACTAATATTTCTGCTTTATCAATTTTACATTTCAGAAAAAAATATAGTAGGTACTAATATTAAAAATTATCAAACAAACAGTGAACCCTGATACAAAAGTTGCTGAATCAACATTAGCATGTATAACATTGTCAAATCAATTTCTCATGTTAATAATACATTATTTCGAAAAGTTTTATTTAACATTAAAAACGATTTAAACACAAAGAATGTAAATTTACATTCTTTGGTAATAGTGAACTTGACAGTTCTCTCTTTTCTGTAGGAGTTTTCCCGTCAAATGAAAAAAATATATTAACCCGTTCTGCTTAAGATTTTTAAATTTTTTTCAATAGTGTAAAGAAAAAGCAAATTGTTTCATATAAATACAATCCCGCTTGCCTCAGTTCCTTGCACGTTAAAATGGAGTTTAGAGTTCAGATAAGCTAGACTCTAGCACATTTTAGCTAAAATGAATAGGTCTAATCTTTTTTCAACTGGATCTTAGACCGAAAACTAAACCGTAAGCGATTAAAATCGATTCGTGACCCCTACGGGTTAGGGGTTTAGAATATGCTCGTGGTGGAAGGCAAGAGGCGACTAAAATCCATTTCAACCACGGTCACGGGGTTGATGAAATCGGCAATTGGAATAGTACCACAAGGTTGTTCGGCAGCTGTGAGAGAATAGACTCAATACCGTACAACTCTGTTTGCTTCTTCACGTCTGTGTTACAACAGCAGCATCGAAGCCGATTCATTTCTCGAAACCAAAAACTAAATCGGAACCGTTATTTTAATAAAAAAAAAGTTTCAAAATCCAGAAACGGTTCCAAACAAGTCTGTACTTTTTTTTATAAATTGATTACTTCTTTTCCCGGACACATATTTTCCTTGATAAGACGGTACCCTGGTTTTGACTTCATTATAAAAAACTCTAATGGAAACCAATCCACCAGTTTCTGCGACGCTCTGGCGACAACCTTCTTGTGATGCAATCGGCGGAAATCGACAAATATTCAATACTCGCCATTTTTATAACGCAAAGGTCCGAAAAGAGGTAGATTCCAAAGTGGCCAAAATTACTCCGTTACTGTTTGGGCTAGCGTATTTCGCGGTATTGATAATTTTTTGGCCTGAGCAAATGTAATCTAATTTTTCAGTAAAACAATTGTATGGGACACAAAAACTGTGCTTGGGTGGAAAAGGGTTAATACGCTTGTTTACATTTTTTTGAAGGAAAAACTCCTACAAAAACAAAATATGGCAATTGTCAATTCTATCTTGTTGAATTTGCCTTGGTTCTGTCTATCTCTTCGTTTTTCAAACATCTTAGAATTTCTGCAATGGTTGAGTGGAAGCGTTCGATTTGGCCATTCGCGGTATGAGTGTGTGGTGGGGTTTTGTAGATTTGTATTCTTAACTGGTCTTCGACCATGAAGGTTATTGAGTGTGAATTGAGGGATTTTTCGAGACTCTTGCTTGAGCGTATTTTGAGAAATTATCTATGGCTGTTAATACCAGATTCTTTTCTGCTATAAAGATATCAATGTGGACGATTTGTCCTGGGTATTCTGGAATTGGTGTATTTTTAATTTCTGGTTTATAAGGGTGTCTATCGTATTTGTTTTCAGTACAAATTTTACACTGTTTTACAATTTGGTTAATTTTTGACTGCATTTGTGGGAAATAGAATTTTTGAATTACATCTCTTCGGATGTAAACATGCCGTTGATGACAGAGGGATTTAGATGCCGTTTGAGTAAATCTTGTAGATCATTCATGGAGTACTGAGGTTTGGTAATTGTATGTCTGTGGTATGTGGGAAAGGGAATCTTCAAATCGTATGAAAAATTCGCACTTATCTATTTGTACTTTCATATTAGCTTCTCTTAAGGTTTCAAAGATTGTAGGGTATGATAGTTAGGCGGCAGCCATGATTTTTTTTGTACACTTCCTGTAGCCATCGGAATTGCAATCAAATGGTCGAAATGTTCGACTGGTTGCATACCAACAAACATCAGAGCGAATGCTAACAGCGGTTGAGCGACATTATGGAACGTGTCAACAGAGTTCGAACAGCAGTGAGAACCAATGTTAAAAGCGATGGTAACAGCGGGACTCGCACGGTGGAGCGGTTTTAGCAAACTCAGTCCCGATAGAAAGAGATATACCGAGTATCGACTACACGCAAGAGGCATTGGTATATGGCCAAATACAACGATGTTAGTATAGGGACTAAAAGATAACAACCATATGGGAAAATAGTTCGTTAACAATTTTTTTGGGTATTTTATTAGTTCGAAAAAATTTTTTTTTAGCAAGTGGCGTGATATTTGGGATATCATGGCTTAGGAGATAGGACGAGATGACTATTGAGCAGTTCCTGACTATATCTAAAACGCGAAAGACGTGTTACGCGAACCGAATGAAAGTTAAAGGATAGTAAATCCTCGGTATGCAGTAAAAAGAAAATAACTTAAAATAAAGTAAGTTACAGTTCTTAAAAATAAACTTTTCAGAAAACTTAATCGTTCCAAAAAAAAAACTTTATAAATAAAAATTTTAAAATAGAATGGTTTAAATGAAATACGGTGCGTTTTACCGAAGGAAATCGGAAATTTATTGAAAGAAAAATTAATAAGTTGAAAAAAGAAAACTAGAAAAATAGACATTTTTGAAAAAAAAACACATTTAAAATAAAAATTTCATAAAAATGAAAATATGAATTTTAATGATCAAATCATAACTAAACTAAACCTCGGGAAAAAGGAAAAAAAAAATATGCAAAACCCGTATAAGGCTTATGAAAAAGCCCTAAACTAAAAAGAGTTGGAAGAGAACCGTGATCGAGAAAAAAAAGAAGAAGCAGAAGGCGAGCGGAGATGGGAACCAGGAAGCGGAGCAGGAAGGAGTTGATCGTAGTTTAAGTGAAGATAAGGGATTTTTTTTATATAAAAATGTAACCGAAAATATCTAGTAAAAAGAATTAATATATTTTCAAATTTTAGTTTTTGAGAATTTTACTAATTTATTAGAAAAAAAAGAGAAACAAAAAAAAAGGATAAAAAGAAATTTTGAAGTGAGCGAGTGCAGAGGCTAGCAACATGCGGTTGTTTTAGTCGAGAAAAAGGAAAGAGTGAAGAAGTATAAATTATTAAAAATTTAGCAGAAAAAAAGGCCGAAAACAAAAAAAGGGTTTGAGTTTGAAAAGAAAAAAAAAAGTTTAATAAACTCCATGATGGGCGGAAAACGGGTTAAAAACCAAGAAAAAAATATTAAAAAGCTATATAATTAGCAACAAAAAAAAAAAAAACAAAAAAAAATGTGTTTGCCTAAATGCCGAAAGTGGTATGATATAAAAATATGTCCATAACTAATTAAAAATGTTATGAAACTTTCAGCAGCGTTATCCTCAGCATTCCCCATCAACTGGCCAGCGGACGGCGGATATAAGTCGGTAAAGCTTTTCGAAATCCCTTGAAAAGTCTAGCTAAAGTCGCTGATATATATGTAAGTGGACCATTTTTTTTATTCTTGCCACTTTAGGGAAATTAAAATTAACTGAAATAAAGTTTCCAAATTCTTGGTTTCTTAAAACGAATTTAATGGCCTTTTAAGGGTTAATTAATCGTGTGGCAAGTTGGGAACATAACAGTTCACAGTGTTGCACGATTGCAATGCTAACGTGCAGACTTTAGTAGAAGAGTTTTCCTATTTGCTTAATACTCATTAATATAGAAGTCCAGAACAACTATGTTAAATTTAGGGTTCTGTAAAGTGCCTTAAGCGCTTATCTACATTATTATATTTTTCTTTACATATTTTGTTTTGATTTGATTTTGCTACTCATGTACACCATTGAATTTTCTTTGCACAGAGAGTGGATTTAGTTCAGGTATCGTCATTTCATGGCACTGAGGTGCAATGCTCAACTCACACAGATTGCTATACTCTCTCGTTTTGTGGCAGTAAGAGCGCAAAAGTCAACTGACCATCTGCTAGCGTCGCATCGTTTAGTAGCTTGCGGGCAGGCAAAAAGACAACAACGTAGGCGCATATTATGTTTTCATTCGCTTTTATAACACGTCGCACAATGTCATTTGAAAAAGTTATATTTCATTTATTTATTTAAAGTCGACACAAACATAAAGCGGTCGACTGTTAATATCACAAGTTATATTACACAACAGAAACAATATTGCAAAAAGAAATATATAAGATATAACAAAAGTATTATTAACATAAGTCAAGTAAAGTATACAGTTATTAGTTTATTTATAATATTATTTGCAGCTAGCAGGAAGGCAGTGTCTCCAATTATCTCTCTCAATTGATCGATTCAGGCATGTATAGTTGTATGTAGAAATCATTAGGACCATCTGGATGGTTGTAAAGGGCGATTTATTAAGCATTGTACGTAGAAATCAGTAAGTGTTGACTGCAAAAGTTGTTTATGCTGTCGGAATGGACGCGATTCCGAGCAACATATATACTTCGAGTATACTAGGAGTCATAAGAGTTTTACTGGCGGAATGGACTCGATTCCGCGCAGCAACTAGATAGAGCTATTAGCATGTGGTTTCCTGCTGATTACTTGTTTATTTTAATTAAGGATACTATTAGTGGTGCTGGCGGAATGGACGCGATTCCACGCAGCGTTAAAGGGCTGATACAGCTATATAAGTCGTTGTAGTATGAACACCAAATATTCAGAGGGTTGTTTTTTGCAAAGTTGTGACGACAAAGAGGTAATTGAAAGGGCAAAAAGTGTCTGGACGTCCTAGGAGGAACAGCAAAACTCAGTCGGATGAGTCAATTTCACCAATAATCAGTTTATGGAGGAACATTACACCTAGTAATATTCTTCGATTTTCCAAAGAAGGTAAATTTAAGAGGAGAAGCCTATTTCTATAAGGAGGTAGATGAATATTTGGATTCCAATTAAGACCACGCAAAGCAAAAATCAAAAATTGCTTTTGCACAGACTCAATCCGCTGTATATGAACTTGAGATAAGGGGCACCAGACACACGAGCAATATTCAATTGGGCGAACCAGTGATGTGTAAAGGACTTTCGTGAGGTACGGGTCATCAAATTCTTTAGCCCATCTTTTAACAAAGCCAAGCACACCCATGGCTTTATTAGCTATAGATGAGATGTGCATATTAAAACTAAGTTTAGGGTCGAAAAGAACACCTAGATCAGTTACAACAGATATACGTTCCAAAAGAGTGTCGTTTAGTAAATAGGGTACAAAAACCGGCTTTACTCGATGAAAAGTCATTAACTTGCATTTCGAGCTATTCAGGATTAATAAATTAACTGAACACCAGCGGCGGAATGACTCCAAATCGGCTTGAAATAGATCCCACGGGAAGGTACGGTGGGCGAATATGTGAAACAAAGTTTTACATCATCCGCATACATAAGTGTTCGGGAATGAGCGATGATTTGGGGTAGGTCATTAATGAACAGGGTGAAAAGCAAGGGACCTAAATGACTACCCTAAGGTACACCGGAAGTTACGTCAATGGAGGTAGACAGAGTATTTTTAAACAACACCTGTTGAGTTCTGTATGTAAGATAACTAGTAAGCCATATTAATAATTGATGTGGAAATCCCAATAAGTCAAGTTTATGAATTAAAAGCGCATGGTTGACAGAGTCGAAAGCTTTGCTGAAATCGGTGTAGACCACATCCGTTTGGTTACCTTTCAAAAAACCGTCCATAACAAGAGAGGTGAACTCAGCAAGTTAGTTGAGGTTGATCGTCGGGGCACAAAACCATGTTGACACGGCGATAGTAAAGAACTACACCCATATTGCAATTGGCGTGTGATTATTTGCTCAAAAGCTTTAGGAATAGCTGAGAGCTTAGCTATACCCCTATAGTTTTCAATATTTTACCTACTACCTTTTTTATGTTAGGGTATAATAAAAGATTGCTTCCAAATTGTAGGGAACGCCGCAGATTCGAGAGATAGTTCAAACAGTTTAAAAATCGGGTGATGCCCAATGCTTTCGAGCCACTTCAATGCTAGGCTATTTCCTATAAAAGACATTTTGAGTTTTTCCATCAAAACATAAATGAATTAATCCAAACTAAAATTAAGAATTATTTCGAGAAAAAAATATTTATATATTAACCAAATTAAAAGTAGGTTGGCTAAAATGCCGGTGGGGAAAATCAATGTAAAAAGAAGCTAAAATATTTTTTTCTATAAATAATTCTTCCCTTTTAGTTTCGGTTTAGTTTTGAAAAATGTACGCGCATAAGTTCTTGTCTTTTTGCTTGCTAGCAAGCTACCGAACGATGTGACGTTTACAGATGGGCACTCAACTAGTCGTTTTTCACTAACACTGCTGCAGTTACTAACATTGCTGCAATTAGAGTTTTGGCAAAGAATGTAAATTTATAAGAATGGCCGACTCGCTCATTCAAAATTTCAGCGAGTTGGTGCAAAAATCTGAAAGAACAAATTTCAAGAGTTTACCACACTCTTGGGCCGGCCATTCGTATGAGAAAGAAACGTGCGGCGAATTGAACTCCCGCGCTTGGCTAGCACGTAAATAGGAAAATACAAGCATATTTAAGTAGTAATATGTAAAATGACAACTGTGACAATAGTAAGAACGTATTAACATATGATAAAATAAGGAATTAAAATAATATTTATTTTAGTGTTACGTATGAAAAAGGGGCATAAACATTATTTTTCATACATGGCATGCGTAGGTTCACACGATGTGAATTCTGCGCTTGCTTGAAAGCGACTGAAATTAGTTTTCATCCCCAAAATCTAAACAAAGAAGCGAAGGTCTGTGCCCTATGTGAGTGAGTGAAACAGCGCTTGTGACAGGTAGAAAGGACCTAAAGGTATTCTTTCTAACCCACAGGTTTGCTGCACCTGAACAAAAACTATATTTTTTTAAATAATTTTTTCAAAGTTCGCACAGTTTCATTCATAGACGCCATTGCACCAAAAACTCCTTCCATTCATAAATTGTCTTAAACTCTTCACGAAAATCCTAAAATCATATAAATTTCTGTTCTTGCATCGAAATTTATTTTCAAGTTTTTCATATTTTTTAGACAATATGGGCGAGGGGAGCTAGGGGACGCCTACAAGGACAGCAAATGTCGATGCTTTAAATCCCATGCACCAGGCGCTCATAAAAATTAGCACGTGTCTAGTTGCTTTGCCACTAAAATGTGTGTACAACCAAACATTACTACATACACCTGCCTTTACCTCACCCCTCTGCATGCTTCTTGTGTCCAACAACTTTTTCACAAATCCACAAAAATGAAATATATAAATGTATTCCATTTATGAAAATTTTAACAAAAAATATCGGCTATTGATAAACTGCCGTTTAAGTCGTTTATAAAAAAATTCTTTTAAAAAAGTATCCCTATATACGCGAAACTTAAATTTTTGCACATACTTCTTTCATGAATTTAAGGTGACAGATTCCCGACCGAAAATCAGGAGTCATTCCAAAGAGGCCTCCCTTATACTACAGTTTATACAAATGTTAAACTCCTTATTGAAAAAAGAAAACTTTTATGAAATAAATGAAAATATATAGAAAAATATTTTCTTAAATATTTTTTCCCACAAGTTTTCGCCTATGACAGGGCCATAGGTTTACATTTTTTTGGAATTTTTCCTGAGGCAAATTTGATGACAAGTGTGAAATTAAAGGTGTGCTTTGAATGGAATACCCCATATGGTTTCAAGTTGGAATTTATAAAATTGCGAAAATTCAATAAATTGCTGATTTTAGAAGAAGCCAAATTTTTACATTCCAAATAATATCCAACGACCGATATCGCGCTATATTCCTACAAATAAACCCTGCGCACCAGGCGCTCATAAAATATGCGCATACATCTCCAGCTGAACTTTTCGACATTTTTTCCAAGTGCCATATGTTTGAAGGGTCGTTTTTTATAAATGTACCCATACATACATATGCATGTGTGTAAAGTGTTTGTTAGTTTGATAATGATGGCAAGAGGCATACGGGAGGTGTGCACTTAAATTTTTAGATAGAAATTGTATGTGTGAAAAGAAGAAAGCATGATAGTCACCTAGGATCATGTCTTCCTCGATTATTTGTTTACATTTTTTATACTGATCGGCTTCTTTCGTTTTTGCCACGAAGCTTTGTGTACAAGGCGAATTAACTATTTTTGGTGAACTTTCGCAAGTAAGAAAAATAGTGTGAGGCATGTGGTAAACTCCTGAAATTTGTTCTTCTTGGCCAACTCGCTGGCACTCGCCGAAAAGTGGCGTGTTTTCCATTCTTATAAATTTACATTCTTTGGTTTTGGTGACCGCTGATTTAGTTTCTGAATATTGTTGGGTCTCGCTCCCTCGCTCATCAAGACAATTCCTATGTAGTGATAATCAGAATGTACATACAAATAAATGATGTAAAGAGAAAATCTGTTATAGGAAGTTAGGCGTAAGAGAGTGAAGACGATAGGTAACTTTATAACATAACCACGTTCGAGTGAAAAAATGTTAGTGAGAGAGTTAACATAGATGATTTTTGCCGTAACAGAAGGTGCGCTCATTGGGATAGACAATTTAACATAATTTAATGTATTGACAGAGGCACCTCCATACATGTTCGAGAGAGAATTTATCTTTCTAAAATCTGATCATACTTAATACTTGTATAATTGAATTAAAATTTTGAAATCGGTTCGAATCAAACAAATATAATGTAAAGTTAACAGAGAATGTAACAGAAGTAAACATTGGGTTTTGTACAAATACATCTATACATATATTAAGCATAAGCATTTAGGCAATTTGAATAACATTTTTTTTTGTTATTTATATAAAAAAATTGGATTAGGTTTAACAACTTTCTTAAAATTTAAATAAAAATTATGTGATTTTTTTATATGAAGTTAAAAATGATGATGGTTTAAGTTGTTCGTTTATTTGCTTGCTGGGCATTGGTAGGTATGATTCGGGCTACAAGAGCAAATGTTTATATTTTCTTGTAGCAGGTTGGGTGGGTAAAGACGGAAGTGCAACAACATCTAAGCCTTCCATAATGCTGCCGGAAGTTCTCTAGCCTGGTCAATGGTATGACCACTTTTAAGCGGGTTAGTATATTTTTTATACCTTTCATGAACATGAAATGGTATTATGACTTTGGTCCGATGTTTGTAAATATGAGAAGAAGAAGATATAGACCCATCAATAAGTATACCGAAATGATCAGGATGACGAGATAAGTTGATTAAGCCATGTCCGTCTGTCCGTCTGTCTGTTTGAACGCAAACTAGTCCCTCAGTTTTTGAGATATTTGGCTGAAAATTGGTATGCGGCCACCATTTTCCAATATAGGAATCATTTGTCGGAACCAGCAAGATCGACCGATATTACATATAGCTCCCATAAAACCGATTATTCCGATAAACGGATTTTGGGTTATAACTCCTGTAATTAAACACGTAGGAACGTGAAATTTTGGAAGCATCCGATAAACGGATTTTGGTAGATAACTCCTGTAATTAAACACATAGAAACGTGAAATTTTGGAATCATCGCTATTTTTATATGTGAAATATCGATGTTGAAAACCAACGAGATTGGATAAATATTTCACATAGCCCCCATACAATCGATTGTTCCGGAAAACGGATTTTGGTAGATAACTCCTGTAATTAAACACGTAGAAACGTGAAATTTTGGAAGCATCGCTATTTTTATATGTGAAATATCGATGTTGAAAATCATCGAGATTGGAGAAATATTTCACATAGCCCCGATACAATCGATTGTTCCGATAAACGGATTTTGGTAGATAACTCCTGTAGTTAAACCCCTAGAAACGTGAAATTTTGGAAGCATCGCTATTTTTATATGTGAAATATCGATGTTGAAAATCATTGAGATGGGATAAATATTTCACATAGCCCCGATACAATCGATTGTTCCGATAAACGGATTTTGGTAGATAACTCCTGTAGTTAAACCCCTAGAAACGTGAAATTTTGGAAGCATCGCTATTTTTATATGTAAAATATCGATGGTGAAAATCATTGAGATGGGATAAATATTTCACATAGCTCCCATACATTTGATTACACAGGCCGACAAAATGACACCAAAATTTTTGACCATAAACCAGACCATACTTTCCTGAAGGTTTTCGATGTGCTGAATTCAAATCTGGACGCAGAATTGCTATATCACGTCGGGATTTTGAGATATCCTAACCGAAAAGTGCAAAAAACACCGTTTTTGCCTATTTTTGAGGTTATATATATACGACAGATTTTTTTTTTAAGCAAACATTGCATCTTAAAGAAGAAGTCTTCCTCTTACGAATGACGTTGAGTTTGCTCAAATATCTTTTTTTTTCGCTAAGATAGAGCAATGAGCAATGAGCAATGAGTTGGCGAAAAAGGGGTTATCATTATCTATTGCTTTTTTAACTAGACTGGATTAAATATAATTTTATTAGATCCTGTATCTACTAATATGTTAAGTATTTCGTCGCTCTCCGTTGGGGGGTGGTTGATCATGGATGCATTCTGTTTTTCTCGGAATGCAAACTCGAAAGTTTGACCGACCAAATTTTGCGGATAAAAGAAAGTGAAATGTGGTATTAATTTTCAAGTATTTAATATGTATATATATATATCAACTAATATACAAGTCACATTAATTCAAAATTGTTAATTATACTTATTTTTAGGTTACCTTTGAAAATCAGCTACGGCTCCTGGTACGTGTGCGCTATATGAAAAGTAAATCCAAGTGCCCGATTTTTGATTCGGAAAAATGTTAACTCGTTGTGGTCGTACGGTTTATTTATCCGTGCGATGTTTTAGCAT
Source organism: Campiglossa producta (assembly GCA_964058755.1). NCBI lineage: Eukaryota > Metazoa > Arthropoda > Insecta > Diptera > Tephritidae > Campiglossa > Campiglossa producta. The sequence continues at coordinate 114,653,677 of CAXKVI010000001.1, forward strand.
AAATAAGTTAAACCGTTCGAACTCTGTTATCGAGTAAATAAAAAGATAAATACGAGGGCGACCTTATAAATTTAAGGTTTTAGGCATCTGGCCTAAACATGCCGGCCCCAGTTGCGTGACGCAACTGACCAAAAAATGAAAAACATACCCGAAGCCGAGAAGTTTCCTTAGGCTCTTAAAACTAATATCTTAAATCTAAACTCTTCACGCTGAAATGAGAAATAAATGAAAAGATGAAATTTACGTGGCTTCAAATTCAGTGGCACGCTTTATTTGTAACTTCAAGAATTTCATATTTATGTATGTATATATATTTGTGTATTAGGGTATACCTAGCAGGTGCCGGATAGCACATACCCAAAAATTGTATTCTGGGCCAATATCGGACCCAGAGTTCCGGCTGGAATAGCTCCCAACAACACTTTAGGAACAACGTCTGCTCCCAGTTTGAGGTTTGCGTACTGACCGAATACCGTTGCGTCGAGGTTTGTGGCTGGTGTTTTGGTTTGTATCCGCCGAACATAGACCGCGTGTGTGGTGATGGTCGTCGGATTGCCATGCTTCCCGACTAATGAAAATCTAACACCCACATTTTTAAATTTCATTAAGTCTAAATTACAAGGTAAAGCTCGAGAAGCGTTACCAACAAACATTAATTGTATTGATGACATAAAACGTGCCCTTCGTACCAGAATAAAACCAGACAATTCCAAAGTCGTGGCTGGCAAGATTGCATCACTACAGGTGAGAAACAATAATTATGCCGAGTTTGCGAAACAAGCGGAAGAGTTAGCTGACTCCTTAGAGAGGTCTCTCATAATAGAGGGAATGACTCAAGCAAAAGCACACGAGACAGCGGTGGAACAAACGGTCAATCTGTGTAGACTTAATGCAAAAACAGACTTAGTTAAGTCAATTATTGCTTCAACGTCATTTACAGATGCAAAAGATGTAGTTGCAAAGTTGATTGTTGAGCAGACAAACGAAAATAATGACCGACAAGTTTTAGCTTTCCGCGTAGGCCCAAGCAGATTTTCCAGCAACTTATTTCATAGTCAACGAGGTAATGGGCAACAAAATTACTATGGTTCGCGCAGCTTTAGGAATGGAAACCAATTCACTAATTATAGAACCAATTATAATGGTAATAGGAACCAAAGTTCTAGCAACTTTAATAACAGGCGCTATAACAATAGGTCTAATAGCAGAAATAATGGCAGACCTAACAATAACGCGCGTAACAGCACCACGGGCAGTCATGAAAATCGGAATGTACGGGTTTTAAACGCGGATGCCCCTCAGCGCCGAACGCTGGGGGAGGAAAACTAAGCTCACAAAGAGACGCAAAACCAATATACTGCTTAAACCTAAATTATTCAGATTTCGTAGAAGTTGGCTGTACAGAGGCAAACAAAATATGCACATTTTTATTAGATACCCAAGCAGATATTTCTGTGATTAAAATTTCATGTTTAAGCAGAAATGCAAAAATAAATGAATGTAAAAAAGTCAACATTACAGGCATTACATCAAGTACTGTCACCTCTTTGGGATCTATTCTTACAAATATAGTTATTTCTCAACATTATATCTCTCATACACTACAAGTAGTTGGAGAAGACTTTAACATTCCTTCAGATGGGATTCTTGGCAAGGATTTCCTGAAAGCAAATCGATGCAGTATTAGCTATGAGGATAACTCTTGTTCATTTTGGATAGGCAGTGAGAGGGTGGTTGTTCCGATTGTACACGGCGCAACTGCTGATTCTTTCATCATACCACCACGATGTGAGGTTTTTCGCTTGTTCGACTTAGGGAAACAATCACAAAACCTTTTTGTTGATGCGCAGGAGCTTGCAGACGGAATTTTTACGGCAAAATGTGTAGTGAATACAGATCATCCAATAATTAAAGTGATAAATACTACTAATGAAACTAAATATATTAAAAATGCTGATATAATATCTGAACCTTTACAAAATTATATCGTTTATCAAATAAATGAAACCCCATGTGACGAAACGCGTAAAATAAAACTATCTGCTATATTAGAAAATCAAATGCCGCATTATGGTAAAATCATGCTTATGCCATTATGTCTACAGTTTTCAGATATTTTTGCTTTGCCAGATGATCAAATGTCTATTAACAACTTTTATGAGCAAACACTACACCAGTCTATATAAAAAATTATAGATTACCCTATTCTCAAAGAAATGAAGTTAATAAACAGATTGACAAATTGTTAAAAAATTATTTGATAGAACCCAGCTGCTCTAATTATAATAGTCCCTTAATTTTAGTGCCAAAGAAGTCCACTAATGGCCAAAAAGCATACAGAATGTGTGTCGATTTTAAAGGGGTAAATAAAAAGCTTATTGCTGATAAGTTCCCATTGCCCCGTGTGGACGACATTTTAGACAATCTGGGCCGTGCGAAGTACTTTTCAACTATAGACTTGTTCTCTGGGTTTCACCAGATAGCACTAAATTAAAAGTCACGCGATATCACATCCTTCAGTACAGATCGAGGAGCTTTTCGCTGGAAAGTGCTACCTTTTGGACTGAATGTGGCGCCAAATTCATTCACGAGGATGATATCTATCGCTTTCTCTGGCCTTTCTCCAAATCAGGCTTTCATTTACGTCGATGATGTTATCGTAATAGGTTGCAGCGAAGAGCATCATTTGAGAAATCTCACTGAAGTTTTCGAAATTTGTAGAAAGTATAATTTGAAACTTAATCCTAATAAGTGCGTATTTTTTCAATCAGAAGTTACTTTTCTTGGACATAAGTGCACTGCTAATGGCCTTTTACCTGACGACTCGAAAATAAAAACAATTCAAACTTATACAGTTCCTAAAGATAAAGATGCAGTTAAGCGCTTTGTTGCTTTCGCTAACTACTATCGTAGATTTATTCCGAACTTTGCGTTAATTGCAGCTCCACTAAACCGTCTGAGTCGTAAAAACATTCAATTCCATTGGGACTGTGTGCATCAAAGCGCGTTTGATAAACTGAAATCAGCCTTAATGTCCCCAAAGCTGTTACAGTACCCTGACTTCAACAAGACATTTGTCATTACAGTTGATGCCTCCAAACTTGGATGCGGAGCAATATTAAGCCAAGACTTTGATGGTCAAGATCTGCCTGTCTGCTTTGCGTCAAAATCATTTACCAAATCAGAGCAAAATAAACCCGTAATAGAATTGGAATTATTGGCCATACATTTTGCCATAAAAAATTTCCGACCTTATGTTTATGGAACTCACTTTATAGTAAGATCTGATCACAAACCCTTGGTTTACCTTTTTAATATGAAGGACTTGTCATCAAAATTGGCAAGAATCAGACTTGATATAGCAGAATATAACTTTACAATTGAATATATAAAAGGCAAAAGCAACGTAGTAGCAGACGCTTTGTCCCGTCTTTCCATTGCGGACATCAAGGAAAATCATGAGAAATATGCCCACATTTTAGCTGTTACTACGCGTGCGAGATCCAAGTACAACGCGCAGCTAGCTTCAGATGATGGACATATTTTTGATAGCAGTGTGGAAGACATATCGGTTTTTGACGACTTTTTCTCAAAATTTAGTACTAAAATTCAAAAAATTAAAACCGAAATTATATATAACAAAACTAACCAAATTTCAAAATTAATAATGCGCGTATACAAAAAATTCAAATTATTGTTCTTTTTAAGTGTTGAAATTGCTAACGAAACATCTTGGCTAGACAAAATGCTTTCGAGGCTAGAATGCGAAGCCGGCAATTACAATGTGAAAATTTTAGAATGGCCAAAAGACGACCCCTTTTTCCAAATTGCAACAATAGCTAATTTAAAACAACATGGCAATAAAATATTGCAAACAATTAAAATTAAACTAACAGAATCAATTGAACGCATTTTCGATAACGAACATAAGCAAAAACTTATGACCATCTATCACGATGAACCCATAACCGGGGGTCATTGTGGAAGTAAAAAACTCTATGCAAAATTAAGGTCTAAATTTTATTGGAAGGGTATGACGAAAGACATTGCCAAGTTTTTGAAATCTTGCAAGAAGTGTTCGATTAATAAAGTGAAGCCAGGAACGAAGGAAAAGTTATCTCTTACACCCACACCGGTAAAGCCGTTTGACATAGTAGTGATAGATACAATTGGTCCCTTACCTGAATCCACTCTCGGAAATAAGTATGCATTAACCCTCATATGTGACCTCACAAAGTACTTAGTTACCATAGCTGTGCCAGACAAATGCGCAAAAACGGTGGCTAGAGCTATTTTTGAAAGTTTTGTGTTGGTTTATGGTACTATGCGTTCTATTAAATCCGATCTGGGCACAGAATTCAAAAACGAAATAATGCGGGAGCTATGTAAATTATTAAAAATCAACCATGACTTTTCTACGCCATACCACCATGAAACAGTGGGAACGGTAGAGCGTAATCATAGGGTTTTTAATGAGTACCTACGAGCGTACGTTTGTGAAAATATGTCTGATTGGGATACGTGTTTAAAGTATTTTACTTTTTTCCACAACACAACATCTCATACAGCTTTTGATAACAAATTTACACCATATGAACTCGTTTTTGGGAAAAACGCTGTATTGCCAGCAGAAATTAGCAAAAATTCCATAGATCCCCTGTACAATGCCGACAATTACGTCAAAGAGTTAAAATATCGTTTACAAAAAACACACTTGATGGCTTCGGAACTACTCAATAAACACAAAATTAAAAACAAAAAATTTTACGATAAAAAGGCGCGTCCATTAATAATAAGCGAAAATGATAATGTCCTAATTCAAAAAGAACCATACGAAAAGCATCGAAGCATTTATGACGGTCCATATTTAGTTAAAAGTGTAGACGGTGTAAATGTCACGATTCTTAAGGAGCAAACAGGAAAAGAAAAAATTATACACAAAAATAGACTTAAGAAAGTTCAAGCATAAAAGTAACGAAAATACAAAAGAAAAAAAAAAAACAAATTTTTATTGCATAATATTTCTTTATTATAGTTTAAAATAATTTCACTTAATTATTAGATATGGAAGTGTCGAGGGTATCCAGCACAGACATAAAAATGAAAAAAAAGACAATACAAATTTTAAATAACGCTATAAGATATGTATTGAGAAGCAAACTTTGTAGGTAAGTTAAGTAAAAGATAAGCGGGTCTGATCAACCTGCTATCTTTTCCTTTTTTGGAAAGGGAGGTGTAGTGATAGGTAATTAAGTAGCGCATAGTTGGTTACCCCTATAAGTTATAAGTATAAGAGAATACTCTGAATTACACATATATGTATATATACCATCACCATAACTGGTTGGACTACTTTTCTTGAGTTTCGCTAATAAAGAGATTGAATTGAACTACGAAGAAGATTGGTTGTTTAAATGCCGCTCTATATTTGTCAATGGCCACCGGCCATTAGTTAAATTAGTTAAGCGTGGCGCGTAAAATGTTCGGTTTTTTTTCGTTTTGTGCGTGTTAAAAAAATAAGATACGGGCTTTTTCGGTAGTGTAGTGTTGAAAAATAAAATATATATATAAAATAAGTGGAAAAAATATAAAAATGAGGAAAGTGCAACGAAGAAAAAAATATATATATTTAAAACCATTGATTAAGGTAAAATTCCTCAAAAAAATGTGTATAGTGACGAAAAGTGCCGTAAAGAATTGTGGGTGTAATTGTTTTTGTGTTTGTGGATAATCCACAATGAATCGCGTATATTATGTATTAGAGGGTCTCAAAAAAAAATGTTTTTCTTGTCCCTATGTTTCATTGTGTAAATCGGATGTTGCTATTTAATAGTACCGATTTATACACTAGGCTGTCCCTTTTTTTGTATTTGTTTCGAAAAGAGAAAAAAATTATATTATACTTTTTTCTTTTTTACCAAAAAAAAAACTAAATAGTTGACGAAAGTGATTGTGATTATTATTATTTTTTTTTTAATCCCTCTTTGTTTAGAAAGGGTTAATGCAATGGGATTGTGAGCGAATAAATTTAATTTTTACGTAACGCTACCTTTGCCATTGTAATTATCCTTCTTTTCAGTTCTTCAAAAAAAAAATTTTTCTTTTGAAAAATTATTGGCAAAAAAAAAGTGACACTTTTTTGGTCAGGCTGTTTGTGCAAAAATAACGATTGTGGTGAGATGTTGAGCTAGTTTGTGAAGACAAAAAAAATGTAATAGTGTTCGACAATTCCGGTGACAAAAAAATATAAAAATTGTGATTTGTGATTCGGCCTAACATACATAACCGTATTGTGTCTGTTTGGGGTTGGGGTCAAAATTCTGCTTTTTTGGAAATTCTGCATTCATAATTCCGGAAGTCCAAACAACGGAAATTAAAATTATGGAAGTCAATATTCTGGAATCCAAAATTCTGGATAACGAAATTCTAAATTGCAAAATTCTGGAAACCAAAATTCTTAAATTCAAAATTCTGTAATTAATTATTAAAAATGCGGGTTGATAACAAAAATTTTTCCTTTAACATTTAACTGGACTTGTTCTGAAGGAATTAAAAACAAATGTACCGTGCGTATTGACACACAATTTCATGGCTGTGAAATATTATACGAAAAAAAAATGAACATTCTCATGAACCATGTGCGCATAAAAAATCGGTTGCAGAAACAAATAATCTGGTTAAAAATATGGTTCGCTCGAGTTTTCTGCAGCCTAGCCAAATAATTCAGCGTTCGGTATCTATGAGAGAAAAACATATTGGACATTATCTGCCATCAAGAAATGCCCATAAGTTAAAAGTTAGAAGAAAAGAGCCAACTTGTATTGAAAAAATAGACATTCCTTTATTATCACTTTATGGTTTGGAAGGTCAACTATTTATTTTAAGTAAGAAGTTATGGCGAATGCATTCTTATTTTTGGAACAAAATCTTCGCTGCAGTTGTTAAATGAGAGCGACTGCTGGATTACGAGCTCCATCACGTTGGAACCCGCTTTGAAAAAATTCAAATTTTTTTTGCACTTTCGTCAACTACAAACGACGAGATTGATTGTAGTGAATCTCATTTTTTTGTAGTTCTTATAGTTACTCCGAAAATATAATACATTGTGCAGAAACCAAGCAAACTAAGTAAATTTGAGTTTTTTTTTGTTAAAATATGTTTTAAATCGTTTGTAGTTTTTTATACGAAAAAAAAATTTTTTTTTGCTCCAAAGGTTTCGGAGATATGGCCTAATGCACATCACGCTGGAACCCGCTTTGAAAAAACTCAAACTTTTTTTGCATTTTTGTGAACTACAAACGATGAGATTGATTGTAGTGAAATTCATTTTTTTTTTGCTCCAAAGGTTTCGGAGATATCGAAAACGCATGTTAAAAAAAGGCAGAATTCAGCAATTTGAAAGCACTAAAAGTACTTTTCCTACAACTACAAACGACAAAATTGATTGTAGTGAAATTTTTTTTTTTGTAGCTTTTATAGTTACTCCGAAAATACAATATATTGTGCAGAAACCAAGCAAATGAAGTAAATTTTGGTTTTTTTTTGTTGAAATATGTTTTAAATCGTTTGTAGTTTTTTATCCGAAAAAAATTTTTTTTTTTGCTCCAAAGGTTTCGGAGATATGGCCTAATGCACATCACGCTGGAACCCGCTTTGAAAAAACTCAAACTTTTTTTGCATTTTTGTGAACTACAAACGATGAGATTGATTGTAGTGAAATTCATTTTTTTTTTGCTCCGAAGGTTTCGGAGTAATCGAGAACGCATGTCAAAAAAAGGCAGAATTCAGCAATTTGAAAGCACTAAAAGTAATTTTCCTACAACTACAAACGACAAAATTGATTGTAGTGAAATTTTTTTTTTTGTAGCTTTTATAGTTACTCCGAAAATACAATATATTGTGCAGAAACCAAGCAAATGAAGTAAATTTTGGTTTTTTTTTGTTGAAATATGTTTTAAATCGTTTGTAGTTTTTTATCCGAAAAAAATTTTTTTTTTTGCTCCAAAGGTTTCGGAGATATGGCCTAATGCACATCACGCTGGAACCCGCTTTGAAAAAACTCAAACTTTTTTTGCATTTTTGTGAACTACAAACGATGAGATTGATTGTAGTGAAATTCATTTTTTTTTTGCTCCGAAGGTTTCGGAGTAATCGAGAACGCATGTCAAAAAAAGGCAGAATTCAGCAATTTGAAAGCACTAAAAGTAATTTTCCTACAACTACAAACGACAAAATTGATTGTAGTGAAATTTTTTTTTTTGTAGCTTTTATAGTTATTCCGAAAATACAATATATTGTGCAGAAACCAAGCAAATGAAGTAAATTTTGGTTTTTTTTTGTTGAAATATGTTTTAAATCGTTTGTAGTTTTTTATCCGAAAAAAAATTTTTTTTTTGCTCCGAAGGTTTCGGAGTAATCGAGAACGCATGTCAAAAAAAGGCAGAATTCAGCAATTTGAAAGCACTAAAAGTAATTTTCCTACAACTACAAACGACAAAATTGATTGTAGTGAAATTTTTTTTTTTGTAGCTTTTATAGTTACTCCGAAAATACAATATATTGTGCAGAAACCAAGCAAATGAAGTAAATTTTGGTTTTTTTTTGTTAAAATAAGTTTTAAATCGTTTGTAGTTTTTTATACGAAAAAAAATTTTTTTTTTGCTCCAAAGGTTTCGGAGATATGGCCTAATGCACATCACGCTGGAACCCGCTTTGAAAAAACTCAAACTTTTTTTGCATTTTTGTGAACTACAAACGATGAGATTGATTGTAGTGAAATTCATTTTTTTTTTGCTCCGAAGGTTTCGGAGTAATCGAGAACGCATGTCAAAAAAAGGCAGAATTCAGCAATTTGAAAGCACTAAAAGTAATTTTCCTACAACTACAAACGACAAAATTGATTGTAGTGAAATTTTTTTTTTTGTAGCTTTTATAGTTACTCCGAAAATACAATATATTGTGCAGAAACCAAGCAAATGAAGTAAATTTTGGTTTTTTTTTGTTGAAATATGTTTTAAATCGTTTGTAGTTTTTTATCCGAAAAAAATTTTTTTTTTTGCTCCGAAGGTTTCGGAGTAATCGAGAACGCATGTCAAAAAAAGGCAGAATTCAGCAATTTGAAAGCACTAAAAGTAATTTTCCTACAACTACAAACGACAAAATTGATTGTAGTGAAATTTTTTTTTTTGTAGCTTTTATAGTTACTCCGAAAATACAATATATTGTGCAGAAACCAAGCAAATGAAGTAAATTTTGTTTTTTTTTTGTTGAAATATGTTTTAAATCGTTTGTAGTTTTTTATCCGAAAAAAAATTTTTTTTTTGCTCCGAAGGTTTCGGAGTAATCGAGAACGCATGTCAAAAAAAGGCAGAATTCAGCAATTTGAAAGCACTAAAAGTAATTTTCCTACAACTACAAACGACAAAATTGATTGTAGTGAAATTTTTTTTTTTGTAGCTTTTATAGTTACTCCGAAAATACAATATATTGTGCAGAAACCAAGCAAATGAAGTAAATTTTGGTTTTTTTTTGTTGAAATATGTTTTAAATCGTTTGTAGTTTTTTATCCGAAAAAAATTTTTTTTTTTGCTCCGAAGGTTTCGGAGTAATCGAGAACGCATGTCAAAAAAAGGCAGAATTCAGCAATTTGAAAGCACTAAAAGTAATTTTCCTACAACTACAAACGACAAAATTGATTGTAGTGAAATTTTTTTTTTTGTAGCTTTTATAGTTACTCCGAAAATACAATATATTGTGCAGAAACCAAGCAAATGAAGTAAATTTTGTTTTTTTTTTGTTGAAATATGTTTTAAATCGTTTGTAGTTTTTTATCCGAAAAAAAATTTTTTTTTTGCTCCGAAGGTTTCGGAGTAATCGAGAACGCATGTCAAAAAAAGGCAGAATTCAGCAATTTGAAAGCACTAAAAGTAATTTTCCTACAACTACAAACGACAAAATTGATTGTAGTGAAATTTTTTTTTTTGTAGCTTTTATAGTTACTCCGAAAATACAATATATTATGCAGAAACCAAGCAAATGAAGTAAATTTTGGTTTTTTTTTGTTGAAATATGCTTTAAATCGTTTGTAGTTTTTTATCCGAAAAAAATTTTTTTTTTTGCTCCGAAGGTTTCGGAGTAATCGAGAACGCATGTCAAAAAAAGGCAGAATTCAGCAATTTGAAAGCACTAAAAGTAATTTTCCTACAACTACAAACGACAAAATTGATTGTAGTGAAATTTTTTTTTTTGTAGCTTTTATAGTTACTCCGAAAATACAATATATTGTGCAGAAACCAAGCAAATGAAGTAAATTTTGTTTTTTTTTTGTTGAAATATGTTTTAAATCGTTTGTAGTTTTTTATCCGAAAAAAAATTTTTTTTTTGCTCCGAAGGTTTCGGAGTAATCGAGAACGCATGTCAAAAAAAGGCAGAATTCAGCAATTTGAAAGCACTAAAAGTAATTTTCCTACAACTACAAACGACAAAATTGATTGTAGTGAAATTTTTTTTTTTGTAGCTTTTATAGTTACTCCGAAAATACAATATATTGTGCAGAAACCAAGCAAATGAAGTAAATTTTGGTTTTTTTTTGTTGAAATATGTTTTAAATCGTTTGTAGTTTTTTATCCGAAAAAAATTTTTTTTTTTGCTCCGAAGGTTTCGGAGATATGGCCTAATGCACATCACGCTGGAACCCGCTTTGAAAAAACTCAAACTTTTTTTGCATTTTTGTGAACTACAAACGATGAGATTGATTGTAGTGAAATTCATTTTTTTTTTGCTCCGAAGGTTTCGGAGTAATCGAGAACGCATGTCAAAAAAAGGCAGAATTCAGCAATTTGAAAGCACTAAAAGTAATTTTCCTACAACTACAAACGACAAAATTGATTGTAGTGAAATTTTTTTTTTTGTAGCTTTTATAGTTACTCCGAAAATACAATATATTGTGCAGAAACCAAGCAAATGAAGTAAATTTTGTTTTTTTTTTGTTGAAATATGTTTTAAATCGTTTGTAGTTTTTTATCCGAAAACAAATTTTTTTTTTGCTCCGAAGGTTTCGGAGTAATCGAGAACGCATGTCAAAAAAAGGCAGAATTCAGCAATTTGAAAGCACTAAAAGTAATTTTCCTACAACTACAAACGACAAAATTGATTGTAGTGAAATTTTTTTTTTGTAGCTTTTATAGTTACTCCGAAAATACAATATATTGTGCAGAAACCAAGCAAATGAAGTAAATTTTGGTTTTTTTTTGTTGAAATATGTTTTAAATCGTTTGTAGTTTTTTATCCGAAAAAAATTTTTTTTTTTGCTCCGAAGGTTTCGGAGATATGGCCTAATGCACATCACGCTGGAACCCGCTTTGAAAAAACTCAAACTTTTTTTGCATTTTTGTGAACTACAAACGATGAGATTGATTGTAGTGAAATTCATTTTTTTTTTGCTCCGAAGGTTTCGGAGTAATCGAGAACGCATGTCAAAAAAAGGCAGAATTCAGCAATTTGAAAGCACTAAAAGTAATTTTCCTACAACTACAAACGACAAAATTGATTGTAGTGAAATTTTTTTTTTTGTAGCTTTTATAGTTACTCCGAAAATACAATATATTGTGCAGAAACCAAGCAAATGAAGTAAATTTTGTTTTTTTTTTGTTGAAATATGTTTTAAATCGTTTGTAGTTTTTTATCCGAAAAAAAATTTTTTTTTTGCTCCGAAGGTTTCGGAGTAATCGAGAACGCATGTCAAAAAAAGGCAGAATTCAGCAATTTGAAAGCACTAAAAGTAATTTTCCTACAACTACAAACGACAAAATTGATTGTAGTGAAATTTTTTTTTTTTGTAGCTTTTATAGTTACTCCGAAAATACAATATATTGTGCAGAAACCAAGCAAATGAAGTAAATTTTGGTTTTTTTTTGTTGAAATATGTTTTAAATCGTTTGTAGTTTTTTATCCGAAAAAAATTTTTTTTTTTGCTCCGAAGGTTTCGGAGTAATCGAGAACGCATGTCAAAAAAAGGCAGAATTCAGCAATTTGAAAGCACTAAAAGTAATTTTCCTACAACTACAAACGACAAAATTGATTGTAGTGAAATTTTTTTTTTTGTAGCTTTTATAGTTACTCCGAAAATACAATATATTGTGCAGAAACCAAGCAAATGAAGTAAATTTTGTTTTTTTTTGTTGAAATATGTTTTAAATCGTTTGTAGTTTTTTATCCGAAAAAAAATTTTTTTTTTGCTCCGAAGGTTTCGGAGTAATCGAGAACGCATGTCAAAAAAAGGCAGAATTCAGCAATTTGAAAGCACTAAAAGTAATTTTCCTACAACTACAAACGACAAAATTGATTGTAGTGAAATTTTTTTTTTTGTAGCTTTTATAGTTACTCCGAAAATACAATATATTGTGCAGAAACCAAGCAAATGAACTAAATTTTGGTTTTTTTTTTGTTGAAATATGTTTTAAATCGTTTGTAGTTTTTTATCCGAAAAAAATTTTTTTTTTTGCTCCGAAGGTTTCGGAGTAATCGAGAACGCATGTCAAAAAAAGGCAGAATTCAGCAATTTGAAAGCACTAAAAGTAATTTTCCTACAACTACAAACGACAAAATTGATTGTAGTGAAATTTTTTTTTTTGTAGCTTTTATAGTTACTCCGAAAATACAATATATTGTGCAGAAACCAAGCAAATGAAGTAAATTTTGTTTTTTTTTTGTTGAAATATGTTTTAAATCGTTTGTAGTTTTTTATCCGAAAAAAAATTTTTTTTTTGCTCCGAAGGTTTCGGAGTAATCGAGAACGCATGTCAAAAAAAGGCAGAATTCAGCAATTTGAAAGCACTAAAAGTAATTTTCCTACAACTACAAACGACAAAATTGATTGTAGTGAAATTTTTTTTTTTGTAGCTTTTATAGTTACTCCGAAAATACAATATATTATGCAGAAACCAAGCAAATGAAGTAAATTTTGGTTTTTTTTTGTTGAAATATGCTTTAAATCGTTTGTAGTTTTTTATCCGAAAAAAATTTTTTTTTTGCTCCGAAGGTTTCGGAGTAATCGAGAACGCATGTCAAAAAAAGGCAGAATTCAGCAATTTGAAAGCACTAAAAGTAATTTTCCTACAACTACAAACGACAAAATTGATTGTAGTGAAATTTTTTTTTTGTAGCTTTTATAGTTACTCCGAAAATACAATATATTGTGCAGAAACCAAGCAAATGAAGTAAATTTTGGTTTTTTTTTGTTGAAATATGTTTTAAATCGTTTGTAGTTTTTTATCCGAAAAAAATTTTTTTTTTTGCTCCGAAGGTTTCGGAGTAATCGAGAACGCATGTCAAAAAAAGGCAGAATTCAGCAATTTGAAAGCACTAAAAGTAATTTTCCTACAACTACAAACGACAAAATTGATTGTAGTGAAATTTTTTTTTTTGTAGCTTTTATAGTTACTCCGAAAATACAATATATTGTGCAGAAACCAAGCAAATGAAGTAAATTTTGTTTTTTTTTTTGTTGAAATATGTTTTAAATCGTTTGTAGTTTTTTATCCGAAAAAAAATTTTTTTTTTGCTCCGAAGGTTTCGGAGTAATCGAGAACGCATGTCAAAAAAAGGCAGAATTCAGCAATTTGAAAGCACTAAAAGTAATTTTCCTACAACTACAAACGACAAAATTGATTGTAGTGAAATTTTTTTTTTTGTAGCTTTTATAGTTACTCCGAAAATACAATATATTGTGCAGAAACCAAGCAAATGAAGTAAATTTTGGTTTTTTTTTGTTGAAATATGTTTTAAATCGTTTGTAGTTTTTTATCCGAAAAAAATTTTTTTTTTTGCTCCGAAGGTTTCGGAGTAATCGAGAACGCATGTCAAAAAAAGGCAGAATTCAGCAATTTGAAAGCACTAAAAGTAATTTTCCTACAACTACAAACGACAAAATTGATTGTAGTGAAATTTTTTTTTTTGTAGCTTTTATAGTTACTCCGAAAATACAATATATTGTGCAGAAACCAAGCAAATGAAGTAAATTTTGTTTTTTTTTTGTTGAAATATGTTTTAAATCGTTTGTAGTTTTTTATCCGAAAAAAAATTTTTTTTTGCTCCGAAGGTTTCGGAGTAATCGAGAACGCATGTCAAAAAAAGGCAGAATTCAGCAATTTGAAAGCACTAAAAGTAATTTTCCTACAACTACAAACGACAAAATTGATTGTAGTGAAATTTTTTTTTTGTAGCTTTTATAGTTACTCCGAAAATACAATATATTATGCAGAAACCAAGCAAATGAAGTAAATTTTGGTTTTTTTTTGTTGAAATATGCTTTAAATCGTTTGTAGTTTTTTATCCGAAAAAAATTTTTTTTTTTGCTCCGAAGGTTTCGGAGTAATCGAGAACGCATGTCAAAAAAAGGCAGAATTCAGCAATTTGAAAGCACTAAAAGTAATTTTCCTACAACTACAAACGACAAAATTGATTGTAGTGAAATTTTTTTTTTTGTAGCTTTTATAGTTACTCCGAAAATACAATATATTGTGCAGAAACCAAGCAAATGAAGTAAATTTTGTTTTTTTTTGTTGAAATATGTTTTAAATCGTTTGTAGTTTTTTATCCGAAAAAAAATTTTTTTTTTGCTCCGAAGGTTTCGGAGTAATCGAGAACGCATGTCAAAAAAAGGCAGAATTCAGCAATTTGAAAGCACTAAAAGTAATTTTCCTACAACTACAAACGACAAAATTGATTGTAGTGAAATTTTTTTTTTTGTAGCTTTTATAGTTACTCCGAAAATACAATATATTGTGCAGAAACCAAGCAAATGAAGTAAATTTTGGTTTTTTTTTGTTGAAATATGTTTTAAATCGTTTGTAGTTTTTTATCCGAAAAAAATTTTTTTTTTTGCTCCGAAGGTTTCGGAGATATGGCCTAATGCACATCACGCTGGAACCCGCTTTGAAAAAACTCAAACTTTTTTTGCATTTTTGTGAACTACAAACGATGAGATTGATTGTAGTGAAATTCATTTTTTTTTTGCTCCGAAGGTTTCGGAGTAATCGAGAACGCATGTCAAAAAAAGGCAGAATTCAGCAATTTGAAAGCACTAAAAGTAATTTTCCTACAACTACAAACGACAAAATTGATTGTAGTGAAATTTTTTTTTTTGTAGCTTTTATAGTTACTCCGAAAATACAATATATTGTGCAGAAACCAAGCAAATGAAGTAAATTTTGTTTTTTTTTTGTTGAAATATGTTTTAAATCGTTTGTAGTTTTTTATCCGAAAAAAAATTTTTTTTTTGCTCCGAAGGTTTCGGAGTAATCGAGAACGCATGTCAAAAAAAGGCAGAATTCAGCAATTTGAAAGCACTAAAAGTAATTTTCCTACAACTACAAACGACAAAATTGATTGTAGTGAAATTTTTTTTTTGTAGCTTTTATAGTTACTCCGAAAATACAATATATTGTGCAGAAACCAAGCAAATGAAGTAAATTTTGGTTTTTTTTTGTTGAAATATGTTTTAAATCGTTTGTAGTTTTTTATCCGAAAAAAATTTTTTTTTTTGCTCCGAAGGTTTCGGAGATATGGCCTAATGCACATCACGCTGGAACCCGCTTTGAAAAAACTCAAACTTTTTTTGCATTTTTGTGAACTACAAACGATGAGATTGATTGTAGTGAAATTCATTTTTTTTTTGCTCCGAAGGTTTCGGAGTAATCGAGAACGCATGTCAAAAAAAGGCAGAATTCAGCAATTTGAAAGCACTAAAAGTAATTTTCCTACAACTACAAACGACAAAATTGATTGTAGTGAAATTTTTTTTTTTGTAGCTTTTATAGTTACTCCGAAAATACAATATATTGTGCAGAAACCAAGCAAATGAAGTAAATTTTGTTTTTTTTTTGTTGAAATATGTTTTAAATCGTTTGTAGTTTTTTATCCGAAAAAAAATTTTTTTTTTGCTCCGAAGGTTTCGGAGTAATCGAGAACGCATGTCAAAAAAAGGCAGAATTCAGCAATTTGAAAGCACTAAAAGTAATTTTCCTACAACTACAAACGACAAAATTGATTGTAGTGAAATTTTTTTTTTTGTAGCTTTTATAGTTACTCCGAAAATACAATATATTGTGCAGAAACCAAGCAAATGAAGTAAATTTTGGTTTTTTTTTGTTGAAATATGTTTTAAATCGTTTGTAGTTTTTTATCCGAAAAAAATTTTTTTTTTTGCTCCGAAGGTTTCGGAGTAATCGAGAACGCATGTCAAAAAAAGGCAGAATTCAGCAATTTGAAAGCACTAAAAGTAATTTTCCTACAACTACAAACGACAAAATTGATTGTAGTGAAATTTTTTTTTTTGTAGCTTTTATAGTTACTCCGAAAATACAATATATTGTGCAGAAACCAAGCAAATGAAGTAAATTTTGTTTTTTTTTGTTGAAATATGTTTTAAATCGTTTGTAGTTTTTTATCCGAAAAAAAATTTTTTTTTTGCTCCGAAGGTTTCGGAGTAATCGAGAACGCATGTCAAAAAAAGGCAGAATTCAGCAATTTGAAAGCACTAAAAGTAATTTTCCTACAACTACAAACGACAAAATTGATTGTAGTGAAATTTTTTTTTTTGTAGCTTTTATAGTTACTCCGAAAATACAATATATTGTGCAGAAACCAAGCAAATGAAGTAAATTTTGGTTTTTTTTTGTTGAAATATGTTTTAAATCGTTTGTAGTTTTTTATCCGAAAAAAATTTTTTTTTTTGCTCCGAAGGTTTCGGAGTAATCGAGAACGCATGTCAAAAAAAGGCAGAATTCAGCAATTTGAAAGCACTAAAAGTAATTTTCCTACAACTACAAACGACAAAATTGATTGTAGTGAAATTTTTTTTTTTGTAGCTTTTATAGTTACTCCGAAAATACAATATATTGTGCAGAAACCAAGCAAATGAAGTAAATTTTGTTTTTTTTTTGTTGAAATATGTTTTAAATCGTTTGTAGTTTTTTATCCGAAAAAAAATTTTTTTTTTGCTCCGAAGGTTTCGGAGTAATCGAGAACGCATGTCAAAAAAAGGCAGAATTCAGCAATTTGAAAGCACTAAAAGTAATTTTCCTACAACTACAAACGACAAAATTGATTGTAGTGAAATTTTTTTTTTTGTAGCTTTTATAGTTACTCCGAAAATACAATATATTATGCAGAAACCAAGCAAATGAAGTAAATTTTGGTTTTTTTTTGTTGAAATATGCTTTAAATCGTTTGTAGTTTTTTATCCGAAAAAAATTTTTTTTTTGCTCCGAAGGTTTCGGAGTAATCGAGAACGCATGTCAAAAAAAGGCAGAATTCAGCAATTTGAAAGCACTAAAAGTAATTTTCCTACAACTACAAACGACAAAATTGATTGTAGTGAAATTTATTTTTTTTGTAGCTTTTATAGTTACTCCGAAAATACAATATATTGTGCAGAAACCAAGCAAATGAAGTAAATTTTGGTTTTTTTTTGTTGAAATATGTTTTAAATCGTTTGTAGTTTTTTATCCGAAAAAAATTTTTTTTTTTGCTCCGAAGGTTTCGGAGATATGGCCTAATGCACATCACGCTGGAACCCGCTTTGAAAAAACTCAAACTTTTTTTGCATTTTTGTGAACTACAAACGATGAGATTGATTGTAGTGAAATTCATTTTTTTTTTGCTCCGAAGGTTTCGGAGTAATCGAGAACGCATGTCAAAAAAAGGCAGAATTCAGCAATTTGAAAGCACTAAAAGTAATTTTCCTACAACTACAAACGACAAAATTGATTGTAGTGAAATTTTTTTTTTTGTAGCTTTTATAGTTACTCCGAAAATACAATATATTGTGCAGAAACCAAGCAAATGAAGTAAATTTTGTTTTTTTTTTGTTGAAATATGTTTTAAATCGTTTGTAGTTTTTTATCCGAAAAAAAATTTTTTTTTTGCTCCGAAGGTTTCGGAGTAATCGAGAACGCATGTCAAAAAAAGGCAGAATTCAGCAATTTGAAAGCACTAAAAGTAATTTTCCTACAACTACAAACGACAAAATTGATTGTAGTGAAATTTTTTTTTTTGTAGCTTTTATAGTTACTCCGAAAATACAATATATTGTGCAGAAACCAAGCAAATGAAGTAAATTTTGGTTTTTTTTTGTTGAAATATGTTTTAAATCGTTTGTAGTTTTTTATCCGAAAAAAATTTTTTTTTTTGCTCCGAAGGTTTCGGAGTAATCGAGAACGCATGTCAAAAAAAGGCAGAATTCAGCAATTTGAAAGCACTAAAAGTAATTTTCCTACAACTACAAACGACAAAATTGATTGTAGTGAAATTTTTTTTTTTGTAGCTTTTATAGTTACTCCGAAAATACAATATATTGTGCAGAAACCAAGCAAATGAAGTAAATTTTGGTTTTTTTTTGTTGAAATATGTTTTAAATCGTTTGTAGTTTTTTATCCGAAAAAAATTTTTTTTTTTGCTCCGAAGGTTTCGGAGTAATCGAGAACGCATGTCAAAAAAAGGCAGAATTCAGCAATTTGAAAGCACTAAAAGTAATTTTCCTACAACTACAAACGACAAAATTGATTGTAGTGAAATTTTTTTTTTTGTAGCTTTTATAGTTACTCCGAAAATACAATATATTGTGCAGAAACCAAGCAAATGAAGTAAATTTGAGTTTTTTTTTGTTAAAATATGTTTTAAATCGTTTGTAGTTTTTTATACGAAAAAAAAATTTTTTTTTGCTCCAAAGGTTTCGGAGATATGGCCTAATGCACATCACGCTGGAACCCGCTTTGAAAAAACTCAAACTTTTTTTGCATTTTTGTGAACTACAAACGATGAGATTGATTGTAGTGAAATTCATTTTTTTTTTGCTCCAAAGGTTTCGGAGATATCGAAAACGCATGTTAAAAAAAGGCAGAATTCAGCAATTTGAAAGCACTAAAAGTACTTTTCCTACAACTACAAACGACAAAATTGATTGTAGTGAAATTTTTTTTTTTGTAGCTTTTATAGTTACTCCGAAAATACAATATATTGTGCAGAAACCAAGCAAATGAAGTAAATTTTGGTTTTTTTTTGTTGAAATATGTTTTAAATCGTTTGTAGTTTTTTATCCGAAAAAAATTTTTTTTTTTGCTCCAAAGGTTTCGGAGATATGGCCTAATGCACATCACGCTGGAACCCGCTTTGAAAAAACTCAAACTTTTTTTGCATTTTTGTGAACTACAAACGATGAGATTGATTGTAGTGAAATTCATTTTTTTTTTGCTCCGAAGGTTTCGGAGTAATCGAGAACGCATGTCAAAAAAAGGCAGAATTCAGCAATTTGAAAGCACTAAAAGTAATTTTCCTACAACTACAAACGACAAAATTGATTGTAGTGAAATTTTTTTTTTTGTAGCTTTTATAGTTACTCCGAAAATACAATATATTGTGCAGAAACCAAGCAAATGAAGTAAATTTTGGTTTTTTTTTGTTGAAATATGTTTTAAATCGTTTGTAGTTTTTTATCCGAAAAAAATTTTTTTTTTTGCTCCAAAGGTTTCGGAGATATGGCCTAATGCACATCACGCTGGAACCCGCTTTGAAAAAACTCAAACTTTTTTTGCATTTTTGTGAACTACAAACGATGAGATTGATTGTAGTGAAATTCATTTTTTTTTTGCTCCGAAGGTTTCGGAGTAATCGAGAACGCATGTCAAAAAAAGGCAGAATTCAGCAATTTGAAAGCACTAAAAGTAATTTTCCTACAACTACAAACGACAAAATTGATTGTAGTGAAATTTTTTTTTTTGTAGCTTTTATAGTTATTCCGAAAATACAATATATTGTGCAGAAACCAAGCAAATGAAGTAAATTTTGGTTTTTTTTTGTTGAAATATGTTTTAAATCGTTTGTAGTTTTTTATCCGAAAAAAAATTTTTTTTTTGCTCCGAAGGTTTCGGAGTAATCGAGAACGCATGTCAAAAAAAGGCAGAATTCAGCAATTTGAAAGCACTAAAAGTAATTTTCCTACAACTACAAACGACAAAATTGATTGTAGTGAAATTTTTTTTTTTGTAGCTTTTATAGTTACTCCGAAAATACAATATATTGTGCAGAAACCAAGCAAATGAAGTAAATTTTGGTTTTTTTTTGTTAAAATAAGTTTTAAATCGTTTGTAGTTTTTTATACGAAAAAAAATTTTTTTTTTGCTCCAAAGGTTTCGGAGATATGGCCTAATGCACATCACGCTGGAACCCGCTTTGAAAAAACTCAAACTTTTTTTGCATTTTTGTGAACTACAAACGATGAGATTGATTGTAGTGAAATTCATTTTTTTTTTGCTCCGAAGGTTTCGGAGTAATCGAGAACGCATGTCAAAAAAAGGCAGAATTCAGCAATTTGAAAGCACTAAAAGTAATTTTCCTACAACTACAAACGACAAAATTGATTGTAGTGAAATTTTTTTTTTTGTAGCTTTTATAGTTACTCCGAAAATACAATATATTGTGCAGAAACCAAGCAAATGAAGTAAATTTTGGTTTTTTTTTGTTGAAATATGTTTTAAATCGTTTGTAGTTTTTTATCCGAAAAAAATTTTTTTTTTTGCTCCGAAGGTTTCGGAGTAATCGAGAACGCATGTCAAAAAAAGGCAGAATTCAGCAATTTGAAAGCACTAAAAGTAATTTTCCTACAACTACAAACGACAAAATTGATTGTAGTGAAATTTTTTTTTTTGTAGCTTTTATAGTTACTCCGAAAATACAATATATTGTGCAGAAACCAAGCAAATGAAGTAAATTTTGTTTTTTTTTTGTTGAAATATGTTTTAAATCGTTTGTAGTTTTTTATCCGAAAAAAAATTTTTTTTTTGCTCCGAAGGTTTCGGAGTAATCGAGAACGCATGTCAAAAAAAGGCAGAATTCAGCAATTTGAAAGCACTAAAAGTAATTTTCCTACAACTACAAACGACAAAATTGATTGTAGTGAAATTTTTTTTTTTGTAGCTTTTATAGTTACTCCGAAAATACAATATATTGTGCAGAAACCAAGCAAATGAAGTAAATTTTGGTTTTTTTTTGTTGAAATATGTTTTAAATCGTTTGTAGTTTTTTATCCGAAAAAAATTTTTTTTTTTGCTCCGAAGGTTTCGGAGTAATCGAGAACGCATGTCAAAAAAAGGCAGAATTCAGCAATTTGAAAGCACTAAAAGTAATTTTCCTACAACTACAAACGACAAAATTGATTGTAGTGAAATTTTTTTTTTTGTAGCTTTTATAGTTACTCCGAAAATACAATATATTGTGCAGAAACCAAGCAAATGAAGTAAATTTTGTTTTTTTTTTGTTGAAATATGTTTTAAATCGTTTGTAGTTTTTTATCCGAAAAAAAATTTTTTTTTTGCTCCGAAGGTTTCGGAGTAATCGAGAACGCATGTCAAAAAAAGGCAGAATTCAGCAATTTGAAAGCACTAAAAGTAATTTTCCTACAACTACAAACGACAAAATTGATTGTAGTGAAATTTTTTTTTTTGTAGCTTTTATAGTTACTCCGAAAATACAATATATTATGCAGAAACCAAGCAAATGAAGTAAATTTTGGTTTTTTTTTGTTGAAATATGCTTTAAATCGTTTGTAGTTTTTTATCCGAAAAAAATTTTTTTTTTTGCTCCGAAGGTTTCGGAGTAATCGAGAACGCATGTCAAAAAAAGGCAGAATTCAGCAATTTGAAAGCACTAAAAGTAATTTTCCTACAACTACAAACGACAAAATTGATTGTAGTGAAATTTTTTTTTTTGTAGCTTTTATAGTTACTCCGAAAATACAATATATTGTGCAGAAACCAAGCAAATGAAGTAAATTTTGTTTTTTTTTTGTTGAAATATGTTTTAAATCGTTTGTAGTTTTTTATCCGAAAAAAAATTTTTTTTTTGCTCCGAAGGTTTCGGAGTAATCGAGAACGCATGTCAAAAAAAGGCAGAATTCAGCAATTTGAAAGCACTAAAAGTAATTTTCCTACAACTACAAACGACAAAATTGATTGTAGTGAAATTTTTTTTTTTGTAGCTTTTATAGTTACTCCGAAAATACAATATATTGTGCAGAAACCAAGCAAATGAAGTAAATTTTGGTTTTTTTTTGTTGAAATATGTTTTAAATCGTTTGTAGTTTTTTATCCGAAAAAAATTTTTTTTTTTGCTCCGAAGGTTTCGGAGATATGGCCTAATGCACATCACGCTGGAACCCGCTTTGAAAAAACTCAAACTTTTTTTGCATTTTTGTGAACTACAAACGATGAGATTGATTGTAGTGAAATTCATTTTTTTTTTGCTCCGAAGGTTTCGGAGTAATCGAGAACGCATGTCAAAAAAAGGCAGAATTCAGCAATTTGAAAGCACTAAAAGTAATTTTCCTACAACTACAAACGACAAAATTGATTGTAGTGAAATTTTTTTTTTTGTAGCTTTTATAGTTACTCCGAAAATACAATATATTGTGCAGAAACCAAGCAAATGAAGTAAATTTTGTTTTTTTTTTGTTGAAATATGTTTTAAATCGTTTGTAGTTTTTTATCCGAAAAAAAATTTTTTTTTTGCTCCGAAGGTTTCGGAGTAATCGAGAACGCATGTCAAAAAAAGGCAGAATTCAGCAATTTGAAAGCACTAAAAGTAATTTTCCTACAACTACAAACGACAAAATTGATTGTAGTGAAATTTTTTTTTTGTAGCTTTTATAGTTACTCCGAAAATACAATATATTGTGCAGAAACCAAGCAAATGAAGTAAATTTTGGTTTTTTTTTGTTGAAATATGTTTTAAATCGTTTGTAGTTTTTTATCCGAAAAAAATTTTTTTTTTTGCTCCGAAGGTTTCGGAGATATGGCCTAATGCACATCACGCTGGAACCCGCTTTGAAAAAACTCAAACTTTTTTTGCATTTTTGTGAACTACAAACGATGAGATTGATTGTAGTGAAATTCATTTTTTTTTTGCTCCGAAGGTTTCGGAGTAATCGAGAACGCATGTCAAAAAAAGGCAGAATTCAGCAATTTGAAAGCACTAAAAGTAATTTTCCTACAACTACAAACGACAAAATTGATTGTAGTGAAATTTTTTTTTTTGTAGCTTTTATAGTTACTCCGAAAATACAATATATTGTGCAGAAACCAAGCAAATGAAGTAAATTTTGTTTTTTTTTTGTTGAAATATGTTTTAAATCGTTTGTAGTTTTTTATCCGAAAAAAAATTTTTTTTTTGCTCCGAAGGTTTCGGAGTAATCGAGAACGCATGTCAAAAAAAGGCAGAATTCAGCAATTTGAAAGCACTAAAAGTAATTTTCCTACAACTACAAACGACAAAATTGATTGTAGTGAAATTTTTTTTTTTGTAGCTTTTATAGTTACTCCGAAAATACAATATATTGTGCAGAAACCAAGCAAATGAAGTAAATTTTGGTTTTTTTTTGTTGAAATATGTTTTAAATCGTTTGTAGTTTTTTATCCGAAAAAAATTTTTTTTTTTGCTCCGAAGGTTTCGGAGTAATCGAGAACGCATGTCAAAAAAAGGCAGAATTCAGCAATTTGAAAGCACTAAAAGTAATTTTCCTACAACTACAAACGACAAAATTGATTGTAGTGAAATTTTTTTTTTTGTAGCTTTTATAGTTACTCCGAAAATACAATATATTGTGCAGAAACCAAGCAAATGAAGTAAATTTTGTTTTTTTTTGTTGAAATATGTTTTAAATCGTTTGTAGTTTTTTATCCGAAAAAAAATTTTTTTTTTGCTCCGAAGGTTTCGGAGTAATCGAGAACGCATGTCAAAAAAAGGCAGAATTCAGCAATTTGAAAGCACTAAAAGTAATTTTCCTACAACTACAAACGACAAAATTGATTGTAGTGAAATTTTTTTTTTTGTAGCTTTTATAGTTACTCCGAAAATACAATATATTGTGCAGAAACCAAGCAAATGAACTAAATTTTGGTTTTTTTTTTGTTGAAATATGTTTTAAATCGTTTGTAGTTTTTTATCCGAAAAAAATTTTTTTTTTTGCTCCGAAGGTTTCGGAGTAATCGAGAACGCATGTCAAAAAAAGGCAGAATTCAGCAATTTGAAAGCACTAAAAGTAATTTTCCTACAACTACAAACGACAAAATTGATTGTAGTGAAATTTTTTTTTTTGTAGCTTTTATAGTTACTCCGAAAATACAATATATTGTGCAGAAACCAAGCAAATGAAGTAAATTTTGTTTTTTTTTTGTTGAAATATGTTTTAAATCGTTTGTAGTTTTTTATCCGAAAAAAAATTTTTTTTTTGCTCCGAAGGTTTCGGAGTAATCGAGAACGCATGTCAAAAAAAGGCAGAATTCAGCAATTTGAAAGCACTAAAAGTAATTTTCCTACAACTACAAACGACAAAATTGATTGTAGTGAAATTTTTTTTTTTGTAGCTTTTATAGTTACTCCGAAAATACAATATATTATGCAGAAACCAAGCAAATGAAGTAAATTTTGGTTTTTTTTTGTTGAAATATGCTTTAAATCGTTTGTAGTTTTTTATCCGAAAAAAATTTTTTTTTTGCTCCGAAGGTTTCGGAGTAATCGAGAACGCATGTCAAAAAAAGGCAGAATTCAGCAATTTGAAAGCACTAAAAGTAATTTTCCTACAACTACAAACGACAAAATTGATTGTAGTGAAATTTTTTTTTTGTAGCTTTTATAGTTACTCCGAAAATACAATATATTGTGCAGAAACCAAGCAAATGAAGTAAATTTTGGTTTTTTTTTGTTGAAATATGTTTTAAATCGTTTGTAGTTTTTTATCCGAAAAAAATTTTTTTTTTTGCTCCGAAGGTTTCGGAGTAATCGAGAACGCATGTCAAAAAAAGGCAGAATTCAGCAATTTGAAAGCACTAAAAGTAATTTTCCTACAACTACAAACGACAAAATTGATTGTAGTGAAATTTTTTTTTTTGTAGCTTTTATAGTTACTCCGAAAATACAATATATTGTGCAGAAACCAAGCAAATGAAGTAAATTTTGTTTTTTTTTTGTTGAAATATGTTTTAAATCGTTTGTAGTTTTTTATCCGAAAAAAAATTTTTTTTTTGCTCCGAAGGTTTCGGAGTAATCGAGAACGCATGTCAAAAAAAGGCAGAATTCAGCAATTTGAAAGCACTAAAAGTAATTTTCCTACAACTACAAACGACAAAATTGATTGTAGTGAAATTTTTTTTTTTGTAGCTTTTATAGTTACTCCGAAAATACAATATATTGTGCAGAAACCAAGCAAATGAAGTAAATTTTGGTTTTTTTTTGTTGAAATATGTTTTAAATCGTTTGTAGTTTTTTATCCGAAAAAAAATTTTTTTTTTGCTCCGAAGGTTTCGGAGTAATCGAGAACGCATGTCAAAAAAAGGCAGAATTCAGCAATTTGAAAGCACTAAAAGTAATTTTCCTACAACTACAAACGACAAAATTGATTGTAGTGAAATTTTTTTTTTTGTAGCTTTTATAGTTACTCCGAAAATACAATATATTGTGCAGAAACCAAGCAAATGAAGTAAATTTTGTTTTTTTTTTGTTGAAATATGTTTTAAATCGTTTGTAGTTTTTTATCCGAAAAAAAATTTTTTTTTTGCTCCGAAGGTTTCGGAGTAATCGAGAACGCATGTCAAAAAAAGGCAGAATTCAGCAATTTGAAAGCACTAAAAGTAATTTTCCTACAACTACAAACGACAAAATTGATTGTAGTGAAATTTTTTTTTTGTAGCTTTTATAGTTACTCCGAAAATACAATATATTATGCAGAAACCAAGCAAATGAAGTAAATTTTGGTTTTTTTTTGTTGAAATATGCTTTAAATCGTTTGTAGTTTTTTATCCGAAAAAAATTTTTTTTTTTGCTCCGAAGGTTTCGGAGTAATCGAGAACGCATGTCAAAAAAAGGCAGAATTCAGCAATTTGAAAGCACTAAAAGTAATTTTCCTACAACTACAAACGACAAAATTGATTGTAGTGAAATTTTTTTTTTTGTAGCTTTTATAGTTACTCCGAAAATACAATATATTGTGCAGAAACCAAGCAAATGAAGTAAATTTTGTTTTTTTTTGTTGAAATATGTTTTAAATCGTTTGTAGTTTTTTATCCGAAAAAAAATTTTTTTTTTGCTCCGAAGGTTTCGGAGTAATCGAGAACGCATGTCAAAAAAAGGCAGAATTCAGCAATTTGAAAGCACTAAAAGTAATTTTCCTACAACTACAAACGACAAAATTGATTGTAGTGAAATTTTTTTTTTTGTAGCTTTTATAGTTACTCCGAAAATACAATATATTGTGCAGAAACCAAGCAAATGAAGTAAATTTTGGTTTTTTTTTGTTGAAATATGTTTTAAATCGTTTGTAGTTTTTTATCCGAAAAAAATTTTTTTTTTTGCTCCGAAGGTTTCGGAGATATGGCCTAATGCACATCACGCTGGAACCCGCTTTGAAAAAACTCAAACTTTTTTTGCATTTTTGTGAACTACAAACGATGAGATTGATTGTAGTGAAATTCATTTTTTTTTTGCTCCGAAGGTTTCGGAGTAATCGAGAACGCATGTCAAAAAAAGGCAGAATTCAGCAATTTGAAAGCACTAAAAGTAATTTTCCTACAACTACAAACGACAAAATTGATTGTAGTGAAATTTTTTTTTTTGTAGCTTTTATAGTTACTCCGAAAATACAATATATTGTGCAGAAACCAAGCAAATGAAGTAAATTTTGTTTTTTTTTTGTTGAAATATGTTTTAAATCGTTTGTAGTTTTTTATCCGAAAAAAAATTTTTTTTTTGCTCCGAAGGTTTCGGAGTAATCGAGAACGCATGTCAAAAAAAGGCAGAATTCAGCAATTTGAAAGCACTAAAAGTAATTTTCCTACAACTACAAACGACAAAATTGATTGTAGTGAAATTTTTTTTTTGTAGCTTTTATAGTTACTCCGAAAATACAATATATTGTGCAGAAACCAAGCAAATGAAGTAAATTTTGGTTTTTTTTTGTTGAAATATGTTTTAAATCGTTTGTAGTTTTTTATCCGAAAAAAAATTTTTTTTTTGCTCCGAAGGTTTCGGAGATATGGCCTAATGCACATCACGCTGGAACCCGCTTTGAAAAAACTCAAACTTTTTTTGCATTTTTGTGAACTACAAACGATGAGATTGATTGTAGTGAAATTCATTTTTTTTTTGCTCCGAAGGTTTCGGAGTAATCGAGAACGCATGTCAAAAAAAGGCAGAATTCAGCAATTTGAAAGCACTAAAAGTAATTTTCCTACAACTACAAACGACAAAATTGATTGTAGTGAAATTTTTTTTTTTGTAGCTTTTATAGTTACTCCGAAAATACAATATATTGTGCAGAAACCAAGCAAATGAAGTAAATTTTGTTTTTTTTTTGTTGAAATATGTTTTAAATCGTTTGTAGTTTTTTATCCGAAAAAAAATTTTTTTTTTGCTCCGAAGGTTTCGGAGTAATCGAGAACGCATGTCAAAAAAAGGCAGAATTCAGCAATTTGAAAGCACTAAAAGTAATTTTCCTACAACTACAAACGACAAAATTGATTGTAGTGAAATTTTTTTTTTTGTAGCTTTTATAGTTACTCCGAAAATACAATATATTGTGCAGAAACCAAGCAAATGAAGTAAATTTTGTTTTTTTTTGTTGAAATATGTTTTAAATCGTTTGTAGTTTTTTATCCGAAAAAAAATTTTTTTTTTGCTCCGAAGGTTTCGGAGTAATCGAGAACGCATGTCAAAAAAAGGCAGAATTCAGCAATTTGAAAGCACTAAAAGTAATTTTCCTACAACTACAAACGACAAAATTGATTGTAGTGAAATTTTTTTTTTTGTAGCTTTTATAGTTACTCCGAAAATACAATATATTGTGCAGAAACCAAGCAAATGAAGTAAATTTTGGTTTTTTTTTGTTGAAATATGTTTTAAATCGTTTGTAGTTTTTTATCCGAAAAAAATTTTTTTTTTTGCTCCGAAGGTTTCGGAGTAATCGAGAACGCATGTCAAAAAAAGGCAGAATTCAGCAATTTGAAAGCACTAAAAGTAATTTTCCTACAACTACAAACGACAAAATTGATTGTAGTGAAATTTTTTTTTTTGTAGCTTTTATAGTTACTCCGAAAATACAATATATTGTGCAGAAACCAAGCAAATGAAGTAAATTTTGTTTTTTTTTTGTTGAAATATGTTTTAAATCGTTTGTAGTTTTTTATCCGAAAAAAAATTTTTTTTTTGCTCCGAAGGTTTCGGAGTAATCGAGAACGCATGTCAAAAAAAGGCAGAATTCAGCAATTTGAAAGCACTAAAAGTAATTTTCCTACAACTACAAACGACAAAATTGATTGTAGTGAAATTTTTTTTTTTGTAGCTTTTATAGTTACTCCGAAAATACAATATATTATGCAGAAACCAAGCAAATGAAGTAAATTTTGGTTTTTTTTTGTTGAAATATGCTTTAAATCGTTTGTAGTTTTTTATCCGAAAAAAATTTTTTTTTTGCTCCGAAGGTTTCGGAGTAATCGAGAACGCATGTCAAAAAAAGGCAGAATTCAGCAATTTGAAAGCACTAAAAGTAATTTTCCTACAACTACAAACGACAAAATTGATTGTAGTGAAATTTATTTTTTTTGTAGCTTTTATAGTTACTCCGAAAATACAATATATTGTGCAGAAACCAAGCAAATGAAGTAAATTTTGGTTTTTTTTTGTTGAAATATGTTTTAAATCGTTTGTAGTTTTTTATCCGAAAAAAATTTTTTTTTTTGCTCCGAAGGTTTCGGAGATATGGCCTAATGCACATCACGCTGGAACCCGCTTTGAAAAAACTCAAACTTTTTTTGCATTTTTGTGAACTACAAACGATGAGATTGATTGTAGTGAAATTCATTTTTTTTTTGCTCCGAAGGTTTCGGAGTAATCGAGAACGCATGTCAAAAAAAGGCAGAATTCAGCAATTTGAAAGCACTAAAAGTAATTTTCCTACAACTACAAACGACAAAATTGATTGTAGTGAAATTTTTTTTTTTGTAGCTTTTATAGTTACTCCGAAAATACAATATATTGTGCAGAAACCAAGCAAATGAAGTAAATTTTGTTTTTTTTTTGTTGAAATATGTTTTAAATCGTTTGTAGTTTTTTATCCGAAAAAAAATTTTTTTTTTGCTCCGAAGGTTTCGGAGTAATCGAGAACGCATGTCAAAAAAAGGCAGAATTCAGCAATTTGAAAGCACTAAAAGTAATTTTCCTACAACTACAAACGACAAAATTGATTGTAGTGAAATTTTTTTTTTTGTAGCTTTTATAGTTACTCCGAAAATACAATATATTGTGCAGAAACCAAGCAAATGAAGTAAATTTTGGTTTTTTTTTGTTGAAATATGTTTTAAATCGTTTGTAGTTTTTTATCCGAAAAAAATTTTTTTTTTTGCTCCGAAGGTTTCGGAGATATGGCCTAATGCACATCACGCTGGAACCCGCTTTGAAAAAACTCAAACTTTTTTTGCATTTTTGTGAACTACAAACGATGAGATTGATTGTAGTGAAATTCATTTTTTTTTTGCTCCGAAGGTTTCGGAGTAATCGAGAACGCATGTCAAAAAAAGGCAGAATTCAGCAATTTGAAAGCACTAAAAGTAATTTTCCTACAACTACAAACGACAAAATTGATTGTAGTGAAATTTTTTTTTTTGTAGCTTTTATAGTTACTCCGAAAATACAATATATTGTGCAGAAACCAAGCAAATGAAGTAAATTTTGGTTTTTTTTTGTTGAAATATGTTTTAAATCGTTTGTAGTTTTTTATCCGAAAAAAATTTTTTTTTTTGCTCCGAAGGTTTCGGAGTAATCGAGAACGCATGTCAAAAAAAGGCAGAATTCAGCAATTTGAAAGCACTAAAAGTAATTTTCCTACAACTACAAACGACAAAATTGATTGTAGTGAAATTTTTTTTTTTGTAGCTTTTATAGTTACTCCGAAAATACAATATATTGTGCAGAAACCAAGCAAATGAAGTAAATTTTGTTTTTTTTTTGTTGAAATATGTTTTAAATCGTTTGTAGTTTTTTATCCGAAAAAAAATTTTTTTTTTGCTCCGAAGGTTTCGGAGTAATCGAGAACGCATGTCAAAAAAAGGCAGAATTCAGCAATTTGAAAGCACTAAAAGTAATTTTCCTACAACTACAAACGACAAAATTGATTGTAGTGAAATTTTTTTCTTTGTAGCTTTTATAGTTACTCCGAAAATACAATATATTGTGCAGAAACCAAGCAAATGAAGTAAATTTTGGTTTTTTTTTGTTGAAATATGTTTTAAATCGTTTGTAGTTTTTTATCCGAACAAAATTTTTTTTTTTGCTCCGAAGGTTTCGGAGTAATCGAGAACGCATGTCAAAAAAAGGCAGAATTCAGCAATTTGAAAGCACTAAAAGTAATTTTCCTACAACTACAAACGACAAAATTGATTGTAGTGAAATTTTTTTTTTGTAGCTTTTATAGTTACTCCGAAAATACAATATATTGTGCAGAAACCAAGCAAATGAAGTAAATTTTGTTTTTTTTTTGTTGAAATATGTTTTAAATCGTTTGTAGTTTTTTATCCGAAAAAAAATTTTTTTTTTGCTCCGAAGGTTTCGGAGTAATCGAGAACGCATGTCAAAAAAAGGCAGAATTCAGCAATTTGAAAGCACTAAAAGTAATTTTCCTACAACTACAAACGACAAAATTGATTGTAGTGAAATTTTTTTTTTTGTAGCTTTTATAGTTACTCCGAAAATACAATATATTGTGCAGAAACCAAGCAAATGAAGTAAATTTTGGTTTTTTTTTGTTGAAATATGTTTTAAATCGTTTGTAGTTTTTTATCCGAAAAAAATTTTTTTTTTTGCTCCGAAGGTTTCGGAGTAATCGAGAACGCATGTCAAAAAAAGGCAGAATTCAGCAATTTGAAAGCACTAAAAGTAATTTTCCTACAACTACAAACGACAAAATTGATTGTAGTGAAATTTTTTTTTTTGTAGCTTTTATAGTTACTCCGAAAATACAATATATTGTGCAGAAACCAAGCAAATGAAGTAAATTTTGTTTTTTTTTTGTTGAAATATGTTTTAAATCGTTTGTAGTTTTTTATCCGAAAAAAAATTTTTTTTTTGCTCCGAAGGTTTCGGAGTAATCGAGAACGCATGTCAAAAAAAGGCAGAATTCAGCAATTTGAAAGCACTAAAAGTAATTTTCCTACAACTACAAACGACAAAATTGATTGTAGTGAAATTTTTTTTTTTGTAGCTTTTATAGTTACTCCGAAAATACAATATATTATGCAGAAACCAAGCAAATGAAGTAAATTTTGGTTTTTTTTTGTTGAAATATGCTTTAAATCGTTTGTAGTTTTTTATCCGAAAAAAATTTTTTTTTTTGCTCCGAAGGTTTCGGAGTAATCGAGAACGCATGTCAAAAAAAGGCAGAATTCAGCAATTTGAAAGCACTAAAAGTAATTTTCCTACAACTACAAACGACAAAATTGATTGTAGTGAAATTTTTTTTTTTGTAGCTTTTATAGTTACTCCGAAAATACAATATATTGTGCAGAAACTAAGCAAATGAAGTAAATTTTGGTTTTTTTTTGTTGAAATATGTTTTAAATCGTTTGTAGTTTTTTATCCGAAAAAAATTTTTTTTTTTGCTCCGAAGGTTTCGGAGATATGGCCTAATGCACATCACGCTGGAACCCGCTTTGAAAAAACTCAAACTTTTTTTGCATTTTTGTGAACTACAAACGATGAGATTGATTGTAGTGAAATTCATTTTTTTTTTGCTCCGAAGGTTTCGGAGTAATCGAGAACGCATGTCAAAAAAAGGCAGAATTCAGCAATTTGAAAGCACTAAAAGTAATTTTCCTACAACTACAAACGACAAAATTGATTGTAGTGAAATTTTTTTTTTTGTAGCTTTTATAGTTACTCCGAAAATACAATATATTGTGCAGAAACCAAGCAAATGAAGTAAATTTTGGTTTTTTTTTGTTGAAATATGCTTTAAATCGTTTGTAGTTTTTTATCCGAAAAAAATTTTTTTTTTTGCTCCGAAGGTTTCGGAGTAATCGAGAACGCATGTCAAAAAAAGGCAGAATTCAGCAATTTGAAAGCACTAAAAGTAATTTTCCTACAACTACAAACGACAAAATTGATTGTAGTGAAATTTTTTTTTTTGTAGCTTTTATAGTTACTCCGAAAATACAATATATTGTGCAGAAACCAAGCAAATGAAGTAAATTTTGGTTTTTTTTTGTTGAAATATGCTTTAAATCGTTTGTAGTTTTTTATCCGAAAAAAAATTTTTTTTTTGCTCCGAAGGTTTCGGAGTAATCGAGAACGCATGTCAAAAAAAGGCAGAATTCAGCAATTTGAAAGCACTAAAAGTAATTTTCCTACAACTACAAACGACAAAATTGATTGTAGTGAAATTTTTTTTTTTGTAGCTTTTATAGTTACTCCGAAAATACAATATATTGTGCAGAAACCAAGCAAATGAAGTAAATTTTGGTTTTTTTTTGTTGAAATATGTTTTAAATCGTTTGTAGTTTTTTATCCGAAAAAAAATTTTTTTTTTGCTCCGAAGGTTTCGGAGATATGGCCTAATGCACATCACGCTGGAACCCGCTTTGAAAAAACTCAAACTTTTTTTGCATTTTTGTGAACTACAAACGATGAGATTGATTGTAGTGAAATTCATTTTTTTTTTGCTCCGAAGGTTTCGGAGTAATCGAGAACGCATGTCAAAAAAAGGCAGAATTCAGCAATTTGAAAGCACTAAAAGTAATTTTCCTACAACTACAAACGACAAAATTGATTGTAGTGAAATTTTTTTTTTTGTAGCTTTTATAGTTACTCCGAAAATACAATATATTGTGCAGAAACCAAGCAAATGAAGTAAATTTTGTTTTTTTTTTGTTGAAATATGTTTTAAATCGTTTGTAGTTTTTTATCCGAAAAAAAATTTTTTTTTTGCTCCGAAGGTTTCGGAGTAATCGAGAACGCATGTCAAAAAAAGGCAGAATTCAGCAATTTGAAAGCACTAAAAGTAATTTTCCTACAACTACAAACGACAAAATTGATTGTAGTGAAATTTTTTTTTTTGTAGCTTTTATAGTTACTCCGAAAATACAATATATTATGCAGAAACCAAGCAAATGAAGTAAATTTTGGTTTTTTTTTGTTGAAATATGCTTTAAATCGTTTGTAGTTTTTTATCCGAAAAAAATTTTTTTTTTGCTCCGAAGGTTTCGGAGTAATCGAGAACGCATGTCAAAAAAAGGCAGAATTCAGCAATTTGAAAGCACTAAAAGTAATTTTCCTACAACTACAAACGACAAAATTGATTGTAGTGAAATTTTTTTTTTTGTAGCTTTTATAGTTACTCCGAAAATACAATATATTGTGCAGAAACCAAGCAAATGAAGTAAATTTTGGTTTTTTTTTGTTGAAATATGTTTTAAATCGTTTGTAGTTTTTTATCCGAAAAAAATTTTTTTTTTTGCTCCGAAGGTTTCGGAGATATGGCCTAATGCACATCACGCTGGAACCCGCTTTGAAAAAACTCAAACTTTTTTTGCATTTTTGTGAACTACAAACGATGAGATTGATTGTAGTGAAATTCATTTTTTTTTTGCTCCGAAGGTTTCGGAGTAATCGAGAACGCATGTCAAAAAAAGGCAGAATTCAGCAATTTGAAAGCACTAAAAGTAATTTTCCTACAACTACAAACGACAAAATTGATTGTAGTGAAATTTTTTTTTTTGTAGCTTTTATAGTTACTCCGAAAATACAATATATTGTGCAGAAACCAAGCAAATGAAGTAAATTTTGTTTTTTTTTTGTTGAAATATGTTTTAAATCGTTTGTAGTTTTTTATCCGAAAAAAAATTTTTTTTTTGCTCCGAAGGTTTCGGAGTAATCGAGAACGCATGTCAAAAAAAGGCAGAATTCAGCAATTTGAAAGCACTAAAAGTAATTTTAGTAACGACAAAATTGATTGTAGTGAAATTTTTTTTTTTGTAGCTTTTATAGTTACTCCGAAAATACAATATATTGTGCAGAAACCAAGCAAATGAAGTAAATTTTGGTTTTTTTTTGTTGAAATATGTTTTAAATCGTTTGTAGTTTTTTATCCGAAAAAAATTTTTTTTTTTGCTCCGAAGGTTTCGGAGATATGGCCTAATGCACATCACGCTGGAACCCGCTTTGAAAAAACTCAAACTTTTTTTGCATTTTTGTGAACTACAAACGATGAGATTGATTGTAGTGAAATTCATTTTTTTTTTGCTCCGAAGGTTTCGGAGTAATCGAGAACGCATGTCAAAAAAAGGCAGAATTCAGCAATTTGAAAGCACTAAAAGTAATTTTCCTACAACTACAAACGACAAAATTGATTGTAGTGAAATTTTTTTTTTTGTAGCTTTTATAGTTACTCCGAAAATACAATATATTGTGCAGAAACCAAGCAAATGAAGTAAATTTTGGTTTTTTTTTGTTGAAATATGTTTTAAATCGTTTGTAGTTTTTTATCCGAAAAAAATTTTTTTTTTTGCTCCGAAGGTTTCGGAGTAATCGAGAACGCATGTCAAAAAAAGGCAGAATTCAGCAATTTGAAAGCACTAAAAGTAATTTTCCTACAACTACAAACGACAAAATTGATTGTAGTGAAATTTTTTTTTTTGTAGCTTTTATAGTTACTCCGAAAATACAATATATTGTGCAGAAACCAAGCAAATGAAGTAAATTTTGTTTTTTTTTTGTTGAAATATGTTTTAAATCGTTTGTAGTTTTTTATCCGAAAAAAAATTTTTTTTTTGCTCCGAAGGTTTCGGAGTAATCGAGAACGCATGTCAAAAAAAGGCAGAATTCAGCAATTTGAAAGCACTAAAAGTAATTTTCCTACAACTACAAACGACAAAATTGATTGTAGTGAAATTTTTTTTTTTGTAGCTTTTATAGTTACTCCGAAAATACAATATATTGTGCAGAAACCAAGCAAATGAAGTAAATTTTGGTTTTTTTTTGTTGAAATATGTTTTAAATCGTTTGTAGTTTTTTATCCGAACAAAATTTTTTTTTTTGCTCCGAAGGTTTCGGAGTAATCGAGAACGCATGTCAAAAAAAGGCAGAATTCAGCAATTTGAAAGCACTAAAAGTAATTTTCCTACAACTACAAACGACAAAATTGATTGTAGTGAAATTTTTTTTTTGTAGCTTTTATAGTTACTCCGAAAATACAATATATTGTGCAGAAACCAAGCAAATGAAGTAAATTTTGTTTTTTTTTTGTTGAAATATGTTTTAAATCGTTTGTAGTTTTTTATCCGAAAAAAAATTTTTTTTTTGCTCCGAAGGTTTCGGAGTAATCGAGAACGCATGTCAAAAAAAGGCAGAATTCAGCAATTTGAAAGCACTAAAAGTAATTTTCCTACAACTACAAACGACAAAATTGATTGTAGTGAAATTTTTTTTTTTGTAGCTTTTATAGTTACTCCGAAAATACAATATATTGTGCAGAAACCAAGCAAATGAAGTAAATTTTGGTTTTTTTTTGTTGAAATATGTTTTAAATCGTTTGTAGTTTTTTATCCGAAAAAAATTTTTTTTTTTGCTCCGAAGGTTTCGGAGTAATCGAGAACGCATGTCAAAAAAAGGCAGAATTCAGCAATTTGAAAGCACTAAAAGTAATTTTCCTACAACTACAAACGACAAAATTGATTGTAGTGAAATTTTTTTTTTTGTAGCTTTTATAGTTACTCCGAAAATACAATATATTGTGCAGAAACCAAGCAAATGAAGTAAATTTTGTTTTTTTTTTGTTGAAATATGTTTTAAATCGTTTGTAGTTTTTTATCCGAAAAAAAATTTTTTTTTTGCTCCGAAGGTTTCGGAGTAATCGAGAACGCATGTCAAAAAAAGGCAGAATTCAGCAATTTGAAAGCACTAAAAGTAATTTTCCTACAACTACAAACGACAAAATTGATTGTAGTGAAATTTTTTTTTTTGTAGCTTTTATAGTTACTCCGAAAATACAATATATTATGCAGAAACCAAGCAAATGAAGTAAATTTTGGTTTTTTTTTGTTGAAATATGCTTTAAATCGTTTGTAGTTTTTTATCCGAAAAAAATTTTTTTTTTTGCTCCGAAGGTTTCGGAGTAATCGAGAACGCATGTCAAAAAAAGGCAGAATTCAGCAATTTGAAAGCACTAAAAGTAATTTTCCTACAACTACAAACGACAAAATTGATTGTAGTGAAATTTTTTTTTTGTAGCTTTTATAGTTACTCCGAAAATACAATATATTGTGCAGAAACTAAGCAAATGAAGTAAATTTTGGTTTTTTTTTGTTGAAATATGTTTTAAATCGTTTGTAGTTTTTTATCCGAAAAAAATTTTTTTTTTTGCTCCGAAGGTTTCGGAGATATGGCCTAATGCACATCACGCTGGAACCCGCTTTGAAAAAACTCAAACTTTTTTTGCATTTTTGTGAACTACAAACGATGAGATTGATTGTAGTGAAATTCATTTTTTTTTTGCTCCGAAGGTTTCGGAGTAATCGAGAACGCATGTCAAAAAAAGGCAGAATTCAGCAATTTGAAAGCACTAAAAGTAATTTTCCTACAACTACAAACGACAAAATTGATTGTAGTGAAATTTTTTTTTTTGTAGCTTTTATAGTTACTCCGAAAATACAATATATTGTGCAGAAACCAAGCAAATGAAGTAAATTTTGGTTTTTTTTTGTTGAAATATGCTTTAAATCGTTTGTAGTTTTTTATCCGAAAAAAATTTTTTTTTTTGCTCCGAAGGTTTCGGAGTAATCGAGAACGCATGTCAAAAAAAGGCAGAATTCAGCAATTTGAAAGCACTAAAAGTAATTTTCCTACAACTACAAACGACAAAATTGATTGTAGTGAAATTTTTTTTTTTGTAGCTTTTATAGTTACTCCGAAAATACAATATATTGTGCAGAAACCAAGCAAATGAAGTAAATTTTGGTTTTTTTTTGTTGAAATATGCTTTAAATCGTTTGTAGTTTTTTATCCGAAAAAAAATTTTTTTTTTGCTCCGAAGGTTTCGGAGTAATCGAGAACGCATGTCAAAAAAAGGCAGAATTCAGCAATTTGAAAGCACTAAAAGTAATTTTCCTACAACTACAAACGACAAAATTGATTGTAGTGAAATTTTTTTTTTTGTAGCTTTTATAGTTACTCCGAAAATACAATATATTGTGCAGAAACCAAGCAAATGAAGTAAATTTTGGTTTTTTTTTGTTGAAATATGTTTTAAATCGTTTGTAGTTTTTTATCCGAAAAAAAATTTTTTTTTTGCTCCGAAGGTTTCGGAGATATGGCCTAATGCACATCACGCTGGAACCCGCTTTGAAAAAACTCAAACTTTTTTTGCATTTTTGTGAACTACAAACGATGAGATTGATTGTAGTGAAATTCATTTTTTTTTTGCTCCGAAGGTTTCGGAGTAATCGAGAACGCATGTCAAAAAAAGGCAGAATTCAGCAATTTGAAAGCACTAAAAGTAATTTTCCTACAACTACAAACGACAAAATTGATTGTAGTGAAATTTTTTTTTTTGTAGCTTTTATAGTTACTCCGAAAATACAATATATTGTGCAGAAACCAAGCAAATGAAGTAAATTTTGTTTTTTTTTTGTTGAAATATGTTTTAAATCGTTTGTAGTTTTTTATCCGAAAAAAAATTTTTTTTTTGCTCCGAAGGTTTCGGAGTAATCGAGAACGCATGTCAAAAAAAGGCAGAATTCAGCAATTTGAAAGCACTAAAAGTAATTTTCCTACAACTACAAACGACAAAATTGATTGTAGTGAAATTTTTTTTTTGTAGCTTTTATAGTTACTCCGAAAATACAATATATTGTGCAGAAACCAAGCAAATGAAGTAAATTTTGGTTTTTTTTTGTTGAAATATGTTTTAAATCGTTTGTAGTTTTTTATCCGAAAAAAATTTTTTTTTTTGCTCCGAAGGTTTCGGAGTAATCGAGAACGCATGTCAAAAAAAGGCAGAATTCAGCAATTTGAAAGCACTAAAAGTAATTTTCCTACAACTACAAACGACAAAATTGATTGTAGTGAAATTTTTTTTTTTGTAGCTTTTATAGTTACTCCGAAAATACAATATATTGTGCAGAAACCAAGCAAATGAAGTAAATTTTGTTTTTTTTTTGTTGAAATATGTTTTAAATCGTTTGTAGTTTTTTATCCGAAAAAAAATTTTTTTTTTGCTCCGAAGGTTTCGGAGTA
Organism: Campiglossa producta; assembly: GCA_964058755.1. NCBI lineage: Eukaryota > Metazoa > Arthropoda > Insecta > Diptera > Tephritidae > Campiglossa > Campiglossa producta. The sequence goes on from CAXKVI010000001.1 coordinate 114,691,999, forward strand.
ATCGAGAACGCATGTCAAAAAAAGGCAGAATTCAGCAATTTGAAAGCACTAAAAGTAATTTTCCTACAACTACAAACGACAAAATTGATTGTAGTGAAATTTTTTTTTTTGTAGCTTTTATAGTTACTCCGAAAATACAATATATTGTGCAGAAACCAAGCAAATGAAGTAAATTTTGGTTTTTTTTTGTTGAAATATGTTTTAAATCGTTTGTAGTTTTTTATCCGAAAAAAATTTTTTTTTTTGCTCCGAAGGTTTCGGAGTAATCGAGAACGCATGTCAAAAAAAGGCAGAATTCAGCAATTTGAAAGCACTAAAAGTAATTTTCCTACAACTACAAACGACAAAATTGATTGTAGTGAAATTTTTTTTTTTGTAGCTTTTATAGTTACTCCGAAAATACAATATATTGTGCAGAAACCAAGCAAATGAAGTAAATTTTGTTTTTTTTTTGTTGAAATATGTTTTAAATCGTTTGTAGTTTTTTATCCAAAAAAAATTTTTTTTTTGCTCCGAAGGTTTCGGAGTAATCGAGAACGCATGTCAAAAAAAGGCAGAATTCAGCAATTTGAAAGCACTAAAAGTAATTTTCCTACAACTACAAACGACAAAATTGATTGTAGTGAAATTTTTTTTTTGTAGCTTTTATAGTTACTCCGAAAATACAATATATTGTGCAGAAACCAAGCAAATGAAGTAAATTTTGGTTTTTTTTTGTTGAAATATGTTTTAAATCGTTTGTAGTTTTTTATCCGAAAAAAATTTTTTTTTTTGCTCCGAAGGTTTCGGAGTAATCGAGAACGCATGTCAAAAAAAGGCAGAATTCAGCAATTTGAAAGCACTAAAAGTAATTTTCCTACAACTACAAACGACAAAATTGATTGTAGTGAAATTTTTTTTTTTGTAGCTTTTATAGTTACTCCGAAAATACAATATATTGTGCAGAAACCAAGCAAATGAAGTAAATTTTGTTTTTTTTTTTGTTGAAATATGTTTTAAATCGTTTGTAGTTTTTTATCCGAAAA